>JALBCR010002616.1:0-423002 GCA_030710515.1 Abscondita cerata | reverse complement strand
TTAAATTTGACTCAAATTGTTTTTCTCTGCTTCTGTACCAAGAGTAATAAAGTTTCAAAGATCTCAACAAATTCCTATTCTTGGAAGTCTAGAGCCCAGTAGTTCAGCAGACTGCTTTAGAAAGTCTCTAAATCAAGAACGAGGTTGGTTTAATTCTTCTTGTGAAAACTGTTAGTCCACAGTCTTCGACTTGAAACTCATCATCCAACTGCTCTGACTTGCTCTCTGGATGACTCTGGCAAATCGTCAAAATTGTGTGGGGGCACTGGTACTGGAATACCGGGTCCATGAGGCACAGGCCGAAGTGCAGATTGCATGTTTGGGTAACATATATCTTTTTATTTTTGACATTGTACCCTTGTATGTTGCAAGGACAAAAGTAGCAGTCATCGCCGTGGTTTCTCGGCTCTCTTCAAATCATAGGCACCCCAAAACAAAAAGATTTCACCTTTCCTTTAGACCACATACGAAGTCCTTCAACACAACCTAAAACACACTCCATGAGGGGCCCAAGATTTTCTTGATCTCCGATCTTTACACCAAAATAGGCAAAATACAAATTTTAATAAACCCGTATTACTTCGAGATGGTTTTTTTAATACAAGTTCGGCAATAAATGTAACAGAAACTATCAGGATTATTAACACAAGCTCTTGAAGACATTTTGAAAGACACTTTAAGAATATTTAAATTGAAATGAACAAATCGAAGGACTACGAGGGGTATATATAGGTAATGGGAAAAAATCCAGGTGTCATTTGTCAATGTTCACCACAATTACGCTAATTACCAGAAAGAATTTCTCCCTATTTATTTAGTAGAAGAAACACGATAAACCTTAAATGCATACAAGGTAATGGGTTTCCATGATCTCATACGCTGACTAATATTGTTAAATATACTACTTTTATCATATTTCATAGTTTCTAATATAAAACTATGAAGCGGAATAGAAAACAGCTTTTTTCAGCATATTCATAACTAACGCCTTAAGGTAGGCAATCCCGCAGAAAATGCATTTTTGCGGAAAATGCTTACGATGCTGGGAAAAACTGGGGCGTTTCCGAACATAAAATACATAAGAATCACCCATTATTTTAAAGAAAAAATTTGTCGCAGGCCTGTTTTATTAATCTGAAACTATGGACAGGTAACACGCTTTTTTTCTTTTTGTTTTGTTAATATCACTTACACGTACACAACGGTCACACACATAATCACCCAACCATAATGGTTTTCTAGTTGATCTTTGGTCGAGAGGCTTCCGGTTTACAAATTGTGGTACCCATGTCATGAGGTTCATTTCCTTTCAAGGTAGGGGTTTCAACCCTACTAATATTACCAGTTTCTAAACTCGGCCGAACACTCACTTTCGGAGTCGTCTCAACATTGTCAGTCGGGAAAACGATTTTGCTCATTACTTTTCATTGGCACAGAACAACCAGGTTTAGGATAAATTGCAACATCAGTATTCGGTTCATCTCGTTTTTCACTCAATCGCAAAAAACGTAGATGTGTTCTATTTCGCCTGAAACATGACTCATCCGGTTTAACAACATCATACGACTCAGGTTAATCATTTCTCTGCAAGACCTTAGCAGCTGTCCAATTTCTAATATCCTCTTGTACCAATATCGGTTTTCCCGGCCTAAAGTCGGATAATTTTTAACCTAATAACTACTAGGGATGTTTTTTGACTGCCTTTGTTTAGTCACCAGTTTATTTCCCGCCGTGGAACAATTGTATTTTGGATACAGATTTTTTTTGTTTTCATCATGTCAGTTCTCACACGTCTTCCCATTAACAATTCTGCAGGTGAGAACAGATTGGCCTTTGGTGTTGGATTGTACGGCAAGAGTATCTACGGCAGCATTTTGGTTGGATTTTTTTAAGACTAAAGACTTGACTGTTTGCACTGCACGTTCAATAAACCCATTAGAACATAGATATTTCGGACTAGATGTCGTATGTTTGATACCATGGAGTTTCAAAACGAACAGAAATTTGATTTATCCGAAAATGGAAGACCATTATCCGAAAAACTTCCAAAATATGAGAAAATTTCTTACAACATCCGATTACTGTATAAGCAGTTTTTGAAGTCATAACTTTCGCGATAATTCTTGCTATCCAATTTGAGAGTTTTTACACTATGGCAATTCACAAACATAGTGCGGTTTAAGCAGCAGTTTCTGATTAAGACCTGGAATATTGTTGGCAAATTAAACAATTAAGGATACAGTTTTCAATATCGCGTGTCATTCCAGACCAGTAATACTGACACGATACTACTTCCTGATGATATTTATAAATTTTTTCCAGAGTTTTCGCGATGTGACATTTTGCAATGACAATACGATTTTTACGGAATCAAAGTCCATCTGCATGGTAAGTTCTTTTTTAACATCCCAGAAAAGTTTTGCCGGTGATTTAATCAAATTTTTGTACATTGGCCATCCATTATTTATATATTTAGTTACTTTTTGAAGCACAGTTTTCACGTAGTTTCTGGATTTTATCGGCTGATGTCACAACAAAAGTATGTACTACAACGACAGTTCTCTCCAAATAACTTGTTTCAAAATCTTGAAGTGCGTCTTTCTTTCTAGACAACGTATCTGCACAGTCAGTTGTTTTCCCGGAATATACTCAAATCCAGTGTGATAACGCATAATTTTCAACAACATTCACTTGCAATCTTGGTGATATATTTCTCAGCGGTTTTTTTACGATAGCAAGCAAATGTTTGTGATCAGCCTGAATGGTAACTTTGCGACCAAACGTATACAAATGAAACATTTCCAGTCCATTCAAAATTCCAAACATTTCTTTTTGATCTGAGTATACTTTTGCTGTGTCGAATTCAAAGTCGTTGATGAATATGTTAAAGCTTTTTGTTTTTGCATAAGATAGCAACCCAGCGCGTAACTACTAGCATCGACTGATAAGCATAAGAATTTTTCTTTGTCGTAGAATGCTAAAACAAGAAACTTAGTTATTAGAGATTTGTAATCCTCAAAACTTTGTTGTTGTTCCAATCCTCAGTTAAAATCAACGTTATTTCGAATTAACTTACGCAAGTTAGAAGTTTTCTTGGACAAATAAGACACGAACTTAGCCAGAAATGTGACCATTTCAAGAAATCTTTGGACCTCTTGCTTGTTCTGAGGTGCCTGAAAATTTTCGATTGCATCTATTTTTGATTTTTCTATCGAAATCCCATTTTGACTCACGATATGACCCGATTTTTAGCCAATTGCAGCTTAGTCTTTGAGAAATGTAAGTTATATTCTTGAGCACGTTTGAGAACAAACGATAATCGTTCAATATCTTGTTCCATTGTTAACCTGTATATCAAAGCATTGTCCATATATGGTACTATTCCGTCAATTCCGTCAAAAGCATTATGCATTACTTTCTGAAATACTTCGGGGCGCTACTGATACCATACGGCATAGTTTTGAATCTAAACCGACCAAACGGCGTTGCGACCGTACACAAATTTGAGTTGTACTCGTAAAGAGGAACTTGTAAAACACCAAAGACGCGTTTAACACAGTAAAACACACGCCCCGTGAAGTTCTGAAGAAGACTCTTCAATCGTCGGTAATGTATAATGCTCACGTTTGATGAATTTATTCAACGGTTTCGGATCCATACATGGTCTAATTGCACTATTTGGTTTTTTGATTAATACCAAAAGATGAACCCAGTCCGTCGAACGATTGACTTGTTGCAGGATTCCAGTTTCAACCAATCTATAGAGCTTAGTTTTCAACTGACTTTGAGGGCCATCTGTACTTTACGAGTACTTGAAATAGAAGGCACAGCATTACACTTATGGTGATATAGTATGGACGGCATTTAATGATGTTACCTGAGCAAAACATCTTAAAACTTATTAATAATAACGTCAGCCGATGGATTCATCATTCTAACGGCGTTAACCGTAACTAATCTAAACTTGCTAGCAGCCTCCAGACCCACTATTGGTTCCAATTGTTTTTTTTGTCACAAAATAGAAGATCGTAAACTATGTTAGTTATACAACAAAGAATATGACATGATCCACTTAGATTAATCAAATGACCAGAGTATGATTTCATGTACAGGGTTTCTATTAACGGTTGTCCTATCAAATTGGCAGTTAAATTAACAAAATTAACAGTAAACGACGAAGAACACAATTACAACTAGCAATACATTACTGGACTATCAGTTAAAGCGGCAAATTTGCATTTTTAAAATTTTCCAACATCTACCTGATGAGACAATTATTTATAGAAACCCTGTACATATTATCACAGTTAATTATTTTGACCACAATTTGGTCGTATTAAAAATTAAACCTAGCATAGACGCCACAAATATGTCAAATTGCACGATACCCGCAGAAACTGATAAAAATTTAGCGAGTCTTTTGTACAATCTTAACGGCCTGACTCAAATCCTTATGAATAAATTTAAAGTTTTTACTTTAAAAAGAAAATTGAGAGTAAATGAACCCAAGCTTTTATCGACTACGAGGCCTTTAGGGTTACACACTTAATGTTTATTTCCGTGCATAGCCTTCTGCATTAACAGCAGTAAATTATATATCAAAGAACGTATCTCTTCTTCATAGAGTTATGGTTAGCATCATCGAGTAAGATTTTGACTTGTAATAAATTAACAAACCGCCTCCGTAAAGTAACGCCAGGTATTTATTAATGATTGAGGTAAAGAGTGTATACTTTTGCTGCTTCGAAAAATATTACAACCTACGAGCGAGTCGTTCAGTGATAACGGGAATTAGAAGTAAATATTAAAAGTGAAATTTCCTCCAGGTGTTAATTTAAAATTGAAAATTTTTACATAAAAATTTTAGAATGACATTTTGACATTGGTGAGTAACGGTATTTTGTCATCATGCTTTCTAAATCATGCTGACGTTGATATGGTTAACAAATTTTAAATTTAAATTTTAAGTCAAATTTTATTTTAAGTTAAATGTTAAAATACTTCAGATTATGCTTAATTGTAGAGTGAATTTTGTCAGTATCCTTAAAAAATTGTGCAACCTTGTTTTGCAACCTTAAGTACACAGTTTTAGAGAATGAATTTTTGAGAGATTTTGTAGTAAAAACTGTAACAGTTGATAAGTACAACAGTAAGAACCACAAATATTTTAATACAAAATTTTAAGAGTAGTAGTACTGGTACAGACAAAATTTCAAAATTTTTATGGTTCAGGGTATTGCCTAGGCCCCTTACAATCAACAATTTATTGATTTAGTGGACTTAACCTCAAAACTTTTGTAAAATCAAATACAAGAAGACAGTTTATTCAAATCTATTACAAAATACAATAAATAAAGTATACTTTTTTATTTTAAATGGATTTTTCTATTAAAATCTAGGAACTATAGTATTTATCAAAACGAGAAGAATTTATAAACGTTTGTAAAAAATCAAACGGAAATAATTTCATTATAACATTTTAAACTTCATGAAAATAACAAAAAAAATTGAACTTATGAAATGAAAAATTTAGAAAAGTAGAAGTGCAGCTTAAAACAAAATTACAATTAATTCAAACATGTGATTAGGTACGTAAAAAGTAATTGAATTATATTAGCGTCCATTACCGTTTAGCTAAACAGTCCTTTTAGTGTAGCTTTAATGAATTTTAAAAGCTCAGTTTGTACATTTTTTTCTATCTCAATACAAATTTGTACTTAACTTAATTTCGAAATAATTACTGTTCGCTTGTATTTTGCTAATCAAATATTTAGAAAAGCAATTAGTTATATTTTTGAAGTAGACATTTAAATTAAGGTAATTTTCCAAGTAGTCACTTCAGACATTAAAGTAATTAGTCTAAAAGCTTTTGCACATAATTTTAAGGATGTACTTTAAATAAATCTTAACGCCTGTTTTAAAGAATAACTTTTGTTGTAGGTCATAGTAAACTTATGAAATCATTCAAAATGAAGAATGTAGCATTACACAAAAAATGAAACTAGTACATAAAACTGCATGATTAATTGTCAACTACTGAAAAAATTGAGTACCACCATAAAATTTTCTCTCCATTCTTGTTGAAAATGAGAAGCTTTTTCACTTCATACATTAGTTTGATTTTTTTTTCCATTAACTAATGATATAACTATAAGAATATATAATTAAAGTTAAGTTAATAAAACATTATGAAATGCTATTTGACTATGACATTTAATTTTAAACAATTAAATTAAATTAAATAAATTAAGTATAATTAAAAGAAATATTATGTCAAAATTAAAGATATTAAACTTAAAGCAAACCATGTTTGTCTTCAAAATTGAATTTTTATCGTACTTTTTTGAAATTTAAATAAAAAGTTATTACTTTAATTGCAGATTTTCAGAACTAGGTGGTCGCTTTTTTACTTTACGGAATAAAGAAGGTTTTGCAGTTATCTCTTCTTTTAATTTAATAACTTGTTAATGATATGTATCACGGAGTTATTTTTTTAGAAGATATCTAGTTTAAAGAAACACATTGACATACAAAGTTTTTACAAATTTCAAGTAAATGTATTCTTTTATAAGTCTAATACGGTTTACTTGTTGATGAAGATTTCTGCCAATCAGTTGATTTGTTTTTTTGATTTTGGAGGTATCGATGAATTGAACTTCTAAAAGAAACTTATCAATTCTATGGAAACCTTATTCTATCCTCCGAGTAACTATTAATATAAAGCAAGCATTTACTTCACACATATAATAAATTGCGCACCTCCTCAAGTATTTGCTTAAATAAAAATAAATTATTAGAAACATGAGGCAATGTTTTAAATCTGTCAATACATTTTGGCAGCATTGTAATCAGATGCTACACAATAAAGTTTTTTATTTCTCTAGGGTACAATGCTTCCGGAGAAACCAATTTAATTATTTACCACCTTAATTATCGCATCAATTATCTGGAATTAGATTAAAGCTGAATAATAAACAATAATTTTGTAATCATATACTTACCGAAACCTACCAACATTTCTATCGTACACAAGTAAATTCATTTAATAAAAGTTAATAATAACTAGAAAACTAAACCAACTAAACTCTATTAACTGTGTTATTGTTAATTAACAAATCGCAAAGTAAAAGACATTGCTTTTTTCTAACTCTAACTTAAATTCAAAAGACAGTAACAACTAATCTACAAACTAAAAGATACCAACTTAAAATAGAGAAAAACTATCACTTGTGTAAATTGTTTAACTTTTTTAGTCCACACTTTTATGTCGTAGAAAATGCTTATTCTGTAACATGTTTGGAATGACTATTCCGCACTTATTAACATACCTTATGTGCAGAATATGTCGTTATTTCAAACTTAGATAATGATAGTTTAATGGTGCTTAAAGAATAAACCTTATTTATGCAGTCAAATGTTGCGGTAATAACTTTGATGTGTTATTTTAATCAAATTTACCTGTAGTAGATGTTAATAATGAGTCTTGAAACATTATTTTGAGTATAATTATAAATAATGCTTCTAAATTGTTTTAATGTTAACGTAAATAGGATTAAATTGTTTATTTTTGTAACACAAAGGTTTTTAGTTCTGTAGTATTTAATGTAATTGGGTATGGACTGTTGAAAATAAATGTAAGAATAATAAAAAGAAAAGATCAGATAATTTAATTTGTGTTTAGCTAATGATAGCTTCATTTTCACCATTTATTTTAACATCTTTGTTTTTTTTAACGTAACATAAAATTTACAGTAAGAATAAGAATTTGTAGAAAACTTGTCCTTTTTGCTTATCAATATCATTGTTTGCTTTTTCTCAAATAGATTTTAAATTTAATTAAAGTTTGCAATATTCTTGATAACAAAATACTCACTTTTGATTGAAATATGAGGTTTATAAGATTAAATTTATTTACCTTGTATATTTTACAAACAAATGTTAAATGTATTAATAAAGCTACTTTTTTAATTAAAAATTAATGCTTTGAGTAGTTTTTAAAGTTGTTGTTAAAATTTATTCATTTTATCATAAAATAACAAAATTTTTAATAAATTATGAAGAATGATTTATTTAGTTGATACACACTATAATGCATTATTTTGGTTAGCACTCAATATACAGGATGTTAACTAAGTATAAAACAAAACTTATATACAGATATATTGTTTTTATTATACCGGGTGTGATTTGTTTTATTTTACCAGTGACGTGCACACAGGTTACGCCCAAGATTCAATTAAAATAATTTATGGTACTAATTTTATTTTTGATTATTATTATTAGTTTAGTGCATTTTTAGTTTTGGCACTTTTGTTTTTTTGTTATTTTCAGAACATTACAGTAATAAATGATAATGCACAGTTTTATTTTTTTCATTTTCATCGAAAACAGTGAATGTGTGCGAAAAAAATTCAAGAGATGAATTTTGTGTGATTTTAATTGCTAAACCATAAATTCTAATCAGAATTGAACCCTATGTTCTTTTTAAATAAACCGCGGCCACTACCTCTGTGCACGCCACTGATAAAATGATACAAATCCCTGTTGGTTTGTAAGATTTGTTTGTATACATTAAAAATTGTCAGCAATTTTCAATCTCCTACTAATTTGCATCTTTTAGTCATTTACGAAAATTGTTTTTAATGTTTAACACTCCGTATAATAAAAACGAAACTGTTTAGCATGTATGTTTATATAAACTTTTGTCTTAAAGTTGATTAAGTAACACTATCCTGAATTCAGGTGATTATTCTTACAAAAATTAAGTTAATAAAGATCTGGTCTTAGGACCCCTTCTTTGTTGAGGTATAAAGGACAAACAACTAAATAGGCTGTGATTGCTGACGTTTTGCCCCTAATTGTGAGGGCTTTATCAAGGCTTTATCACAGCTCATTACGTTTTTTGTCCTTCATACATCTACAAAGAAAGAGTTCTAAAAGACCAGATTATTTAATAACCATCCTGAAGTTTGGTCACATACTTAATTAACACTTTGTACAGTGCGTGCATAATGAAAAAACAAATTCGATTAAAATTTAGGTGATAAATTTTTGGAGAAACCTCGGACACGGCAATTACTATTTTAACATGCCCACATTTTCTAACAAAAGCTCCATATGCAGAGTGAACCAAACACAAGTGCCAAAACAAGGTTATTTTTTTAATGGAACATTTTGTTTTTGACATATTTTGATTGCTTGAAAAATTATGGCTTTTTTCTTATGTATAAAATATTGAGGTTAGATGTTTGAATTTTTTGTGAATTTACACATTTAAAATTAATATAACTAAACTCTTAGCATCTACATGACACACCTGGCACCACTGATTGAGACTAGACGTTATTAGTAGTTGTCAATATATTCTCAAAAAATAATTGCATTTTTTGTAAGATATTTACGGCATTTCTGCTCAGTGTTCATGTTAATCACATATCAGTCGTATTTAAGGTGTTATCTTCCTGATGGAAAAATACTTTTATCTGAGAAAAAACTATGTAAAATAACAAAATACAAACTTGAAACTTCAATATTTCATAAATAGTATTTGTCTTCTTTGGATTGTATTTCTGAAACTTATTTTATAAATATAAAACAGATACATCCTTTCAAAACGTTTTCTCAATCAAGGTTAATTTTTTGAACTCATGACAAATTGTCAAAATTTAATACTGCTATGATTATAATAAATTTTTTTTTGTATAAATGTTATGTGGATTTTTTTCTTTGATACGACAATCATCCCAGGTATAAATTATAACGTAATCATTACTAGTTTTAACTGTAAGGATGGCATAAAGGAATTCTATTGTGATGTATGTTACAATTGGACGCATTTTTAGTGTAACCTACCGGTCCCGATGTCCTGATTCTTTTGACAATAATACCAATAAGTTACCGGACAGACAACAAACGTAAAATATTCAAAGTGTATAGTGATACCAGTCTCGGGTAGCTTTTTGTTGGAGAAATTAGATTTGCCTAGATTGTATAAACATTTATTGATTTCCAAACAAAATAAAATTAAAAGTAAAAAAAACTAAATAATTGTTTTCTGGTGGAATGCGGATGAAAATCAGCATTTAATGATTTTATGAGCTCTACGCCTGAACCTACACTTAAAGTAAGTAATATTCCTCACCTTTCTTCAGAACCATTTTTAATGTCTTTTACTCCTGTAAATATTAAAAGGGCATTTGCAAAAACCGGAATATGGCCACTAACTTTCAGATTTTTACAGATTACTTCCTAATCTTGGTTACAGACAGATCTAAACCCAGCACATCAGTGACACTTGTTTAAGATTTAAATAAGTCTATGAAAGTACCAATGGCGGTTCAGTATTTGACTGACTATGTTGATGAAAACTGAAAGAATCTTCAAACGCCACTGCGAATATCAGAATAATTGGAAATATTATTGAAGAGGTATCGACCAATGTGTTTATCTTGCCAGTGAAAACCAAGCAACAATGCCGTGTGGTTGACATTCGACCTTATCCGAAAACCCTTTTCAGGAAAAATACTGCTTGTAAGTCAAGGGGAAACTTTATATGATTCCGAACAGAGAATTAGAAATTAAGAAATCAAAATTATCGTTCCATTCTGTCTTAGGTATGTAGAAGAAAGTGATGGTTCCAATGAAAACTTGCATGACTAAAACGTTGAAGTTGGAGATTACATTTTGGTTCAATTTCCTACAAAGCAAACTGTCAAATATTCCGTTGGTCTAATCATGTCGCTAATTTCTGATGAATTAATTTTAAAAAAAAACAAGGAAAATGTTTTGTTTTTCCAGATATTGCAGATATATTAACCGTGATGAAATCAGACGTCGTATTAAAAATGCCACATTGAATAAATACAGCAGGTACTTTAAGAATAAATCAAATTTTTTTATAAATGTAGATCGATATAACATCCAATAAAATCTACTGTGTTTTAATTCTTATTTTTGAACCTGTTTTTATTAAATATGTACCGGGTGATTCAGCTAACCGGTTCATTAGAAGTTTATGGACTTTCCGTTGAAATATTTGTTTAAACATTTGGAATAGGGGATTGCTTAAAAGTTCTATTTAATTAAAATATTTTAAGTTTTGTGCACTTCCGGTTACACCGGAAGTGGCTACCAACTTTCTTATTTTAAATAGAATAATAAATTTTTTTTTTTTTATATATTTGGATTCTACGCTAAAATCGAGTTTTTATGTAGCACAACCTATATGAAAATTAATAGTTTTAAGATTTTTCTATTTTTTTTGAGAAAATTGGTGTTGTAGTATTGTTTTCGAACGCTTTTCAATGATTGAAAAGAAAGTTATAGTAACAAAATTTGGGTTATACTTAGGAGGACTGTTAAGTTTTTAAATGGTGTGTAATTTGACATCTCATTGGTTACAGGGTGTTCAAAGTGTTTGGCTAAATCTCACTAGCTTCAAATGCCCAAAAGTAAATTTTTTCAAATGGAAGTAATGAGTTGTTAAATTACACATCATTTAAAAACTTAACAGTCCTCCTAAGTATAGCCCAAATTTTGCCACTATAACTTCTTTTCAATCATTGACAAGCGTCTGAAACAATACTACAAAACCAATTTTTCTCAAAAATAAGAATATCTCAAAAACTATTAATTTTCATATAGGTTGTGCTACCATAAAAGTAACTCAGATTTTAGCGTAGAATCCAAGTATACAAAACAATTATATCATTCTATTTAAAGTAAGAAAGTTTGTTGCCATTTCCGGTGTAAACGGAAGTGCTAGAAAAACTGAAATATTTTAATTAAATAGAACTTTTTTAGCAGTCCCCTATTCCAAATTTTTAAATAAACATTTCAACGGGAAGTCCATAAACTTCTAATAACGGGTTAGCTGAGTCACCCTGTATATTGTTCGAATGTGCCTCAGGCCTGTCCGAAAGTACCCCATATTGGGGTACATTCGAACAAAACATACTTTTTTTAAACTGAGTAATTGGAAAATATTGCATGCAACCATAAATTTAAATTATGTTTGTTACGGTTTTATTTTACAAATGTAGGACGTATGTCTGAGCCGTCTTAAAACGTGTGTCGCGAGTAGTAGAAAATCGTATTTGGCGCGCATTATGCTAATTTTCTATTGGTGGAAAATTAAATTAGACTGGATTTTCTAGACGTACAGCGGACATCTCTCATTTCGTTTCGTACACGCGGGTGTTTTAGCACTTCTTGAAGTAAAATTTTCACAAAAATTATTTAATGTGGGTTTCAAGATTTTTAATTTAAATTAGTGTTTAAGTTTAATCCGGCTAAATTCACCCACGTTGCATTTTACCTTATGTTCTCGTTAGGTATTATCTTTGAGATAACTCTTGAGGGTGCTGGAGTAGCTGATTAAGAACCTTCCCTATTAAGTAAAGACCACACCACGGTTTTGCGTTTTTTAAGCTGCAGACAAAACACCTTCATTCTCGGAAATACATTCTACCGATTACAGCTAAGTTTTAGTATTTAAGCCACTTCTTCATAATAATAATGCGTATGAAGCTCAAGTACATATGACATAGAACGGCTTGATCTCTAATATTTAAGTACATTTTTATTTGGTGTACACTCTTCAACTAAAAGTTTGTGTTAATCAGCTCAATTGGGGCTGGGGCGCTTTATTTAGAGCGGTTGTTGTGGATACAAAAAATTTTTTTGGTTTGCGGGAGATACTTACCCTTTAATCCTAGTTTAAGTTTAGTTTAAATTCCCGTGTGTAAGTGATATGTGTACGCAGAGCCTTAATAGCAGCCAATCTTCAATTGGAATGATAATTTTAACTCGAGTATAACTAAAGCTTACCTGAAATCCGACACATTAATTGTGAGCTTTATTTATTGCTAATTAAGGCTGCTGATAACGCACGTAACTATATGCAACAGTCTTTCTACTTTCTGTCACATTTTCCTAATATTTTAAGATATGTTTGTTGTATTGAATTGTCTTTTCTCTGGTTTGTGTTTGATTTACGTATTAGATTTTATAAAACCTGTTGATCTGTTGTTGGTAGGTTTTATTTCTTTCTTATCTAGCAGATGGCGCCTTGATAGACCAGCAGTCGGACGTTGCTAATCTAACTACTATAAATACTGTATCCTCCACGAATTTAATGCGCTACATCAAACCGAATTCCCTTTAGTTTTTTTCCTCAGGTTGTTCCGCTAGAGCCGTCGCTTCTTTTTGTTATTTTGTAAACAACAAGTATTTGTCAATTTTTTAATAAATTTTTAATTCAGCCAAAGATTCTTTGATACAAAAAAAAAACCGTTAAACAAATTTGTAAATAAAATATACACTTCTATTTCAGTAAACATCTTCAATTTTTTCAAATGTACTTGTCTATGGTTTTACGGTTTTACGTAAACCTGGCGCTTTCAAATTGTTTAAACAGATCCAGAACTCGACTGCGTTAATTTACAAATTATTATGTAAGTACAACAGAGCTTATACTTAAGTTTAGTGAAACATTCACACCTGCCGCAATTACACAAACCATTTATATAGCATCGCAATATATAAAATAAGTTTGTTCAATTCATAAAATAATTTGAGATTTGGCATCACACCAAACTTCAATCAATAACTTGGTTTAAATAATAAGCCAACCTGTAGGTAGTTATTTTTACAATCATTCGAGTTCTATTTTTTTCAGAACTTGCACAAAAATTATAACATTAAGACACCAACTTTTGATAAAAGTTTAAATTACTTTTAAGTAATTTGTTCTTTAACAAAGGCAAGTTTATGACAATTTTGCAATTAAATTATTGACGTTTTTTAATTTTTAGGGGAACTTTTTTTTATAATTTCAAACGATCATTATATTGTGAAGTTAATTAATTGTATTCGTTTGTTCTCAAAGTGTCTAATCAATTTATTAAATTTTAATTGGTATTTAAATTTATATTGGCAGAAAGTCGCACTGGTATGTGTGAGTTTTTGGATAAATAATTTATTTCTCGTTATTATAAACTAATATATTTAACAAAGTTATGTAATTATAAATTTTAAAATGGTATTTTTAATTCAAAATATTAAATTGTTAGCAATTACAGTAAAATTAATTTTACAACAAAATTGGAATTTTAAACCGAGAGAAGCTTTTCGAGAAAGCTTTGTACAATTTAATTGAATTAATAGAATTTTATTTTCTTTTATTTCCGATAGTAACTAAAAAACAAGAATTGAAAATTCCCTACTTTCTTTGCAATTGATTGAAAAAATAAGAATGTAGATAGGTAAGTACATATTGTGCAAAAATATTCTACTTTAAAATATAGAAAAGTAAGACAAAAAGGAAAGTTCAGTCTATTAAAATTTTAAGATAAGTGAAGTAGCACTTTGCACAAAAAGTCTATCTAGGATACGTTGATAGAGTCTGTTCTTAAAGCTATTACATTTATGGCAATTCCACTTGGTGTTTTAGCCTTTATCTAATCATAAAATCAATTCATTGTAACTACGCCTTACTTTTTTGCTTTCGTTAAATTTTAATTAAAATAGTGGTACCAAAAAATTTATAAAATCTATTAATAAAAATAATTAAAACCGAAAAACAAAGTTAACTTATTTTGTGTAATTGTAAAATACGAGTTATTTATGATACAAGTGTGTGAAGTAGGGCTTTTACGCAGAAGTTACGGAATTTAAAACTACAAGCCACAGGTGTAAAGTGTTTTAAAGGAAACCCAACCATGACGCGTTGATCATGGACTTTTTCTATCGTCTTGTAATCTACCAAATGTGCATGATTGCCACTACAAATATCAAACAAAACAAATAGATTTAAAAGAATTAAAACTGAAAAGTTTTTTGATAAACATCCTAGATGTATAATCTTACAGTTTGACTCGTTAACTAATTTAGAACCAGTTATTATCATAAGAATATTTAGTTACTTTTTGGAACACTTAAAATCTTAATTTTAGACCAGAAATTTTTTCTGATTTTATACTTAGATGTGATATTTTCTGAAATTATTTTAGTAACATTTGTATGTACAAAAACACTATAAAACCAACAAGATAGTACATGTCAAGACTAGTTGACCCAAAATAAAATTATGAAACCCTAACACTAGAGGAGCAGTTCCAAGTGTTTTAAATTTTTAGACAAACCCTGTTCTACTTTGTTGCCGACGTTTCGGATGCACCTAAAATAAACATCGCACTCTGTCTACCAAAACGGCGACAACAAAAATAGAACAGTAGTTGTCAATAAATTAAAACCCTTTCAAAGGATCCTCTTGAAGACTCAACTGACATTGGTAACAAAATTTTAATTTCTGAGAAAAATAAACGTTTTTTGGTTTTTGCAAAGCAAAAGAACAATTACGTGAACACTATTTTGCCAAATATAAGGTTACCTGTAATTTACGATTTTTCTTTTTGACCAATGCAAGATCTCTTCAACTTTGCAGATTAATCAAAATTTTCTGCTTTCAATATAATAATTATAATTCAAATTTTCTTGAAGTAATGCTATCGATACGACAGTTGAGAGAGAGGTGTTGGAACACTCTTCAAATAAAAAACATTTAACCCTCGATTAAATCAGGTCTAACTATAATTCGTTACTTAAAATTATTACTAACCTTAACTTATTAAAAAACGTCGCGAGAGAAGATTTGGAGGGCACCGACTAACTTCAGTTACGTACCAAAATCATACTCAATTGGTGAGGATTGTGCCTTTTGGTTTTGTGTTCCGTAAATTAGATCTGCTCTTCTGAATTCGTTGGTGTCCTTGTGTTAGTTCCTGTTCCTACTGGTATTGCGACTGATTTAGACTACTTCTACGAAAAACTATTTTATTGTGCGAAATTTGAACTACCTACTACCTGGTTGTACGTTAGGAGTCTTTTTGAGGTTAGTCGTAATCGAAGTATTTGTATTTTTGTTTTACATCAAAATTCATAATTTGACTATGAGAAGTTTTTTTTAATTGGCCGATGATTAAGTTTGATTATGTTTCATATTTATTTGTTTGTAAATTAGTTTTTCTAATCAAACCATTCAGAAGGTTTGTTAATTTAATTATTTTTACTTTAATTGACATATAGAAACTGAGTGACGTTTAATAATAGGGTTAACTCAAATTGTGTTAAGTTAGCAAGTTTGACATAAACGTAACACTCTTTATTTTAATTGTGTGTTTAGCAGTAGGGTGTAGTATGTAATTTAATTTCTAAACAAGAACATTTTCTTACGCAAAATTTATAATAAGAGTTTGGGTGATAAGCGCTTGCAGGCCATAAATTCCTTTCCAGGTTTCTTTGCCTTCTTTTTTTGCTGCCAAATACACCGCGTGTGTTACAGGTCTCATTAGCACCGTCAATCAATAGTTTCCAGTCTATAATGTTTGCGCCACCACAAGACTGGTTTTCCAAAATTGCTACTGTTTTTTAGTGAAAACAGATCAAGAACGGTTCAAAGTCGTAACCATTTCAAAATTATTTTGCAATAAAAACTGTTTATAATCATAATTGTAGCAAAATTATGACCAATCATGTACTAATAACAAAATAAAAATTGCATTAATCAAAATTAATTATAAACATTGTGTAACCCACTTGCATTTCAACAGCAGTTTTAGGAGACTTTGTGTTACCCAAGGGAAAAAATTGTACTTTAGGTAAAGTGCTCAAATTTTTTGAAATTTTTACTACATGCACCCACTGGATCATAAATATGCAATAAAATTTTGTCGCTCTCAAAAACTGAATTTTTAAAAATAATTTTCGAAAAAATTTCGAAAATTTTTGGGTCGGTTTTTTGCATTTTTGCACGTGTCAGACAATTCTAAGACTTTTTATTTTTCAGTGAGAGAAAAACTTTTGGGCCACCTAACTCTAACCCAACCAAATACGTCAGAGGTGTGACTTCCTAAGAGGAGCGCTGAAAAGTTGAAGTAGAGTAAAAGAGAAAGTAAAAGCAGATGGGTTTGTTATGTTTCTTGTCAAAAATGGATCACATTCTGACAAGTTTTTTTAAGAAGAAAATTATAAAACTGTAACCTACCAACCAACACCGTTCACCCACGACAACCAAAAAGAAAAGTGTGAAATGTCTGACGGAGCTTGGGTGTTTGGGGAATTGAAAGGGGTTAGGCAGGGTGTTCATGGAAGTCGTGAACGACCGTACTGCGGACACCCTGTTGGCATGTATTGAAAAATACATAGAACCGGGAACCACCATTTATTCCGATTGCTGGAAAGGGTATTCCGGGCTCACCGACCACCCCAACTACACCAACCTGCAGGTGAACCACTCCCTCCATTTCAGGACCCCGAAACCGGAGTCCACACCAACTCAATCGAGTCCACATGGTAACCCTAAACACCTAACCTAACCTAACCTAACCAACTCCACTATTCTAGGCGACACGCCAAAGCGAAGCGGCCCCTATGCTAACCGGCAGAAGACCTTCCTGGGAGGGGATACCTCGCCCGGTATATTTTCCTCAAGATGGTCAAATCTTTGAATCAAGACCCACTGATTCTATTCTTCATGCTTGCCCGAGACCTGTACGACCCAGCCATGCTTGTTCCACCGATCGGGGAAACTGAAGAAGGAGACGACCCTGACGATTTTGATATGCAATTTGATTTTATATCCCCAGCAATTCTCCAAAATTTTTCTCACTGAAAAATAAAAGTCTTAGAATTGTCTGAAACGTGCAAAAATGCAAAAACCAACTCAAATTTTCAAAATTTTTCTGAAAATTATTTTTAAAAATTCAGTTTTTAAGTAGCGACAAAATTTTATTGCATATTTATAATCAGTAGACAAAGGGCTATCACTGGTAAAAATTTGAAGCAATTCCGAGTACTTTACCTAAAGTACAATCATTCATTTCACTTGGGATTATGCAAAATTTAGGTTGGTATAAGTTGTTTTTTTCTTTAAACATTTGCAGTGGCCAACACATACAGTTTATGTATACTTGTGCCTTTTATAAGAGGAGCGAGGTTTGTGCTATCAGGTGACCACTTCTTTTTTACTAGTCAGATGAGGTAATCACTGATTGCACAAAACGTCGCGAAAAATTACATCGTAGTGTGTGTTTGATTTACCCTCGTTTAAAAAAAAAAAAATAAGTATCAAGTAAGTAGCTAACGAATTACTAAATCAGTGCTTTTTGAAGCTTTACCCTCTTCATTTATGACCCAGAAAAAATTTGGTGTAGATTTTATTAGCTTTAGAGAACTTTACTGTTATAAACCTGTAAGAATACAGTCAAATATAATTGGAAAATTTTAGTGATAACTTTTATGAAGCAAACGAAATTTTTTATAGGGAATTACGTTTGATAAACGTAATCACAGGTCAACAACAATCTCACCGATCAATACAAGAAAATGGGCCCCCAAAAAAAAACGTCGTCTTGATTCTCCGTCGTCTTCAAAGAGCCTTCTTCTCCGTAGTCCAAGAACCACTTTATTATCCCTCGTCTTAGAAGAACCTCTTCTCCGCCGTTGCAATTGTATTAATATTCACCGTCTTCCGAACTTATAATTATTTCCAAATTTTATTTTGATTTTGCCGTTTTGAACCGAATTCTATTTTTAGTTGCCGTTTTTCATTGTTATTTTAGCGCCTTGAGACCGTAAGGGACCTAGTGCTCTGTCGCAAACAAGGTTGAAAAATAACACCCCCGTTGAAACGTTCAAACCGCGAAAGTTCCCTCTTGCGCGACGTTCGCCCTTCAACATCCCCGTAAACAAATACATTAGTCACCGTTTTCATCGTTATTTTAGCGCCTTGAGACCGTAAGGGATCTAGTGCTCTATCGCAAAGAAGGTTGAGATATAACACCCCGTTGAAACGTTCAGACCGCGAGACTCTCTCTTGCGCGACGTTTGCTCTTTAAACACACCTATAAACAAACACCTCCTTAAATACGTTTTAGACCGTGAGGGTTCCCCTTTGCAAGACGTCCGTAACCAATCCTAATCTGAGTACGTTGTGTGAACAAGTTAACGGAAAAGAATATTTTACTAAACTTAAATTACTGTGCATTCGACTAACCGTAAGGGCCTGGCTCTAGCGTAAAGTCTATTTGCTGCTTTGTAGTCACCGTTAGGAATTGCGAGGCCCTCGTGCGGAATTTCCATTTGCATATACGAATCCCATATATTAACTCCGACCGTTCCCTTTAGAAATCACCCGTAAAACCGAAGCAACATAAAAAAAAGAAACTGACAAACCTGGCAGACGAGAAACCACTAGTTGTTGCAATCTTAACAATTATTAAACTAATTGATGTTAATAATTAATCACAATAATGTTGCAGAGTTACCAACAACCAGGGCCGCATTCCAGTTGCCCGACTGCGCTAAGGCAACCATCAGGCCGCATTCCAGCGACAGGAGCCGTGACCAGCTGACCAGCCAGAATACAATTTTGTTTATATTTTTATTATGAATTAATTTTCGTTTTATTGTTGTACATTGCCCAAAATAAAATTGTGTAAACTGTCTTCGCATTTGTCTCCGATTAGAGCTACCCAGGCCAACACGCCTACAAACCAAACACATTGTTCTTACAGTAGAGGTTCTATTTGTTGTTTAAATATGATTAACGTAGAAAAGATCCTTTGGTGTCAAAGGTGTCAAATGTGTACTTTAAGCTTTGATTATGACCACTATCTTTTAGTGATATAAAAAACATTTTTTTTTATTTTAACAAAAATGTGTTTGTTTCTTTTGCTCTATACCAAATGGGTTTTACGGAAATATTAACATAAGCATTTAGTATGTTAAATTCAAAATTAAAAAGCACAATATACCAACATATTTTTTAGGTAGGTAACATCGTAGGTAAAAAACAATTTATGTTATAATGAGTGTTTAAAGTTTATAATAATTAAACTTTATTAACTTAAGTTATTATTTATGATATTGCATTTATAAATATAAATAAATTGGTAAACGGTCGATATTTAATTAAAAAATCTCCGGATTTAATTCTCATTGCCGTTCTCATTTAGGTTTATAAACACTTTCAATACTGCAACTAACTTTAAGTTTTAAAAGCCCAAGGGCATTAAAATATCAGGTTGATAGTTATACAAAATTAACAAAATTTTCGTTTTTATATATGGATGTTCTATAACAAAGTGAGACATGGGGACATTATTATACAGCAAGTTTCAAACAAAAAGTCGTAAATTGGTGTTTGATTTTTACCTGAGGATAATATTTTTTATCAGAGAGGCAATACACAATAGTTTGATTTGTCAGAGTATCAAACTATATTTTTTCTTTTATTTATTCTAGTTGAAAGTCAGAAACCAGTCAGTCTCAAATTTAATAAACCTAAAGACATTGTTTCAAAAAGTCAAACTAATTGCAAAACCTAACAATGTCTAAACTAAAGTTGAAAATTGAGACTCATTTATGTGACCAAAAACAAAAAAAACTTATTTTAATTAAAACAACTTAATCCATCAAAATTTTTTATTATTTTACACTGTCACCTCCGGAAAAGAATCCATACGTTTTTAAACTGGATAAGTAACCTCATTTTGGATTTTCTAACGGGTTGTCATCATCAGACGCACAGACGGGATATTATGATTAATGATGCCAAAAGTGCACCTTAAAATCTTTAGCAGGTAAGCATATTGTGTTAGCTTCCTAAGTAGATAAATACTTTACGAGCTCACAGAATACCAATGATATCAACTAAATCAACAACAACAATGAAGAGGCTGTTATTATTCTACAATTTTTTAGGGTCAAAGAGAAGAAAACATCTTGTATGAGCACAGAACAGTTAGAAGTCACGAGAAAACATTGAATAATAGTCCCAAACAATGTTTATGGTTTTCATAAAAAACTTTAAGGTTTAAAACTACAGTTACGGAAATATAAAACTTGTGACAATAAATTTCTTAAATCTTTAATTTTATTAATATTACTCAAGGATCAATATAGTAATAATTTGCAATCAAACTAAATGAAAGAATTTCAAACTGCAAATCTAAACCAAAGAAAACATAATTTTTCAGAATTACTAATGACTATTAATGAGCTTTTAACTTTCAATTAATATAGAGTAAACGATTTAGTTTCGAATACGTTCGAAAACGACTTGAAAAGTTGCAAGTAAACGGAAAATGCACGTTTTAAACGTTTGACTATATTCTATTTTGGATTTGACTTCGATTAGTTTTTAGGTTCTTCATAAAAAAGATATCGGTCTTATAGATGAAATTCTTTTTGTAATTAATCAACTTTTCGCATCTAGCAAGATAACCCTGCAAAAGAACTTTACTTGTAGAGGCAAAACATTATGTAATTTGGAATGTTCTTCTCCAAAATACCAAGAAAAAAAACGGCAATTCTTATTTTGATAACACAAATAAGGCGCCTCATCTCTGAATTACCTTCTGCTAAATCATATTATAAGCATAAAATTGGATTATTTTTTCCTTTTGTTTGTAATTATATTTTCCTTTTGCCAAAAAGGTAAACAGTCTCTGGTCCCTTGGTAGTGTAAGATTTTATGTTAAACGGAAAATAGCCAGCCTTTGTAGATTATTGTCGACGTTTTTTACTCATGTGGTTGCGGGTACCGGGCACTGGCCCAAAGCATCACCAGCAATGCATAAGTGCAAAACGTCGCCAGTAATCTAGAACTTCTCTCTGGATGTTTGTCTGTTTAACCTGAAATTTTCCACTACAAAAAGTCTAGAAGATTATCTTTTATAATTTACTGTGTAACTCCATCAAAACAATTTTAGAAAATTTCGAACCTGCCAGTATGAAAAAAATATCATTCTGTAAAAAATTTAGACTTATGTTTATAGAAGTCAAAGATATGCAACTTTATAACCAAATATTCTGACCAAATCTTCAAATAGATGGTACTGTGAATGCTACTAACTTTACACACATGCACCAATTTTACCTTCTAATTTAAATGAAAAATTTACCCTTACAGTTATTCTTACTAAACACTTTTCAATAGAGAAAACCAGGTAGTGCCATATGAATTTTTATTGAAGACGTACTAATTTTTAAGTTTATATCGTGTAATCAAAATTATCGCAAAGTGCAAAATTAAGTTTAAATCCACCCACTTTTTACAAGAAATAAGAAGGAGAAGAAGCTATGATACACATTTTCGAAGTAATAATTATTGGTCTTATACTCATACTCATACCATTAGCAATACTAACTTCTTTGGGGCACATGGTGCTACGGAAACTAATTTTTTTTTGTGATTTTAAACTACTCTCCTAGAACCGTAAGAAGTTAGTTAAACAATTTTGGAACCAGAAAATTTCTGTTTGTGACAGTTAATCTAAATAAAGAAGAATGTAAAGCAATATTTAAAACTACAACTTTTAGGATATTATTCTTCTTTGATTAGAAGATTATCCTTAGCGATGACAAACTGTATTTTTACTATACCACATTTTGCACGTGGCCAGAGTAATCCTTCTTATCCGGGTTACTATATCCTTACCATGATGTGCCAAAAGTTGGATCTATTTATACACAATTAAAAGTAAAACAAATGCATTTTTTATCTATGGTCTTAAATTTATTAAGACATATTTTATGCATTTTAAATTAAAATTAGCTTCAGTTAGTACCAACATACCAAATGTACCATAGAATTATTTTTTTTTAATTTTTACAAAGTTCGTTATTGAAAAGACTCACTAACAAAGTTGTTATAAAAATTATTATAGTTAGTTGGATTATTGGGAAGCCAAACTATTCCTTCACATATGAAATACTTATTGTGAACTAATCCCAATTTATGTTGAAAATGTGCGTTACTACATTGCGCAAAATTCTGTTGAACGATCTGATAAAACACATTGCTTTCTAATTTTTGCTTTTTTGTGCAACAATTCTCGTGGAATACAAGGTGGTAAAAGTGATTTTTTGGTACAAAAACTGTAATTTCGTAATAAGACTGAAGAAAAATTTTATTACCTATAACTTTTATCTATAATGCAATTTTTTTAGAAAATTTTTTTAAACAAAATTTTGTCTAAAATCGTTTTTATGGAAGAAGAGGCGGTAAAAGCCTCGCAACATTAGGTATAAGACCCATAGGTATATTTCGGATGATAAAAATTGGAAGGTAATAAGAGTAGGGAACAAATACTTAGAAAAAAGGACTTCATAACAAATGTTCAAAACAAAGATAAGAATTTGAAAAGAGAAGAGGGAAGAAAAAGAAACTAATATACTTGGGTACGATATGATAATAAAGACAGAAGACATGTTGATGATTTGACAAAAAAAGCGAATAGAGTAATAAGAAAAAAGTTTTTGAAAAGAATTGCAAAATCAAGAATGGATTTTTTGAAAAGTTACTTAAAAGTGTTATGTATGTACCCGAGATTTGGGGGTGAAAGGAGTGGGAAAATTAGAAAAAATAAGAATGCAGGCGGAAACGAGGGCAATGAAATACAAAAAGGAAATAAATAAAAGGGATGGTAATACTATATTAAAGGAGTGTCGAAAAATGTAAGGAGACAGAAAATATCGTTTGGGCAGGAAGAAACAAAATTATATTCAGAGAGAGGATTGTATGCAAGGGAAGAAGTGGAGAGGAAGAGGGCAAAGGGAAGAAACACAAAGAAAAAATAATAAAAAAGATAAAGATACTCAAATTGCAAGAGAGAAAAACAAAGATATGAAAGAGAAGATACAATGAAAAAAAATTCCGAAATACATAAGATATAAGACATACAAAAACAATACAATTTAGGTTTGGCAATAAATTAAATGTAAATAAATATAGGTAGAAAGAATTTTTTATAAAATTGATAATACGTGGCAAAATGTAAATAATTAGTACCGTTTTATTTTCCATTTTATAAAATGTACTTTTTGGATAAAATGGACAGCAGAACAAGCTTTATTTTATGCTTTGTAGGAAGTAAAATTTACTGTAGGTATTTTAATTTTTCATTTTAATCTATATAATATAAATTGATATTTTAGATTATTTGAATGGTTACATTATTGTTTAGCAGTCTAACCTTATAGGTACCCAAATAGATACGTATAGTGGTTAACTTTAAGTAACTTTTAAACTTTGAAGTTTTGTGTTTAACAAGTTAGTTTCTGTTTTAGTTTCTTTCTTTTTTTTTATATAACGTATAAATATAAATAATTTTCTTTTAGCTTATAATGTATGGAATGAACTTGGTTCTTATTAATATCAGATCTTTGTGTGTCAAAAAATTTAAAAAAAATTTGAGACTATATGAAAGAATCGTGGCTACAGGAAAAACTTGGCTGAAACCGAGTGTCGCAGTTGATGGGCTACATATTACTGGTTACAATTTTATAGTCTATATAGAAAAGTAGTTTACCTTTAAAGATAATTAATGAATTTACTGTCATTAACGCATTTATTAAACAATTATTCATTCATCTTCCTGCGTCTGATATCTCTCAATTTTTAGACCATACGAGGATATATTAAAAATTCTTAGCCTACTATAGAACCAAACAAAATTTCAATGTCAAAATATTTTATTACTCAACATATTCTCCTCTTAATTGGATACATTTATTACAGCAAACCTGCAACGTCTCTAGACCTTTCAAAAAAAACAGACCTCCACAGCTTCTATTACCTCCTTGTTGGAAAAAATGTACGACCTTTTAAAATTTTTTTTAGTTGAGGAAAGAGGTGATAGTCGGACGGAGCCAAATTGGGTGAATAAGGGGGTGTTCTAGTAATTCAAACCCTAAATCACGAATTTTTGCATGGCAACATGAGATTTGTGTGCAGGGGCGTTGTCCTGCAAAAACAAAACACCTTTGGATAGCTTTCCGCGTCTTTTCTCTTTAATATTTTCCCGTAGAGTGGTCAGTAATGTCGAATAGTAATCTCCAGTTATTGTTCTACCCTTATCCAAAAATCAATCATGATTACTCCATGGCAATCCCAAAAACTGAAGCAAGAACTTTTCCAGCAGATTTTTGGACACGAAACTTCTTAGGTCTTGGAGAACCAGAGTGTCGCCATTCCATCGATTGTTGCTTTGTTTCTGGATCGTAGAAATGTACCCAAGTCTCATCCATAGTAACAATTCGGTTTAAGAAGTCTACATCGTTTTCAAATCGAGCACAGATCGAACGCGATGCTTCTACCCTTGCACGCTTTTGGTCAACATTCAAACATTTGGGGATCCATTTTGCAGCAATTTTCTCATGTCCAAATTGACGTGAACCATATGATGAACGCGTTCGTATGAAATATTCAG
Organism: Abscondita cerata; assembly: GCA_030710515.1. NCBI lineage: Eukaryota > Metazoa > Arthropoda > Insecta > Coleoptera > Lampyridae > Abscondita > Abscondita cerata. The sequence continues at coordinate 397,728 of JALBCR010002616.1, read as the reverse complement.
TGCTTCAGATATCCGTTTTAGCCCAATTCGACGGTCTGATAAAATCATGTCATGAACTGCATCGATATTTTCGGGGACTGACACAGAAACTGGCCTTCCCGATCGGTCATCATCTTCAATGGAAAATTTACCTCTTTTGAAGCTTGCATTCCAATTTTGACGGTCGCATACGAAGGACATTGATCACCAAGGGTATTAAGCATATCTTCGTAAATCTGCTTACCTCTTAACCCTTTTAAATACAGGTACTTGATGATGGCTCGATACTCCAATTTTTCGATTTTCACAATTTCGGTGGACATCTTTTTCATTTAATTTATTGCGTGACTCTGGTTTACTTTTTGACGTCAAACTTTACACTGACACTTCTAATAAGTTATTGTTCGTTGCTATGGTAACGCAATATTTTGTTTATGCAAGGAACTGGTCTAGGCTAACTAGATATCAATACATCCTCGTACTGAGTCCGGCACATCGAGCGTGCATTAAAAGTATATGGAGAACTAATTGATTTATTTTCTGAAAATAGTGCTGCGCTTGTTTTCGACATCACTGAACCCAGACAAAATATTTTCGTTCACACAGCACTTCTGGTTGTACCGGAAGTAGCTGTCAACTTTCTTATTTCAAATAAAACAAGTTATTTTTTATTTTATTTTCAGATACTACGTAAAATTTAAGGTGTAGTTTAATTACTATACCATACCCAAAAACTGACTAGTTTTTTAGTTATATCGATTTTTTGAAAAAAAATATTAAAATTATGTTGAATTGTTATCGTTCATATCTTAAGATGATATCAATATTTTAGTTCCTAATTTGTTGTGGCAATTGTCGATACGTTACCGTAACTCACATAAAATGGAAACTTGAATTGTATGTACAGGGTGATGAAAATTCTCGTGCTAATATGAACAACTTTCCATCTTAAAAACTTGCTTAATTTAAATCGGTATTTGTTTATATTGAATCGATTAAATTTAATACACATTATTGATACCCATACACAAATAACAGCAACAACATCTACACTGATATATCATATTATTTGTACCCACACTTCTTCATCTATCAAACATGGAGTTATTAAGTTACATAAACTGAGTGATTTTTATTTAATTTATGGAATTGTTGAAGAGTCTGATAGAGATATCTCTTTGAAAAACACACAGTTATCACAATTCACTTAATATTGACAGAGAATTAATTCAACGAGATGCTTTGACCATTCCATAGTAAAGTATGTATCAATAGAGCCCATTGATGACAATAGTTGTTTATGCTATTTTATGCACGATTTTTTTTTATAATTGCATTTTCAAATCTCTATTACTGTGATATAAAAATCACAAAATTTAATTAGTATGCTGTGGCTATGCGCACTCGGGTTTGCAAAAGGGGAACTCATTCCCGAAAGAATTTGTTTCCGCACATGTTACGTAAATAACTATTTCTTAATCATCACGTGACTCGGCTTTTCGATTTTCATGCGTGTATGATATCAATTGTTCATTGTTATTATCCATGGATAACGCAAAATATAAGATTCATGATGAAGTTAAGAGATAGAACCCTTATTAAATATAAATGCAACCGTAAATCTGCTACGTTTAATTATTACAAAGTTTTACGTAATTTAGTTTCAATTCGCTGGGAAAAAAGAGCTTAACTTAACAGCTTATCTATAAATGTATTTAGTGATTGCAAATAAATCTAGAAAGACTTAAAAAACTTAATATTAAATGTAAAACTTGACATTTTTCAACTGTCACGGTGGAAGAAGTAGGAGATACTGTGAGTCCCTATAATGTATCTATCCAAGTGCTGCAGTTTTGCACTCCAGCGATTCTTCCTATGATGACACACATAGTCAACTCTTGTTTAATTATTCTCAATAAAAAAAAATCGTCTAAACGTTGTACTGAGCTAAAAGACAACCGTCTTATAAGCATTTTAAGTGCTTTCTTTAAAGTTTTTGAGAAGATAGTTGAACCTCAAATTTGCATTTACATTATTGTTTGTAGCGGTCCAAAACTGGGTCTTTACTTTATATTTAAATAAAGCGCGCATTTTCCCCGCTAGTTTGCATTTAATTCATAATGACTATCAACTTCGTTATTAATTTATGGGAGAAAATTCGTTTTATAAAAATTACGTATGCATTACATCATCCTAAGTGCAGTTTCGATATGCAAGCAATTTGATTCCGACAACATAAAGCATCAAGGTCAGTCAACTAACCTGCTTGGGTTTCGACAAATTCTACGTCCCTTATAACACAAGGAATATCAAGTAAGTGCTTTCATAATATTAACAATTTGAACTTTCCGTGGATTTTGACCAACTAAAGTCGGCCTAAACTGTTCGTACTTAATTGCAGTCGTGGTTACCATAGTTTTAAGCATTAGTTCGCATGTATTAGCATTCGTTGTCGTACCTTAAAAGCACTGGTTGTTCTTTAAGTGCAGTAGTTGTTTTTTTAGCGACTATGTTGTATTTATCTTTTTGAGTTGTTGGTTGAGCGGCGAATTTACATTTTAATATCTTTAATAAGTTATTTTAGTTTAGTAACGTTTTTAACGCATGTAAAAGATCCTTGCATTTTACGTTCATAGTTTTAAGTTCATTGAAAGAAATTTAATCTTTGATTTGATACCGTAGTTTATAATTCAATTCATTACTATAGTAGACGAATGTTAATGTGTTTTGTTTGTTATTTAATGCTGAATTTGAGTTGATTATTAGACTTATGTTTTTGGTTGATATTTGTTTTTATTCCCTTAAAGGTTTTGTTTGTTTTCCCTTAATAAATAAGCTGGCGCCCATTTGTTTGTTATTAATTATGTTTTTAGCTGAGAAACATCTTAATAAAAGTAAGCCACAAAACATAAACTAAAAAGCAAACAATTCCATGACCTCTTAGAGTCTACGTAGCATTTATCTAAACTTTAGCCGGTTCATTTTAAATACGTTCTTAGATTACAGAGTTTTTAGCGTTACACGTTTCTAATATTTTACTTAAAGTAGAATATGGTTTTAGACACAACCACAGTTGTTCAATTTTGTTATCTGCTGTAATCGACGATAAACTTTTTTAGCTTGATGACAATAAATGCAGTTCTGGTATTGTTGATTTGTCTAAAGCACTCGACATGCTTATTCATGATTTACTCTTATACCAATCTTGCATAAGTATGGTTTTGACAACAGTACTTTGCATTTGTTTATAACTACTTACAGAATTGAACGCAAACAGTAAAGCTTAGTAACAAGTTATCCAAAACAATCGTCATCTATGCCGGGGTACCCCAAAGATCAATATTAGAACTTTTGCTTTTTATCATTTATACAAGTAATATTTTTTCTTATCTAAAAAGTTGTAGACACTGTTTATACGTTGATGATTCTTAGCTTCTTTACACATTCTCTAACGATGAAGTTGTTGTTGTTGTCTTCAAACAGATTAATACTTAGCCAACAGGCTTTGTTTTCGTACAGACATACATCGTTTAAATCTAAGACATTGTGGAGTTTTAACTGTACCTAGACACACAAAGTCTTTATTCAAAAATCTCTTTTACAATATAACATATATTAACAATACTATATTTCGTCTATACTAAAGTCTTTACTAATGTCTAGTTTTAAACCAAAGTATAAAAACTATTTACAAAGTTTATATTAGTTGTGTAAAGAGATAAATCTATTTGACTGCGTAAATCCTTCTGCGTCTCTCAAATTTCATTATTTCTATGTCTTAATATAATATAACAAGTCGTGTATGCCATCGCTACTATTTAATACAGTGTTGAGCTCTAGAAAGACTAATTTTATAGCATTAGTTGGGAGCATCAATTAAGTACCAAATTAAAAAGCATGTAATTTTCTGTGACGGGATTATTTTATAAATAATTAATTTATTGATCAATTTTCTCCCTACAGTACAGGCCGCCGTGTTTACACTAATGCGTTTGAATATGCATTCTTATATTGGGTAATTTAGGGGATTTTATCTGTTTGGAGTTGTCGGTTCAGAATTGGTACCCGTGTATTTGCAAAAGTTACACCTAGTTTTCTCGCAAAACATTATACGTTCTTTTCCTAATGAATCTTTGTTATGAAAGAGTGTACTTGAAAAATGCTGTCTAAAAGTTAAACAATTAGACATGTGCTTTGTAATAGCGATTGAAGTAAAATTGCCCCATTCTAATTAGGAAATAAATCCTCGATTCCAGTGTAAGTGCCTTTCTTTGTTTTACTTTCCTTTGTTTTAATAAAATATTTGTTTTTACGGGTTCTATTAATTGTAGGCACCTTTTGTTTGTTTTGGCGTTTTGGGTCTTTTGTTTTAATTGGTCAATGGCTGTTTAAAAATTATAACCGATCAAAGGGGATACTTGGAAACTTAGAACTCAACAAATTATAATTAAATGGTTAAACAACTTCCCTGAAAACCATCGTCGGTTCAAGACCACCACTCAAAATAAGCCGTTTATCTAATCCTTTGTGCCGTCCAGCAACTGTTATCATTAGAGTCTATGTTGGCTGTTTCTTTCCTTTGTTGGATACTCAAATACTAGATTTATATACGAGAGCTGTTATCTCTACCGATTGACTGTCGAACACTGAAGACTTCCTGGTTACACAAACTAAATTACTTTTTATGCATATAAATTATACATTTATTATTATTATTATTATTATTATTATTATTATTATTATTATTATTATTATTATTATTATTATTATTATTATGTGTATTGTAAACACCTTGTTTGCATTCAGCGATATATAAATAATTATGTTTCTTTTATCAGAAAAAAATCAAAGATAATAACAAAATCCACATACTCAAATAATTTCAGTACCAAATAAACGGACAGATAGTTAAAAATAAAGTTTGCAAAGTAAAGTTTTATAGTTACTTAAACATCTCAAAAGCTTTGTGTTCCTGTTGTCTATAGAAAAAAAGTTTTAAGAAATTTAAGTTTTACCAGAAAAGTCAAAAAGTTTAAACCTTTCTTTATAAGAAAATTACAATTTAAATTTTAATGACTTTCATTTCAAGTCTTGATCATAGTATACATTAATTACAACAATAAGTAATCAAATCGTATGGTTCTTGTCCATAATGTATAGATTGTGTCATAACAAAACAGTATTGAAGTTTGGAGAGTTTATGTTTAGTTTATAATTGCGTTATAGAAATAATAGGTCCCAGGCCGGGATAGAATGTTTGAAATAATTATCTCGCAAGAATTGAATGCGCGATTAAAATTTCATATCCTAATAAAGCAGATTGTTCAAATGAAGTTCAATTTCTATGTAGTAATGAGATTTGTTTTTCGGTTTGCTGGTGTAACTTGTTAAAAGTTGAAGTTGTTGTTTGACTTAAGTGTTGAAGTTTCAGAATATTTTACGACAACTTTAAAAGAGCTTGTGTAAACAAATTTTACAATTTTAAACTCAAAATTTTCTGATAAGTACAACAATAATATATTCATAATATGATATTTATTACATTTAACGTTACTTTTAATATTAATTTATTGTATTTAGATTTTGACAAAAGAAATTTATCTGCAAGTAATTTGATATAAACATTTATTTGTTTAATATTCTGTGATTTGTCATTTTCTTCTGCCCTTTTTTTTTCTCTTATACTATTTGAAGATTGAGCTTAGAATTGAAGTTTTGTGTGGTATTTAGTTAATTTTCTTCTTGGGGATTGTTTAAACATCAAACTATCGAATTCTCGAAGTCATTTTCCAGAAATATTATTTATGTTAGTAAGATCAGTACAATTCATATTAAAATAAAAAACCCGCTGTTGACAATGTAAAGAATAAAATCATACACTTTACATCGTTTCATCTAATACAGTCTGTTAATTTAACTAAGCTCAAAAACACCAGCTACTCTGAAACAATACTTAAGAATTAATCAATAAAGTAAACAATTATTCGTTTGTTTATACAATACAACGTTTATCTCATTATGCGTATAATTGAATTTGATTGACAGCAAGATTGATATGCATGAATATAGAAACGGTATACAAATATTTTTTTGATTAAATTCAGATCCAAACCGTGATCAATCGTTGTCTTAACTATTATTATCTTTAATTAATTGTATTTTTTAGCGTTAGTAATAAACCATTCTTTGTTAATCATGCGTAGTTAATTTTCACTCTTATTTACAAATACAGAAATTGTTGAAAATTTAAACAAATTATGACTTGTTATTTTTGAAATTCGTAATAATTTAATATCTTTGTTATAATTATGGTACGATAAAAATTCACGTTTATTAAAATCTACTTTTCTAAAAGTAAAGTTTTCCCTGAATACGCGTTGTGTTCCTTATGCCGGTTCTGTTCACTTTCGCCGCGAGTTTAATAAGACCAGGTCAAATTGTCCCTGTTTAACCACAAATTGGTATATTACTTTTATCATAGAATAAAAACTGCGACATGAAATTTTAAATGGTTGGGTTAGGGTAATCCAAAAATTCTATAACTATCCGCAGATTTAAAGTAGAGATGTAATTAGATATGAATTAAATAATTAACCTGGTTTGAGTTTTATCGCATTATTTCGCAAGTGAGCATATGTCCTGATTTTACATCGTGTTGCAAATTGTCTACATTTGGGTTGTTTTAATTGCAGTTTTTTTTCTTGGTGAAGGTTTTTTTATTTTTATTGTATTGGTGTATTGCTACATTCTCATATGTTTAATGTCCGATGTGATCGGAAATCAAGTGTCTCTGTACGTTACAATCAACTTTTATTTGGAATTAAAGCAGACCACAACTTACGATAGTGTATTTTCTTACAGATGGTTTCAATTTTTGCCTGTTGGTCCGATAACCCCAAAGTACAGTACGTAGTATTTTACGTTAGCTATAGACTGGGAGGTATTGATGTCTAACTATCCAAAAGGACGCATTCCTGTGCATACATGTATGTTATCTTAGCTTAAGTAATTTGCCACAAGGTAATCTATCCTTAATTGTAGATGATTTTATGTCAATGTTAATTTACTATTTAGACGGTATTGTCAATTTTGTATGTAAGTTTATCGAAGTATCTTTAACTACTTGACGTATTCTTAAACTGTTATAGTTGCTTTTATCTTCTAACTGTTAAATACGAATTAACGCACTCTGTAAAGGTAGTCTGGTTATGCTATCCATACAAGAAGTCATAACGACTGGTTTCGTTCTAGAGCTAATGTATACAGGGTGTAACAAAATAAAAGTAAAACATTTTAAGAGATAATTCCTCATCAAAAAAGAAATAGAGTCTTTCATATAAAGAAACTTCACAATTTTTTTCTTAAACACTAAAAGAGAGAAAACACGATATTCTCCGTTTGTTTGTTATGGCTACATCTATTTAAAAATTGTATAACCAAGTAAACAGTAATTAAAACTACTTGTGCTTTTACTTGCTTGTAACAATCATGTATGAATGTAAGCTTTCGCGGCTGTTGTCACTAAGATTATTATCTTCCGGGTTGAGCCGTGTTTGTCCTTCCTTCCTACGTTCTCTGCTTGACGTTTTGCTAACCATGCTGTTAGCTTCTTCATAAGTTACTCTAAAGACTGATGTTGTTGTCTTCTGCTCCCTCGTTATATACCTATGTTCCGTTATAGTTAGATTTATTGACGAGTACCGGTACGAAACGTGAGTTTTTATAATTAACGTCAATAAACCCACTTTTATTTGTGTGTGCCCTTTAAGATTCAATTATCTGTTTTTGTCGGCTAATTAGTAAATTGCTAGGCGACCACGCCCACCCAGTGGCATATTGTACAGAACGGTTGTTACATAGTTTAACGATTCTACTTAATTATTTCTAAAATGACTCGTAGCTTCCTACACGCATTTATCGTGTATTTTATGTATGTTGAATGTCTATAACTGGTCAAATTGTTTTACAAAAATTATATCTCTACAATTTAACGGTTTATTTCTGTGTTTAAAGTTCCTAGTTGCACTAGAATTTTGATGTGTGAAAGCCTTTGACTTTATTATTATCAAATACACCCACAAACCCCTTATTGACTAGTAGAGCTGCGGGTCAGGTTTTCGACAATGTCATTTAACTTAATGCTTTAATACCAATAAACCGTCACAACGTTGGCAGAATAATACTTATGATGTTTGCCTGACTTTTTGCACAGTATACTCCTACAAAAGGCGCAACAAGTACTAAAAACTTAAGAAACATTAAAAGAGTTTTTTTCCTAGTAACACTAAGGAAAGTTTGACTGACCTTGTACAATCTCCAAAAACGTAATCCGTTGACAAGGTATTAAAACCAATAAAAAATGTTTTATAACAAAAGCTTTAAGAAACATCTTTTTGGAAGGACTTTCTGTTCCCTGAAGACTCGCGGTTTTAACTTAACAATAATAATCATTGCAAACAGATCTACCCAAAACGAGGACGTTGTTATTTGCCCCAGTTCATCTAACCAGTCATTGCCTTTATAGAATGTGATGTTACAGTGTTGGAAGGAATCTTTTATATTTTTGATAGGTATTTAAATGCAACACAATACAAAGAGGAAATAAAAATAGATGACGTTCTATCAAAAGTAAAAATTTAATTTGACAATGCAAGACCATCTTGTTCAAAATATAATAGCTACCGTTAATAACAATCGATTACTACTTACTCCATCTTCACCAGACCTCAACCCAATAGAACATGTTTAGCAGATGTTGCAAATGAGGTTGGATAATCATACTGGGGAATTAGGGATTACTCTTTCTATTCTTCGGCAGGAAATTATTCCACAAAAGCATCTTGATAACCGGATTGATGGTATGCCTAATAGGTGTCAACCTGTAACTGATTTACGTTTAAATGTTTAAAGAAAATGTTTTCCTTTGTTATTAAAAGTTGTTAAATTATTGAAGACTTAAGGTGTTGCAATTTTTTTAATTTTTTTAAGTAACTTTATAACAGAGCGTTAAAGTATATGTCATTTTTACTGATAATTACCTATATCTTCTAAAATACCCTGTACAATGTATTGACATGCTATATTTTGTAAAAATAATCATTTCAGGCGAGAACTCTAGTTATAAGAAAATGTGTTTTTTTTGTTTAAATGCAATAAATATTGTTAATGTCCCATTGTAATTTTGTTTGGTTTGTGTTAGCTTTTGCAAATTGTGACAGTATTTTCAAGATAAGTTCAACAGAAAGTACCCATTCAGACAAACTGCCGCCAAACAGGGGCTGGAAGCAAAAATTACGTCGTTTGGTACCCTTTTGACTTTGACAAATTTATTAAACTTTATTTACGGCCAATGATAATTACGGTTAGTGTGGTTATACCAATTCGCAATACGCTGTCAAATTATGTGTAACCTGTTACAAACATTTGGTTAGGGCCAAAAATTATAACCAACAAGTGTAATAACTGACAGTTCTGTTACATGCAGTCCAAAACCTTTGTTAAAATTTCTTAACGTTATTGTTATTTATAACCAGAAAGTACTTTATTTTTGACGTTAATTTAAGTGACTCTAAGTCTCTCTATTGAGAAAATGCATGCAAAACCCATAAAAAGCAAATGTTCAACAATCAATATTATACCTCAAGAGTGAGAATTTTTTTCGTAAACATGATTTCAGTATTACTATATTCTACTAATGATCACGGAGAAAAGGTTATTATTCTATAGTTAATACTAAAATTGAAAAATATATGACGTCTTGTTCCATTCCTTGCTCTCAGCCGTTTTGTCCCGGAATATTGCACTTCCGGACCATTTTATCCCGTCAGTTTACACCCGATCTTTTCAGCACCAAAAAAAAAAAAAATTTGAAAATATAATAAATGAGTATTACGTGTTACTATTGAAAATTAAAGTTTTTGATTCAACAATTATTTACCAAAATATAGCAATACGTGACACTTATTGTTTTAATCATATTTTCAAGAATATTAATTATAAACTATAAACTATTCAACCCAATTTTTCAGCTGTTTTTTTGTTTTTGACAAAACACGATCTTATACTTTTGTAATAAAACCTGATATTTAGTATTATTTCGTAACACCAGAGATTTAGTTATAGTTTGGACGTAACGTAAATAGCAATAAGGACACTTTAAAGATGAACAATTTTAATGACCCACTTTGAAGAAATGTAACTCAGTAGGTTGTGAATTTAAAAAAAATAATAAGAGTCAATTTCTAATTTATTTGGCATTACTTTGACAACACTTTGTACACTTACCACCAATATTAATTAGCAAAATATTGGTTTCTATGGTAACGTCAGACTTACCAAAACACTAAGGAATGAGAGCTCTACAACACAAAAATTTATGAGAGGATATTTAAAACAATCTGCAAAAAAATTTGTAATTAAGAATAAGAAAAATCTAAGTAACCCATGTGAAAACGCAAAACAATAATAATAGTACAAATATTACAGCCAAATAAAGACATATGCGAAATAAGAAAACAAACAAAAACTCCTCAAGTTGCTTTCAAAAGTTTAGAAAAAGAAAATGAAACTTGTACAAACACATACAAAGAAACGGTTACAAATATGCATATGCAGATTTTATAACAATTATTATAAACAAAACACAACAAAGATATGAAACATGGTAAGAAATAATGTACAACATTTTTCAAATATGTTTATGAATATGAAAAATATACATCATAAGAAAATCGTAACGTTTATGTTAATTGCTTAATGTCCTCTAACCCATTCGTTGGAAATTTTATTGATACGTTTATTGTTCATTCATCCTCCTGTTGTAGAAGTTAATACGACATGTTTGTTAAAATTCTTAAACCTTTTGATTTTAACAAAAGGGTAAGCATTTGTAAATTTTGTAGATTTTATTGTAATTTCCTTTAATCGTTAATTGCTTTAAAGTTTGGATATCAAAATCGAAACGGATCTATAACATATATTTTGTTGGTCGTACATCGATTAGTTCATGACCCGTTTCGTACACAAGAAAATGGCGCCAGAATTTGTTGCATCGACAAATTGTCGTATTGGATAATCTTGTTTAAATTGAAAGTCGCAATCCAAATTTAAAATCGAGAATCATAGATGGAAGTTTCCGCTACGAATTGTATGTTATCGTTATTGTATTGAAGAATTCAAATCTGGAGCCAAGAAATAATAAAATTCCAATTGTTATTGTTAAAATAAAAATTTTATTAGATCAAAACTCGTACAGAAGAATTTATTACATTGTTAATTGCATAACTTGCGAAAGATATCTATTCTTCATCATTGTTCGGCGTTGGTTGGCTTAAAAATCAAGAAATGAAAATAATTTTTGATTACACTCTAAATTTGGTTGTTTATTTGCAATTTTGTAGAATTAAGTTTGCAAGCAAGTTATTGAAAAATTAAACTCAAATGAAATTTGCATTTGATTGTTGAATCTAAATTTCTAACCTAACTTATCTTAAATAGATTGATTGATAAGGTTTGCAAAAGACAGATCTGGTCTTGATTTAAATTTAAATTAAGAATAAATAATTTTGTTTTGTTTTTATTGAACCGATAATTATTTGGTTTCATTGTTACCCAAAAATGGAATTGCCTTATACATAGAAAAAAATTCAAGTTCAAGTTGTTTTTGTTGTTGTTTGTTTTGTAATTAAAAATATAAATACATACACGATTATTTATTATTCTTATTAACTTGATTACAAAATTTCTGAACAATAAGGTATACGAAAATAAAATCAACAAATACAAAAAATTAAACATTACGTTTTTCTAAAATATATAAACTAGAAAATACGTTTCAGAATATAATGACAACAACAAACCTAAAAAAATATAAAACTAAAATACATTATTTTAGATCATTTTGCTTTTGTTTTTTTTTTGTAGTGTACGTAAATACAAAATAAAAATAATTTAATCAAATATTTCTTAATCTACTGGAAGTACGTTTCAAACAACACCGTTACTAAATATTTACCAAATTTTACAGAACGCTGACTCAATCAATACAACTGACAACAAAATCAAAACCGTTAATTTAAAAATCAAGCAAGCAGAAAATTGTTGTGTATTTTCATAAGAAACTAAAGTCGTTTAAATCCTTTAGGGCACACGTCGAGTATTGTAAATTTCCGTTGACTTGAACATTCATCTAGGCTTTTAGCTTCGTGGTTTATAGCCCTTCGTGTTTCAGTTGATACATCAATTTTAGTACATTGAATTTAGCATAAAGGCTAAGCTGAAATTTTAGTTGGTTTGTTTCCATTAATAATTTAAAACATTTATATAGATTCAAATTGGTTATTTACATTTCTAATTAGTTTTGTAATTAGAAAAGTTTATTATTAATCGATTGTTTTTGCAATTCAGTCAATGCAATTCTTTAGCCATTTATAATTAAATTTTTATTTTACTTATGTGTCGGGTTTTTTCTAAAGCTTTATTGATTTCATCAAAAATGACTAGAAGTGATTACATCTAAAATTCTAAAGTATGAGTAAATACTTAATTTTTTGTAACTAACAATGTTTTGTCACAGGTTACATAAATAATTATTTATAATTAGTCATTCAGTTGATTCCTAATTGTGATGATAAATAGTAAAAAAAGTATTGTACATAATTCCAGCAGTAAACATTTTCATTCTTAATTGATTTATTGAACTCCTATGTAATGCAAAAAAGAGAAAAGATGTTTATTCCATATATTAGTCTGTATTACAATAATTTAACGTAATTGCAATTCATAACCATTATATTACAGTAATTAATTAAAAATTTCAAGCACCATTCGTTTTGTAATAAAACTAAGATTTAATAAGTAAGTACCAACATATTTTTGTTAAATACTTTTTGTTTTAATTTTCTTATTTAATTAATTATAATCATGTTATTTGTTGTAAGCACGTCTCATTAATTTGAAGTACAAAACTTTTTTGTCTTTATTACAACCTTAACGATTCTATTCTGTTGAAGTTTGATTATATTATCTTTCATAAATCTCAAGCACCTATTCATTTATAATTTAGAATTATGCTGATTAATAAATTATTAAAATTATATTTTGCTATCACAGCCAATGTTAATTCCAGAAATTAATTTTTTTTTAAATATTCATTATTTTATCAGTTGTTGCAGGTAATACATAGAGAAATTAATTTTGCTAATAGATAGATGAGAATTTATTTTGTTTGTGCAGAGTTTGTACCAATCAATATAAAAGCGTTTGGGTAAATATTGACAACATGATTTTTAATGTACCGTGTTTATACAAATGTAAACAATAATTCTGATTGTTTAATAAATCTGTTATTTATTTTAAAATTGTAGGATACAAATTATTATCTACATTTTAATACACTGCAACAAGTAATAGTATAACAAAAAAATAAATTATAAATAATCAATTTTGAGATTAACATAAACAAAATCATCATATTATATCAATAAAATTTGTATGTGTTAAATAGTTTTTAAACTTAAATTCAAATTTTTAAGGTATTTGATGTCTTTTATCGTACAAAAATGATTACAAGATTTGCATACAAAATGTAAAAATACTATTTTTTGTTTAAGAATAGAAAAGATAAGAAACAAAATATTTTGTAAGCATTTATTCAAACACTTTTGAAATTATATTAAAAATGTGGTCGATATTTTTAATTGTGTATGGGTCTTTATGATTTCAAACTTTGTATGCATTGGTCACATAGGAATAAATAAAGCATGTTGCAATGATCACACATAGACATAGTTTTAAAATGCCCAGAAAAATATTATTAATAATTATTCTTTTGTAAATTAATATAAAATATTTTACTAACGTTTATCTCAAATATTTTTCTAATATCTACTTAAAATATTTAAAATTAAATTTTTTTCTAATTTAGTGTTACATTTAAAATACTTTATAATTTATTGTGTATAATTTACAAATTACAAATAAAACAATACAAACTTTACTTTGTAACATGATAGTAAGGCACTATTAAAGTAGAAATATTTTATTTAAATCTAAATCGGGAGTTAACCACTCCATAATACAAGCAGCATTCTCCTCTGGATTGCATACTCCTTTGAATTAAGAAAAGTTTCGACTTAGGTTCCCCCTAATTAATATTATTTTTTGACCTAGAGTGGTGAAAAAATCCTTAGTGCTTTAGGACAATGAACCACGGATTTTCACCGGAACGGAACCAAACGAAAATCATTTAACAAAGAATTGTATGTTTTCAATTTTCATTTAGCTGCCAGTTTCTGCTACTACCCCACGAGTTATGCTTAAATTCTTGTAGGATGGGGCTAATGTGTGACTAACAGTACTGAAGGAATCTCTGCTGACGACAAAGCTCAGATAGTTTATTGAAGAATGATGTGCCCAACGACCAATTCCTTTTGAACAGATAAGGTTATAGTTTCCAAAGTCATCAGCGGCAAACGTGGGCGAGACAGAGCTTAAATCCCATCCTCAGCAAAATGGATATGCTTTCAAAAAAGTTTCAACGTATCTACAGGGTAGATCAGTAAGTTAAGTACTTGTTTTTTTCCACATGCTGAAATATGTCTTGCATCCGCTTTCGTAATGGAAAATATAAGACTCTACGTGATTTTTAAACAGAAATTTTGTCCCAGTTCTTTTGATTAACATTATTGTACACTAGTATCTTGTTCTTACTTGCAGTAAGATTTTTTAGTTTAAAAATAGTTAAATTGCTACCAGTAATCATCTCTATAAATACGCATTCACAATAGCTGTAAGTTCATAATGAGGAAAAGACTTCACACGGAATTCTAAACTTCATTTATTAATAATGGCCACTTAAAAGCTTTAAACTTTATACCCCAACTGTTAATTTTAAAATTATGTGATAAATTTTTTACGTTATTATACGACAACGGCCAGACCACGTTGAAAGCACCGGTTCTCTGGCAATCACCGAAGTTAAGCAACGTCGCGCGCGGTCAATACTTGGATAGACCAAAACCGAGAAATTTCTAATATTAAACATTCTGGCTAATTATTTTAATTGCTTTGGAATTTATTAGGTTTTTCCACTTGGGACATTTTTACTTTAACCGTTTTGGATTTTGTCATTAATCTGGTTTTTGTTCCTTTTCAAACGCCTACTACCAATAATCATATCCATAGATACGCATTTAAAACGGGTGTAGCTCATTATGAGAAAAAAAGTGAATCCATATATTAATAGTAATCACTTAAAATTTTCAAATTTTATAACCGAACTGTTTATTTCATTTTATTTCAAAATATATGTGTTACATTTTCACTTCATTTTACGACAACATCCATAGCACGTTGAAACCATCGGTTCTCGTCCGATCACCGATCTACATGGTTTTTAATTTGTTTTTTCAAAACTCATTTTATTTAACTATGTCCTGAATTTCACATTTAAATTTTTCAAATTGTTTAGGTTTAAACATTCCTCTGTTTTGAGTGCTAGTAATTCTACTTCTTAAAATTAAGAAATATTTATCCATAATCCAAGGTGCTTCCAACCTTTCGGGTCAAAATTGGACACCAAACTCAGCGTTTGGATATAAAAAACCTATGGCCGAAAACACTTAGTTCATGTTTTATTTCAACCAACGTACAGCATGTTGTCTTTATTACTATTTATCTAACAAATTGTAAAGCAGCAAATTTTATCCTTGTGTGTTTTCAATATACAATCTGCGACTTTCAAGCATTACCTGCGACTTTCAAGCATTTATCTATCGCATGTGCAGTTTCGATAACATCTAAAACGACATCTTTTTCAACTGTAAAATTAAAATATAAATATTAAGCTTTATACCTGATTCTGGTTTTTGTCATTTTACTCATAAAGCAGGCTACTATGTGTGATTTAAGTTTCAATTTTAGTTTTAGTTACCATTGTATTTTTATGTGTTTTTGCTCTTTTCCTTTTGCTCGCATTAAACAAAATTTATTTGTTTTGTTTTATAATATGTTAAATGGGTTAAGTGGAAGAGCAGCTTGCTCAGAAATAAGCAAACTTTACAGCAATATATTTTTTTGTATAACTTTTTTATTTTGGAAATAAAGTCTATTATTATTATTATTATTATTATTATTATTATTATTATTATTATCTCTCAGGACCAAATTAAGACAAAAATTTAACTTTCCAATGAGTAAAGGTGAGTATACCACATTTGCTAGACCGAAAACACCACTCCCACCATATATAGTAATCATTTAGCCATAGTTGTTTCAAAAAAGATGTAAAGTATTTTCCCAATTGCTATTGGTTTTGTTTTTTGTCATCTTGCTTTCAAAATAAGTTGTTCTTATATTTAAAATACTTTAGGTAGTATTTTTAAACCTATCCAATTAGGTTTCGGTGTAAAAATGACTGTAAAGCTGCAGTACATGCTGTTAGAAGCTTTATATCTAAAAACAATTTAAGATGAATCAGGTGAGTATTCCTCCAAGATTATAAATTTTGTGTACAGTTTGCTCTTTTCGAGCCCTTCTAGGTGGAGGTGAATGAAATAACAACTCAATATGTTGTCAACGCCGACGTTTCGCCCCCTATGCGTAGGGCTTTATCAAGGCTCATAACAATAAAAAGTTGATAGTCTCAATTACCATCAATTGATGGAACGTCACACCGGATTAAAAAACAGTCATACATATATATATAAGTTGTGGCTAAAAACGATATTTAATTAAAAGACAAACAAACAAACCCAACTTGATACAAACGACAAATAACGAATGAATTGTTATTTCATTCACCTCCACCTAGAAGGGCTCGAAAAGAGCAAACTGTACACAAAAACAATTTAATTCATGTATAAAAAATTGCATATGCTGTAGAGTAATTGCCACTTTGACATCGACAAAAGTTACATGCAACTTTTCCAGAGACAAATGCACTAGTAGTTTCTTCATTTACGAGGATGCATTGATATCTAGTTAGCCTAGACCAGTTTCTTGCACAAACAAAATATTGCGTTACCATAACAACGAACAATAACTTATTAGAAGTGTCAGTATAAAGTTTGACGTCAAAAAGTAAACCAGAGTCACGCAATAAATTAAATGAAAAAAGACCACCGAAATTGTAAAAATCGAAAAATTGGAGTATCGAGCCATCATCAAGTACCTGTATTTAAAAGGGTTAAGAGGTAAGCAGATTTACGAAGATATGCTTAATACCCTTGGTGATCAATGTCCTTCGTATGCGACCGTCAAAAATTGGAATGCAAGCTTCAAAAGAGGTAAATTTTCCATTGAAGATGATGACCGATCGGGAAAGCCAGTTTCTGTGTCAGTCCTCAAAAATATCGATGCAGTTCATGACATGATTTTATCAGACCGTCGAATTGGGCTAAAACGGATATCTGAAGCACTGAATATTTTATACGAACGCGTTCATCATATGGTTCACGTCAATTTGGACATGAGAAACATTGCTGCAAAATGGATCCCCAAATGTTTGAATGTTGACCAAAAGCGTGCAAAGGTAGAAGCATCGCCTTCGATCTGTGCCCGATTTGAAAACGATGTAGACTTCTTAAACCGAATTGTTACTATGGATGAGACTTGGGTACATTTCTGCGATCCAGAAACAAAACAACAATCGATGGAATGGTGACACTCTGATTCTCCAAGACCTAAGAAGTTTCGTGTCCAAAATCTGCTGGAAAAGTTCTTGCTTCAGTTTTTGGGATTGCCATGGAGTAATCATGATTGATTTTTGGATAAGGGTAGAACAATAACTGGAGATTACTATTTGACATTACTGACCACTCTACGGAAAAATATTAAAGAGAAAAGACGCGGAAAGCTATCCAAAGGTGTTTTGTTTTTGCAGGACAACGTCCCTGCACACAAATCTTATGTTGCCATGCAAAAAATTCGTGATTTAGGGTTTGAATTACTAGAACAACCCCCTTATTCACCCGATTTGGCTCCGTCCGACTATCACCTCTTTCCTCAACTAAAAAAATGTTTAAAAGGTCGTACATTTTCTTCCAACAAGGAGGTAATAGAAGCTGTGGAGGTCTGGTTTGCAGAGCAAGAAGAAACATTTTTTTAAAGGTCTAGAGACGTTGCAGGTTCGCTGTAATAAATGTATCTAATTAAGAGGAGAATATGTTGAGTAATAAAATATTTTGACATTGAAATTTTGTTTGGTTCTATAGTAGACTAAGAATTTTTCAATATATCCTCGTAGAATTTTTTAATCAATTATCGCGGCTTCTATTGATATTTAAAGTTGCCAATCTGACACTTTATTCAAATTAAATTTTATGTGTATCCAAAATAAATAATTTGACGTTTTCTAATTTTGGTATTTATTAAATTGTCTTGCTGAATTACACTCTAGGTTTGTATTTTGGGAGTAAATTTGTGTTGTTTAAATTCAAATCTGTTTTCTTTATCAATTTGATTCAAAAAAGTGTCAACCTAAAAACGCTCCACCAAATGGCACATTTGAGAGAATTTTTGATTTCGACCTTCGGTCTTGGTCTAAACTTAACAATCTCATGTGCAATTCGATACAGATTTTTATTAAACAACTAAAATTTACTCAGAAAAATACAAATCTATTATGATAATTGATAATTCAACTAAAATTTTAGTCAAAATAGACGTAAAAAATGTTTTTAATTCAATTGAACGTGTGTTACGGTTTATTTGTAAACAAACTAAACAATGAGATAACACCTTGCCGGCAGCTCCAGTAATCAGAAGTGGTCGTGGGCTTATTTAGAATCGTTAGAACGAAGGCTTCTACACTGCACAAAAAAATTTATAAGGCGTCACCTAGTATTGCATATAAGAGGTCTTCTAAATCCACTAGGAACTCGTAGACACAAGAAACAAGCCGTAGGTTGGTAGAAATATATATTTATAGCAACTAAACTTCAATCACAGCGCACGTAGAAATACATAGACTTAAAAATATAATACGGTTTGGAGAAATGCACACAGTATTTAGTTTCCAGCAAAGAAGGAAAAACAAGATGGACTTGAAATTGATAACAGTTGCTGGACGTACTCACAATGAACTAGATAACAGTATTATCTTGTATGGTGCTCTGAACAAAGATAGGGGCTCCAACGTAGATTTAGATTCCAACGCTGGCGACCTTTAATAATAATATTTAAACTCAGCTTCGTTATGTTAAGTAATTTTTGGATTATTATCTATACGCTAACATAACAATCATTAAGAAAAGACCCACAAAAAAAAGAAAAAAAGGTAGCTGTAATTGATAGAAAACCGCTATAGCAAATGACTTTATGAAAACGTAAAAGTATACTCGCACACAAACAGGAAGAGAAAACTTATTCTCTTGTTATACGGGATGCTTTTACTTAGGTATATATTTAATAATTAATACATGTGTAGCTGTTTCAATTTCAAATGATGTTTATGTAGCACCTTTAACAGACAGTTCAAGAAGAAGAAATGCGCCTTTTCAACCGCCTAATGAGAAAATATTTCCAATCCGGCAATCTCAAGTTAATAAAAGTTACTAGAAAAATTCATAACGCAAAATTGGAAGAGTTTCTTTTCCAACGCATTAGTGTAAACACAGTTGTCTATACTCTAGGGAGATTTTGATTCACAAATCAATTTTTAATTACGAATTTTTGTTTGTTCGTAAATAATACCGTCACACGTAAAGTTTTTTTAATTTAGTTAAAAATCAAATTCTATAACTCTTTTCACATCTTTGGCATGGTTATGTATCTTACCTTTGTATGTCTTATACTCGTATAATAGTTAACTTATCCAGTCTTGTGTTGTTGTACAGCAAGGTGAATTTTTGGTCTTGCAATTCATCATACCTTCTTCTTCTCTCAATGTTTGGTATTTGGATGATGGCACAATTGGAGGTTCAGTAGTGAGTGTATTCCAAGATTTAACACCCAATTTTTCAAAATGTGAGTTTTATTTTTGTAAAAAATTTAACAAATTAGATTAATTAAATATTGTTTCTTCTTTTGAGTCACTGACTCCTGATATTTGTTTTGTTGACAATAGTAATTTATTTCTTCTTGGTGCTGCTTTAACTGAAAATGTTGTTTCACAAATGTTCAAACTTTTGGTTCTTAGGTTCTTTTTTTTTTCTATATCACAAGTGGTTATAACTCCATCTGGTGTTCCTCAGGGTGGCAGTTACATCAAACAAAGCATTAACTTGGCAATCTAGAGAGGGAATGCTGCTTCCATTTTAGGAACCATTCCCGAGGGAACACTTTGAAGAAAATTTTCGGTTTATTTTAATTTTAAAGTTATTCAAGTTCTTATTAACCTGTATTTATTTAATTTATTTAATTAAATATTGTTTCTTTTTTGAGTCACTGACTTCGTTTTGTTGATAATAGTAATTTATTCTTTCTTGGTGCTGCTTTAACTGAAGATGCTGTTCTACAAATGTTTTCCAAATTTTTAGCAAAATTTTCTAAATTATCAGATAATATCCAAAACATTAATCCACATATGGCTCTTTTTTTGTTGAGTCATGGTTTTTGGATTTCCAAACTTAATTATCTTTGGCGATGTTTTCGTTTTTGGAAATTCAAAGATGTTTGTAAAGTTTTTGATAATAAAATTAGTAATTTCTTAATAGACATTTTGTACATTAAATTTACCCTTTCGTATTAGATACAAGCATCACTACATTTTTATTTGGTAACAAGCCAAAAACTGCACCACCAAACTATACTTTGACATGTGTTTCAATAGCTAAGCATACCGATACTAAAAATAAAAACAATAGGAAGTTTATATATACTCTCTGCGTGTCACAATACATTACACTTTATTCATTCTTATATAAGTTTAAATATTTCCAAAAATTCTAATGGACTGTGATCATCATAATTCATAAGCAAACTTTTGTTGGTAAAAATTTTTTTATTCCAATCTTTCACAAGAATTAAGTTTGTTTTTATTATCTACCCTTTTGATTAATTCAATGTCGCCTACACTATGGCCATTTTCAAGCTTATGCATGGCAACACTGGACCTATCTGAGCGATGATATTTACAATTTATTTTACGTATTCCCGGTTTATCACACCTTTCGGGTTGTTTAAAAGATTTTGCAAGTTGTTACTACTAGAGGTTACTGTTTTATAATCAAATTTTGAAAATATTTTTTGATGACCTTTTGTGTATGTGGGATAATTTGATAATCTGACATATTTCTTATCTTTTTGTCCGTTTGTTAAAATAGACGCAGCAGTTCACAGTTCCATTCCTTTGTTTCATTTGGTGGTTGAGGAATCTGTTGTGTCAGTGATACCACCATTTCATCTTTTTTCACCTCTACTTGCGCTTCTGTTAATCTCATTGAATCTATTTTTTCAAATAACTTTGAGATTATGTACTTAGCTGAGACGCTAGATGTTTGGAAATCACTGTTCCTTAACGAACCTTTACCCGACAAGCCTTGTTTACAACGTAATTGAGATACTCCATGTGCCAAACTGTATTTAATTTGTTTGTTATCAGAATATGACACTTGACATTAAAATTGTTTTACTTGCCAGTGCCCAATCAAAATCAGGTGCTTGGTGAAAAGCGTTTTTGTCTACTCAAAGAACATTGTTAGATAAACAAACTCTTCAAGTTGTCAGGTTCTTAAGAATTGGAACTAATGTTTGCCAACCACACACTTGTCATTGTGGTTGTAAAATTGATACTCTCGGTTATTATGGTCTATCTTGTAATAAAAATTATGTTAGGTTTTGGACACAATAATATTAATGATATTTTAAAGCAAGCTTTGCTTTAGCAGAAATCCCTAGTATTTTGGAACCATTAGGATTATTACGAGATGACAGTAAACATCGAGATGGTTTGACTTTAATTCCTTGGAGTAAGTTTTAGTGTGGGATGTCGCATGTGTCTATTACATTATAATTAACTTCTTTTTTTTCTTCTGGCTGGTTCTGATTCTAATTTAACACAATCTTCAAAACACAACAAATACAAAACAATTAGAAATATTAATTTTTTTTTGCATTTGTTGTTGAAACGTTTGGTTCTTGGAGTGTTAACGCAAAAATTTTTTTTCCTCCATATCACAAATCAATATAACTAAATCTGGTATTCCTTAGGCTGGCAGTTATATCAAACAAAGCATTAGCTTGGCAATCCAGAGAGGGAATGTTGCTTCCATTTTAGGAATCATTCCCGAGAGGAACACTTTGGAGAAAATTTTTAATTTATTTTAATTTTAAAGTCATTCAAATTATTATTTATGTATTTCTCTTTCAGTAAATTTATATGTGGATTTGTTTTAAACCTAATGTTCTTTGAGTTATTAAAAACATTAAAAATATTGAATTATTAATGCAGCTGTAAACAGCTCTAAGTCTGCCATTTAGAAAAAATGCATATGTAGCAAGTATGTACTAAAGTTTAAAAAAAGTAAGGAGATTTTTTCAGCCGAAGGGAAAATTTTAATTAATGTTTTTTATCTTCCACTAGCAGAGGCAAACAGTCACAAATTTGGTTTGTAATTTTGGTAAGGTTTTGTGGTCTGAAGTGAGCACTTTCTCAGGACAATTATAAGCTACGTTTTGTAGACTACATATTTGTAATATGGTTCTATGTTTAGACTTAGATTTTAATACAAAACATCCAATTTTAATATCTGAAAAAACACATACCAAGGTCAATTTCAAATCTGAACATAAAGAAATACTCTACGCAGGGTCGCAATTACTTTTATCAATGATACGATACAATTATTGGGTTACTTATGGTATAACATTTTTAAATATGTAATCAGAAATTACATTGAATGCTATCGAGCAGCCCAAATTAATAAATCCTACAATGTCGATCCTCCAGAGAAACGGATTAAGAACCCAATGACCCCATTTTAATGTACTCGGCTGCGACGACGCTAAACCTTTTGATAAAAGAAAGAAAAGGTCACGGAAAACGTATCTCAAAAGCTTATTTTTTTACTAATTTTGATTTCCTACAAAAGCTGCATTTAGAGATTGTCAGTGATTTGACAACCAAAAATTTTATTGCCTCGTTTCGGAGATTTACCAGTCGCCGAGGTGTTTCAAATCATATTTATTCAGATATTCAGTTGACCTCTGATGTATCATGTACGTCACAGATTACACTTTCTGTCAAATCAATCAAATCACAGCATATCTACTTATACACATATGGTGAGATTAAAAATTGTGGTTTAAATTCAAATGTTTTGTTTAATTTGTTATTTGTCTTGTAACTGAAACATCTTGTTATGTTAGAGTTAGACAAACAAATGTTTATTATTATTATTATTAAAATAACGTTTGACAGTAATATAGCGTTTGAAAATAACTGTTTTTATAAAATATTGCTGTACAAACTTAGGGCCAGTTGTACAATCTCCGCTTAAAGTTAATTATTAATTTTTAAAGATACAGTTGTGACAACAATTTTATCGTTACTACTAATCCTTCACGTACTTGCCACATAAAAACCCGGTATAAAAGTAATTACTCAGTTTAACATTATCACTTATTCTTCTTAAACAAAACGACTCAAAGGCAGAAAAACAACAAGGTAACAGTTAACCTTTGTTAAATTTTGTAGAGGAGCATTGCATTCTGGTTACAAGAAAAACAAAACCGTCGGTTCAAAGAGAGTAGATAAGTATGGGAAGAGTTTTCTACTATTGAAAATTAAAAAGGCCATGGATCACCCAAAATTGGCCAGAATGGAGAAAGGTTGTATAGAAATTAAATAATTTTTAATACTCGTTTCTTACTATTATGAAAACTAGACAACTAATTATAAATGGACAAAGTATTTTTACATTATTGCCAATTAAAAGCGGTTAATGATCAATACTTATAACTAATTGTTTAAGGTTTTTTAAGTTTTTATTGAGTGGAAAGTTAACACAAAGAAGAAAAATAAAAAAATTAAAATTAATAAGAAGACTAATGGTGAATATCATTCATTAAAAGAATTGACAAATTTAGAAGATTATTTTTAAATTTAATTTAAAAATTCATTTGGGAAGATTTGTCAATCTCCGATTCACCTTCCCAGTCTGTGTGGAAAAATAAACTTAAAATTCAAACTGAATGTGACTATTTTAAAAGTGAAAAATAGCGAGCTTGCTCAAAATGAAAATCCAAGTACGTTGATGGTTTACATGGTCTCGACGATAGCATGTTAGATGAATGATAAGAACAAAAATATCAATTCAGCTGAAAATTTCTAGCTTTATACAAATGGACATAGTCTACTTATTAAAAATATTTTCATATCAGTTGTAAAACAGTAATACAAATTTTGACCTACCAATTGGTCGACTCACATTTTGTATAGATGTTGTTTTGGGATGCCATTACATTTTAATTTATTGGCCAAAATGTAAAATAAGCCAACGATAAATAGATAATTTTGAAACACATATAATTAGGGAACAAAAATTTATTGCACCAAAAAGTGAAAGGGTTGAATCATAAATAAATAGTGAATAGTTTTTATAAAAGTAAATACTTGAGGTAAAGATAAAAAAAAAAGTGTAAAAGGTATAAAAAAAACTTAAAACAAAATAACACAATTAAATAAGAAAAATATTAACAAAAATAAGCTTAACAGATTAATTTCTCAACTTTTTTAATAAAGATAAGTATGCTAAAACCGCACCACGATACCCTGAGAATCAGTTAATAATCTTGCGTCCTTCGGGGTTCACAAAACTCCTTGCGTTTGCGCAACTTCAGAAAATTGAATACAATACATTCCATAGATATAAATAAATGCAGAAAATATATACGGGGCGAATAAAAATAAATATATACAGTTTCTACTACAAAATATGTACATTAAAATCGTTTAAAGTAATAGGAAAGGTTAATCAAAGATAAAACAAAAGTTACAACGTAACAACATCAATATGCTTTTAATATTCTAATGCATTCATTACCTACGTATTGTAGTCAATAAAATACAAATTTGCAATGCATGCGTCACTAGAGAATTAATTTTACCCCATATTAATAATGATTCTAATTTATACGATAACTCGTCTGCGTTTAATAAATTAATTTTGCCTAAAAGAAAGGTAAACTAAACTATTATTATTATACAAAAGTTAACATATGTAGTCACTTTTCTGAATAAAACTAAAACTTTCATTTTGTTTAAGTATACACTAAAAGTGGCTTTTGTACTTTTTAAGTAAATTGAAGACTTTATCTACAACAACACTTGAAAAATAGGTTAATTTGATTTGCTACGGTTTAAAGAAGAATAAATAAAATCATTATCAGTATTAATTCTTAAAAATGTAATCGATTGATACAGCTAGTTTGGTTTCCAAAAAACACTAGTATAAACAAAGAGACGTAGATATTTAAATATTTTTTCGTGTAATTCACTAATGAAACCTAAACATTTACAATGGAGATTTATTTTAAACATGTGAATTTATAACTTAAAAACGTAAAACTCTCATAAATTTTTCAATACTGTTTTTTGAAAGAGAACATAAACAAAACGAAATAAATTCTACAATGTTATACAAATAAGTAAAACTGATTACATAAACTACTAAATAATTATGCCACCTTAATTTTTTTGTGCTACAGAAAAAACTTCATTAACTTTATTAATTATTAAATATAATTAAAAAGTACCGTGGAAAGTTTATACGTATTCAGGAACATTATTTAACACACAATAATTTGTTTATTTAACATATTTAAACTTTACATTTCATAACTTCAGTATTACAATGGTGAAGTGTATCGTATTATAGTTTGTAAAATTAAACGCACACAAAGTTAAATTACTAATAATTTTGGTAACAAATAAATATACATATTGAATCACTAATAACAGGACGGAGATTACAGCAAAGTTTTGCAAATTTTGTCATTTTAGTAACTTGAACGTTGTTAAACCTCATAAATAACCATTTTTTCATATTGTTACAGTTTGTTGTTGTAGATAAATTTATTTTAGAAAAATTTATAATTGTTTCGGCACACTTACCCGTTACCCGGAGAGTTGTAGTAATTAATCTCAAGCAGTAGAAACTTAAGATATAAAAAAACAAACGGTTACCAAAAGAAACATATAATCAACAAAGTTTTTTTTGTCTCAGAGGCATAAATACAAAAAAAATATATACCGGGTGAATACTTCAAAACCGAAAACAAGCAAATCGTTTTTAGGATACTGTAGTTCCCCAAACTAACTTAAAGCAATCAAAATATAATTTATAGTCTAATTTACTAAAAATTTCTGAGTTGTTAACTTCAGTTTTTATTATTTTATTTAAAATTTAGAGGACATCTTAAATTAAAATAAGGTGTTCAAATAACCCACCATTCTGTATTAAACAATATCCTACCCTATTATAATATTCATTTCTCACATTGGACAATTGTCTTTGGTTTATACGTTTACATTTTTAACAATTGCATTAGTTAAAGAATGAATAACAACAACTTGCAAAAAACGATTTCCTTCGTTAAAGTCCTACATTCGGTTTTGAAGTATTCACCCGTATATAATTGTAGATAACAATAATATGGTTAACAAACAAACATGTAAATAATGCAGGTTGTATCACAGATACATTGATTAGTATTTAGCAAAAATAACGTTTTCTAATAAAATATAATGCGGCAATGGCCGACTACGTAATCCACAATTTGAAAACAGATTTATTTATAGGTCAAACTTGAATTTAGTATTAAATATAATACTATTATTTCCATAATTATTCTTAAATAATCGACATAATATTCACTTTAATAATAAAATTCTGGCGCAAACAAACGTGTAATCAATTTGTCGGGGGATCCCCTTATGCACAAAAGTGATCATAACTGGTGCTAAATACTAACTAATCCAGGATGTTAACGATTGGTTTTGAACATACATGAAATTTTGATTATGGAAGTTATCAATAACAAACGCGTGTCAAGAAATAACTTATCTGTCGAATTGGGTTATGTTGTTGTTGAGGTTTGTTATAACCTCTAGGTATATTCCAAAATGTTGGACGTTAATGAGCGTAAAGAAAAAACCAAAAGTAGACACTGGCAGGTATCCAAAGGTGATGCACTGGTATAAACGTCAAAGGTCGCCTGCTTATCAATAATTTGTGGCAGCTCAGTTTGTTGTAAATTAATTATTTAAAGTTTTAATTTTGGATTTAAGAAAAAATTCTTGTTGATGAAGAATCTTTACTACCAAGCTTTTGCTTAAAATTTTTGTTTTGTTTGATTATCAAAATAAATCTTCGTGGTTAGAAAAATCATAAAAATTAAAACTAAATTTGAGACTAAAACCACAATTAATTAATCCACAATGTAAATAAATTTCGTCTATGGGCTGGTTTTGATTAAATAATTTTCTTTAGACTTACGGCATTCGACGATGTACAAAAAATGCAACATTAAGTCAGAACAAAACTTGTCAACGTACACAATTAAACAATTTGATAATTTTGTGTAATGAAAAGAATGTATTTTTCCTTTTACCGCAGACAACAAGCGTGCACTCCACCCAACGCTAAGTACTGAGATAAATTAACAGAAAATTTTATAAAACTAACATACAACTTGATTTTTCCGCCACTTATTAATCTAAAAATTAATTAATCTTGTAAAGTTATGTTGTCTATACGCCAGGAATGAAACAAAGTAAAAACGAATTTATTAAACATAATTCACAGAGGAGAAGAAACAGTCACTATATTCACCAATTTCAAAAATATGAAATTTTAGTTGCTTTAATTTAGTTTAGGCAACACAACTCTTCTCTGTGTGTTTTTGTGTACAAAAACGTATACAATGTGTCGCAAATTGAGTAGGATTGCATGGTTATCTTGTTATTAATAAATATGCTATTTTGGTTAAATAAGTAATTCAAAATGTATAAATATCCGACAGAAATTTAAAATAAATATCATTCAACGATCATTGTTGGTCACTGCCACTACCATAAAACCTGGTACCGTTTAGGTACTGAATACCTTGGCTAGTAGGTTTTATTCATGGTCCTTTGAACAAATATCAACCAGCACCGTCGAAGATATGTACTTCTAGAATGGGTAAATTTTGGCTAATGACTTTTGCCAAAAAACTACGAATAAATATAGTACCTACAATGCAATTGGACAATCCGATCTAATACCACCATAAGCCACGAGTCTGAGCCACAACGTAATAGGGATCTGGTCCTACAAACTAGTGCAAGCATTCGACAAACACGAACCGGTTCTACAACTTAGCAGACATCTGGTCCTATAAGCCCGAGTACCAGCATTCGTCAATGAGATCCAATGAGACAACCTACTAAGCATTCTGTCAACACAAACCGGTGCCCCAAATCTATAAAGTATTTGGACAACCCGATCCAATGCCATAAAATTTTGTATGCAACTCGCTACAGTTATGGCTTTGTTCTTTTGTCACTCGTCCATAATTCTGTGGCTCGTCCCTAAAAACGTTGTTACAATAAAAATTTACGTTTACAAATTTACTTTTCTAACAGTAAAATTTTAACTGAATACTTGTTGATTCTTTATGCCGGGTCTGTCCACTTTTGCCGTGAGTTTAATAAGACAAGGTCAACTTCTAAATCAAATTTCAAACGTTTACATTTTTCTTTTTTGATTGACTTCAAACTAGGGCAGTTTGATTAATAAAACAAAAACTGCACAATTAATTATTAAAAATCGTTGAGATAGAGTAAGCGGAAATATTTTAAATCATCCGCCTAATGGAAATTAAAAGTCAATTAGAAATGTGATTAGTATAAATTAAGTTAGATCGTGTCTAGCTAATACGTTTTGCAGGTGAGCATTCTAACCTATATTTGCCTCATGGCAACAATTGCCTACATTTGGGCTTTTCTAATTACAGTTTTTTGTTGTTCCTTTTTCTTGTGCAACTGTGACCTTCTATCCTTCGTGTGTACTAGTTCGTTCCTACGTCTATTATTTATCTGATGTCCTTTGAAATCGTGTATGCCACATCATGTCATAATTGGGATGGTTAATACATTCGACACTTGCTGAAAACAAGTATTTGTATTTTAAGAACTGAGGCTGGTATAAGTTTGTAAAGCGCATTGAACCCACCACAACCTCATCGCTTTCGTGGATGTGTCCCGGAATGTTAAACTCCTTAACGTTTGAAGAAACTTTTAATTGTAATTCTTTGCAGACCTCAACTCTTCGACAGTGCTTTTTTTAGCCACTTCAATTTTAGCTTCTGTGAATTATGCAAAGTACCAGTACTAGTACCTTTCATTAACTATAAAACTTTGAACTATTGATGTCGAACGATCCAAAGGACGCATTACTGAATGATAGATGTATGTTATCGTAGCTTAAGTAATTTATTACAAAGTAATTATATCATTAATTTATGTCGCAAGACAAATTTACTATTACTCGACGGAGTCTTACCCATTCTTGTTTGTGTTGTTATCAAAGTAACCTTAACTACTTTAATGAAACATTTTATATATTAAGGTGGCTTACAAAAATATATATACTAACACGCTCTGTGTTCTTACTATGCTAGTTTAGTTAGAATCGCCATTCAAGAAGGGATAAAAAGTCGTCTCGCTTGGTAGCAAATTCTATCTATGTTTTGTTATCTATTTATTTTGTGTGTCGCTAATATATCTATATTTGTATGTGTAAATTATAAAGAGAGAGCACGATATCCTGAATTACTACTGTGTTAAATTTATGTTACATATTTGTTTAACCAATGAAGCAGTATTTCAACCAACCTGTTATTTTGATTTTTTTTTTTTTTTTTTTTTTTTTTTTTATTGGTAACAACGAGGATTATGGACTTGTTACATAAATAAATAAACTATTAAATATTCAGTAAAATACAAACTTAAAAATCAGGTCTTTAAAAAAACAGTGTTAAATAAATGGTAACGACTAACATGTAAGGTTGAGTATTAGTATTATGTCACTATTGATGCTCTTACAAATGAAACTATTGAAATTAAAATATAAATATGATTAGTTGTTACCTGCGTTTCTAATAAAGATCGAATTAATAGAAATATACAAATGTTTGGTTAAACTTTGTAGTTAATTAAAATTTAAATAACAGTTAAACCAACCTGCAATTTCAAAATTGCGTGCAATTGTTTATAATTGCTTTAAAATTCGTAACTGCGAGAGAGTTTCATCTTTAGATTTCACAATGTACAAGCTTAATTTTCTAACTTTCTTTTGAACATCTTCGTTATTTAATATTATGAGCAAAGATTGAATATTTTAGAATAATCTAAGAAAAATTATATTATTATAACTGCATTAATTTATGTAAACAATTAATAAATTAGATAACTTAATTAAAAATTAAATTTTGGTGGTTTATAGTACTATTGTACATTATTACAAAATAATATAAGTCATGAAAAATTTGAGATTATACACAATCGAGTTTTAAATTTTATTGCCCTCGGCGCTTTATTCTTGAACGTTGATTGTTTTGATAATAATTGAAGGTTTATTTCCTCCATAAAATTGCAGTAGGTATTTATAATTGCTTGCACATTTTTTTTCGATTCCGTTAAAGTTCTAAACGTCATTCTAAACGTTATTTTTAAGTGCACTTTTCATTGATTTTCCTTTACTACCGTCTTGACTTTTCCACAAAGTATAAACATTGTATAAATCCTCCTTTTTTTCTGAGACGCATACTAAGTGTTTGAATAATAAACTAAATACGTTACCTGTTACAAATTCGTACATGTTACTGACAATTAACTCGTTCAAAACTTAATTTTGATATCTGAACTTATTTTAAATTCTATTTCCAGACAAATGTTTTAAATTTCGAATGTTTCATTACATCAAATCAAAAATAGATATTTTAAATTGAAATCGTCCAATCTCAATTCCCATTATAATAAAAATTGAGTTTTTAGGGATATTACTTTTTTTGGTATTCACATGGGACCGCGTGAAATGTAAAGTAAATTAACAAGATAAATGTCAGGTCGTAAATAGGGTTTTTTTAATACAGCAGAAACTTTTGCGGTAGGTACAACGGTAATTGTTTTTAATTACAAAATGTTTTCTATGTAGCATAAAACCAATCATAAATTGCCACAATTTTACTGAATTTAAATAAATTAGTAAAATGTATTTCTGGAAATACAAATTAACTCTAATTATATTGAACGCGTGTGTAAATATACAGCGTGTCTCAGGATTGCTGTTACAAGAGGTGTGCGGAATTAAGAATCTTTGAATTTCAATTTGGTGTTATGTAACTAAACCCTGCTAGGTTTTAACCTTATTTTTAGTACACTTTCCAGGTTGTAAAATCACGACAGTTAAGCAGGATCTATTTCCGTTTTAGGTAAACTACCATTTTCTACCCCTATTATAAAACACTAACATTCTAAACTAATTTTTAACTACAAAATAGTTTAATTCCAAAACATTGTGCAGGAATATTTTTGCACTTGTTACGGAATGAGTACAGGTACGGCTATCTCGTGGCTGTTAACGTAACGTTGCGTTTGTAGACAATTATTTCCAAAAATGTTATTAACGATGCTTAAGAATCGTAATATCAGGTATAAATGACACAATTTATTTTAAGCTCTAGTATAACTCATTTTAAAAGGCATATAAACGTAAAATTAACTTCCAAAAATTTAACCTCCAATGTAATCTGTCAGTAGGTAGCAATTAGAATCAATTAAAAATACAAATTTGTACTTTATTGTAACCATACAAATACAAAAATTTTTAGTTAATTTCATATTTTTTCGCTGATGGAAGTACTCCGATCTACATACCACGAACATATGCTTACCTATGTATGACGAAGGTTAAACAAACATTTTTGTTACCATCATTATGAACAATAAAACTATAATATTTAATCTATGAAGAGAGTCTTCAACTTAAGAAGTTGGTGTGTTGTTTACTAACATTAGTAAGTCAAAGTTTATTTTTATTACTTATGTTAATGTCCATATTTTCCTATGTATAACAAGGTTAAACAAAACATCTTTGTTACTATGATTATAAACAATATACCTATTTATTTAATTATATGGTACATTTTAAATATTGTATTGCAATGTAAGTGTTATGTATGGTGCCCCAGAAGCGTGTGGTGACGAAACCGTGTGCAATTTAACATTTATTGTATGAACAGAGTCTTCAACATAAGAAGTTGTGTGTTCTTCACTACCATTAGTAAGTCAAATCTTTATTACTGATGTTGTCGTTAAAAATAAGAAATGTTTCTTAAATCATCAAAAACCTGAAATGGCCTGGTTTGTTAAGACAACAAAAAGCCATAAATTGTTCTTTAAGGGGTAGTTTCATAATTTGCTTCAACATGGTAACGACAGATGAAGATATTGGTATAGCGATAAAGCATCTATAAAATGTAAAGGACCCACAATTAGAGACAATGATGATAATGTTAATACATCACACATTTACAACCATGCCAATACATACAAACTTTAAACTGATATTACACAATAGGTATTAAAGAAGCTGCAGAATAGAGTAATGTTATACCCCAAGCTTAGTTAAGAGGCTTTGGAAGGAATAATCGACTTCATCAAAACAAGTCTTTAATAATTGAATAATCTTTAAAAGGCAATTTGTAATGAATGAAAGTTTATTGAAATAAGCCTAGTGACTTCACATTTATTAATAAAAGCAACAATTTTACAAGTAATTTTCTCAATCCTGTATTCGTCGGAGGACTGTTGGAAAAAAGAGTGAGTTAATTAAACTGCCACACTTTGCAGCAAGACAAGTAAAATTTCTTTACCCCAGATTAAACATCGACTTCCAAATAAAATGTTATTACTTTGATTACAGACTTTCAAAACTAAGGAGATGGTTTTCATCGAGAATGCATTATCTTTACCTTACGAAATAGAGGAGGTTTTGTACGTATTTCTTTTTTCAGTTTATTAACGCATTAATTCATAAATTAGGAGAATTCCATTTTCTGTTAGATTTGTGTTTATTTTAGTTACTGACGTTCAAGGTTTTGTACAGATTTCAAATAAATGTATTCTTTTATAAGGCTAATGTGGTTTACAATTTGTTGGTAAAGATCAGTGAGAAGTTTTTTTTTACTATTTTGTGTGATTTTTTTTTCCAAAACTGTTATTTCAGGTTCATTTAGTGCGCTTTAAAAAAAATATAAGGTTACCGACTTAATGAAAAGTTTATTCCATCGTGCGAGTAACCATCAACATAAAGCAAGCATCGACTTCTCACATTATGATAAATTGCGCATTGCCTGAAGTATTTGCTTAAATAAAATAAATTATTGTAAACACACGGTGTTTGTCACAGTGTTTCAGACCTGCCACACCATAAACTTTTATATTTCTTTAGTGTACAATGTTTCCGGTGAAACCAATTTAATGATTTACTACCCTATTAATCAGCAATAACTTTTAATCATACACTTACCGAAAGGTGCCAACATTAACTTTGTACACAAGTTAATTTATTTAATAAACGTTCGAAATAGAATAATAACTAAAAAACTAAACCAAATAAACACTATTAGGTGTGTTACCGTTAATAAAAACAAAAATAAAAGGCATTGTTTTTTTATAACCTAAATTCAAAAGTCAGTACCAACTGAAAGCAACTACAAATAAAGTACCAACTTAAAATAGAGAACAAAACTATTATTTGTGTAAATTGCTTAACATTTTTTTATTTGTCCATACTTCCTCTGTCGTAGAAAAAGTATAGTTTGCGACACGTTTGGAATTGCTATTCCGCACTCATGCGAAATATGCCATATGGAAGAGACATCATTAGTTAGTCCTACAGAATTTGACCCTACCACTATCAAATCCAATTTCAAGACTAATTCTGCGTTAGACAAAATATTGTCTCAAACGTCAACTAATCTTACAGAATTAATTATTCCTGTCCCTACTGCAGCTGATTATTCTGCCAGTGACTAGCCTTATTTTAAAATGTTAATCTAAGACCACGTCATGCTTTTAGAAAGTGCCCAAGAAAACGACATATTAATATTACCAAAACATCTATTTTGAATTTGCCGACTTAACTCCGGTTTTAGATGCTTCATATGTCCCTAGTGTCTCAAGAAATATTTGTGATAACTCAAGTACCTCATCTGACAGTTCTAATAAATTACTCAAGTAAAGACAAAAGTGATGAAAACGACTTTTGTAATGATCAAAATGAAAATGATCGCAATAGAAGCACGTTATTTCAAAAAGAAGAAAAGAAGCGGAATAAATTTTCTGGCAAACAGTATCATACTTATAGTGTGGTAAAAGTATTGCGAAGAAACTTTTAAAGCCCAATCTCTGTTTAAGGAAAAACAACAAACCATATTATTTCAAAAGAAGAATGTTTAAAATTTTATTAAGCTCTCGGATATTCATAAGCAAAAGTGATTCCTTAGTGAGTGCGTCTATACAGTTAGGGTAAAACGACGAAGAACTATTAAAACCCATTTAAAGCACCAGTTGACTCACGAGTATTATATCTTTAAAGAATGTGTGTCAACAGTTTTTGTTGAATACATTGGACATTACCCATCACCATTTTCGTACCGTTAAAAATTAAAAACAAAACAAAATAGGCTTTTCCCACTGTTTGGATAAAAAGCATAACACAAACCCTCCCAAAGAGCTACAGAAGAACAAATAGAAAAACTAAATTTTTTCATTGCATCTGTTCTCGCCGTTCCATCACATAATTGTCGCAGTTCAGGTACAAATTTACCAGCAAAAATAAAATCATACAATAACCTGTACAGAATGTATGAAAACAAATTAGAAAAGGATAAAGATATTCCATGGGAAAGATCTAAATTTTTAAGCACGTTAAAGCAATATAATATTGCAATTCACGTTCTTCGTAAAAAAGGTGCATAAAATGTGAATATTATAAAAACATTAAATTGGCAGGTAGGACAGATCAAAGCGTGACCGCTTATAATAATCATATTCTCGAAAAGGACACTGTAAAAGACACATTTTTGAAAATGCAAAAAGATAGATCCCGAAATAATAGTTGCAAGCTTTGATCTACAAAAAGCTTTAGCATCCCCCCACACTGATAGTATTTTATTTTACTAATGGCATTTACGTCGTTTTGCCATGGTCTCGTCGAAATGTTATAATCAAGTTGCTCTACAATAAATCATTTATTTAACATAACTGCCACCTTTTTTTTGCACACCGTTTTATGTGATTTCTGAATTCTCTGAAACTGTTCCGAATTATCTCAATTTGTGTCGTAAATCTGATCTGGTTAAATGTAATAGTAAGAATTCGAAAAGTTCCTACTTTTTCTGTTGATAAAAATATCTTTATGGGGTAAAAAAAACGTCCTTAGATGGAACTTATTACGATTATTCTCATTTTTCTCTAAATTCGCAATTCCTACGAAAAACAGCTACAGGTTCAAAATATTTTTTATTAAATTCTGCACAAAAATGTTCTATAGTTAATTTGCGTACTCCCCACTGTTTTCCCGCTATCTAAGCTCCTAGTGGGGAGTTTGGAGCGCTCGGCAAAAAAATTGGTGGTTGCAATCCTTCACACCGAATATCTCCAAAACGGCTACTTTAACGTAAAAATTAATTAGAATAAAACTTATAGAGCAGAATCTCCCCTACCAGATTGATGTATTATTTATTTTGTTTTTAATTATTTTTAATAAATGATTTTCTTTATATCTACAACGTGTTGTTCATAATTTTAATACTTATTATTTTTTCAAGCCCAAATTCTTTCAGAACGTCATGGCACTTATATATTTGACCTTCGAATTCTGTCTGAGGACAGGAAACTTTTGTCGAGTCTTGAGCTTCGAATACTGTGAAATACAATTGTTATACTCGGTGCGTATTTCATGTTAGTGAGCGACATTAAAAACTGAAAAGACGCTACAAGTAAGAGAAATTGTTTGCGTACAGAAGGGCCTAGTAAATTTGATTGTTGTTAGCAAAACTTTAAATTTGAAAATGTACAATCTATAACAGTGCCTAGACTTGTAGGCGTGAGTACATTAAAGAACGAAATATTTCCTCGTTTGTACAGCAAAGATCAGCAGGAAGTAGCAAGATATTAAGATCGGCAGAGGTTTCTTCGTTTGAGAGGAATTGTTTTTTTTGCAACAAAAAATGTGACATTTTGGTGGAACAGAGAAGAAAATGGGTATGAGAAAAACCACGTCAAACTTTGTAATCGAAAATGATCAATAACTTAATAGAATAAAATTGAACACCCTGTATATATTTTTTTCAGATAGATGTAGAATTAAATTATCTACAATTTTGCTACACATGTTTGTCTACCAAAAATGCACTGTTAGCTGTAAAACTCATTTTTATCGAAAATTATCATCTAAAAATTAAGCAGGCGATGAAATGCAAACGTCAAAAGTTTATTGTTGTCAAGGTTGTGTGGTAACTTTCAAATCATTCAATAATTTTTGTATTTTTAGTAATAAGCTTAAGCAGTGAGTTTTTGACAGCAGAAGTAGTTAGTATGGTTTATTCCACCAGAAAATCGAATGGAAGCTCATAATTTTAAAGCGGATGATTCGGAACTACAACGATATTTTTGAGCTGAAAAAACTACAATTGCCAATTATGAGAAAAATACTAGGAAACATGTTTATACTAAAAAGGAAATGCAATTTGACATCGTTGACGTTATAAGCAGATAAGCTCCTTATCATTGGAGTACGACAAATAGCAGATAACGTTGGAACTTTGAAAACCCCTGTTACGAAAAAAACAAATTTGATCTCCATCGCGTACAATACCTTATCAATATCTGACAAAAACAGATTTTGAATGCTGATACGTTTACTAGGAATTCTTCTCTTATTTGACATTTTTAGTTTATTCAGATATTCCCTTTGGCTATTTAAACAAATCTGTCCAGCAATTATGTTGTAAATTTTATTGATCTATTCTATTGTTAATGAAAATGTTTTGAGGACGTCTATATTTAATAAAAACGGTCGAGTTTTGGTAAACAAACATTAATAGCAAAGTTGTATAGAATTTAATTTTACTTCAATCAGGAGATAAATACACACGGTGCTCCATTCATCGTTTTTAATTACAATAATTTGACATTTTTTTCTTATACCATGTATAATCAATGTCAACTATGCAGATTTAAAGTCGTTACCACCCTAAGTGTGAATAAATAACAATGTTGATGGTATCCTTTACTAGATTTAATTCTTTAGATTGCCCAGATATTGCTATTTAAAGGAAGGGACCGGAAACAAGACTCTATGCGTTTGTTAAAAACCATCGTTTTTTCAAAAAAAAACTTCATAACTCATCTAATCTTGGCATTGGCTTGATAAAACTCCCACTGCGGTAGCAAAACGTTGCCTTCTAACAAGGACTAGAGAGTTTTGCTTTTGATCCATTCCTTTAAATAGCAAGAATCCAGACGTACCCTCATTATCTGGACAATCCAATGAAATAATAACCTAAAAAACCTAAAATATCTGAAAGACGATATTGACCCAAGAACGGATTTAAGAATCAATATTTCAAAAAGTATCACTTTTTGAGTAAGCCCCGAATACATAAATTCTCCATAGTTTTTCACGTAGATTTAGAATAAAAGTAGGAAGGAGCGCAAAAAATAAAATATGGTAAAGATGCTAGAATAAGATATTATGAAAGAAGATAATATGCAAGGGAAGAAATAAAAAGATAAAAGATGGGCGAAGAAGTATAGAAGAAGAAATAGTACAAATAGATAGAGACACACAAGCACAAGAAAGAAGAGCAAGAATTAGAGAAGAAAAAACGCAAAGTATGAAGAATTAATAAGAAATGGAAAACCAAATTACATAACCGGAAGAATGGCATTGGAAGATAAAAGACTAATTGGAAGATTTAGCGAAGAAAATGAAAAATAAGTACTTAGTGGAAAGACAAAGATAGGAAGTGTAGAATGTGTAGGGATGGGTAGGGCACTGTAGAGCATTTAAATGTAGAGTGCAGTAAAGTAAGAGCGGACGAAAGAGTAAGAAGTGTTGTTGCAAAAGAGAGGTAAGGAAATTCTGTAGATGAAGAAGGTGGTGAAAAAAAAAGTAGATGGAGAAAAAAAGAGAGTAATAAGAATAGAATGAAGATGCAAAAAAAAATTTTTTTTAATTTTATTTTTGTTGTTGCTTTTACTGTATAACCTGTAGGTTAAGAAAATATCGAATCTTTTGTAAATGTGATTAAACAAATAAATTAAAATTGATTGATTGAATAAAAAAAATATATTTTCATTTAAATTGTCAAAGTTGAAAAGTGGTCCATAAAAGTGAGTCATGCTGTATATATAAAAATATTTTTAAATTTTAGGCACTGACAAACCTAAAGAAATGATAAAAACTGATTTTTAAAAAATATACTTTTTAAAGGCAGGTAGGTATTACACGCACAGACTGTATAGCTTAACGCAATTGAAAATGACACCGTCCTCCTCTGAAAATCATTAACCAAAGGATCCACATCCGTTTCTTAAGCTGTGCAAACTAGATTTTTAAATAATTTAATGTTATATTGCAAGATTTTTTATCAAAACTATCTTTTACAGAGCCGTATATTTTTAAGGATTCCTTAAGCATTTGCAAAGTCGTTATGTAAATACCATCGCATTGAATATGTTAAATTTCATACATTTAATGCATTTATGCAGAAAATACAGAAATCTTTATTAAAAGTACGAGTATGTATTAAGTAAAATCATAAACGTTAATCTGAGTAAGCAAGGGTTTGCGCTTTGTTTTATACGTAAAATACAATATAAATCTTATAAAAGAAGTGTTTGTAGTATAAGCACTTACATAAAAAAATAAGCTCGTATATTTAACTACATTTTTATGCCAGCAAAACCATTAGTATTACAATTTGCTAAAAATATACATATAATCAACACAGTGAACTATACAAAAATATCGTAATTATTAATAACTCCTTAGTTTAGACAGCGTGGTTATAATATTTAACGACGTTAACGTCACGTTGAACGTATCCGATTTTATATGCCAAAACAATGAACAAACTAAACGTTAACATTTTGCAATGTTAATAAGTGGTATTCTGCCAAATATATAATTTTGGATTTAAATTTATAATACTAATAATTACTGTTCAATAAAATTTAAATTCCTTCCAAGATTGCATATACAGGGTGTTTCTGAAAGGTGTGTACATGGCTTTACCAGAGGTTCTTAGGCTCAAAATAGACCGCCTGAGACTAATTTACCTATAGCCAAAAGTGCACCATAAGGGCGCCAGAGGGCGTTAAACTTTCCAAAAATTATTGTATATTGAAATAACTCGACAACAGTTTGACGTTTTTCTTTGTAATCTGGACAAATTTCTGATGTCATTAAAAGTCGCTTTCATACGAGCACAGTCAAATAAATAATAATATTTTAACAATCGTCAACGATACAAAACCAAAATAATTTTGACAAATAAAACAAACAATTTTAAAACTTTTTTCTCTCTTGGTTAATTGCGCTAATGTTATTAGTTCGATCAGAAAAAAATTAAAACCATATCTCTGCAAAGCGCATCCATACGCTTAAAAAATCAAGTAAACTGGTAGTAGGCTATGCAATCATATCAATCCGACAATTCAAGTTACGATGCGTCACAAAAAATACTTTATTAACATAATTAGGATAAAGGTTGTCGAGTTACTTGTACTAATGTGACTAACTACAACAAATGCTTAAAATGTTCTCGATTTTCCGCGGTACACAAATTAATACGACTCAAAAGTTAAACTAAACTCTCTGCATTCTCAGAGAATTTGACACATCCTGATTCGTCTCCATAGCTCTTCGCAAGTATTAACAGGTCTTGTTTAAACCTTTGTTTTTAATGCCTCCCACAGAAAATAATCACACGGAGTTAAATCAGGAGACCGTGCAGGCTAAGCTGCTGTGGTATTATTTTCCCGACCAATCCATCGTTCTTCATAAATGTGAGTCAAATATTTTCGAACATTTAGTGTAAAATGTGGACGTGCTCTATCACGCATAAACCACATTATCTGTTGCAATAATAGAAGCAAATCTTTCAGCAAATCTGGCAATCTATTTTGCAAGATGTCTAAGTAATTATCTCTGTTTATGGGCCGACAAGTCCAATGAGGTAGTTATATTACACCATCCCAAACATTTATTCTAAACTCATGTTGATAATGCGAAACTCTAATAACATGAGGATTTTCTTCTGCATAGACATGTCCATCATGGACATTGATGATACCTGATCTTGTAAAATAAGCTTCATCAGTGAAAAGTATAGAACGATGAAAATTAGGGTTTTGCAATATTTGTTGCTGAATAAAATTACAAAATGCTAGACGGATTTCAGGATCAATAGAAAGTAGTTCTTGTACAGGTTAAATGTGGTACGGATGGATTAGTTGTTTCTTTAAAACTCGATGGGCCGTAGATTTCGACACTTTAAACTCAAAGACTAATCGTTGAATGCTAACTTGTGGGGCTTCAGCAACCCTTTCCAAAATTTACTCCTCTACATCTGTTGTTCTTACAAAACGATATCGGCCACAATCTGCGGTTCTTGGAGCGCGAAAGTACCCTTCTCACCTAATAGTCTAGGACAATTTTTCAGAAAAGGCTCTACTTTTTATGCTGAGAGGCATTTTGGGTAACTTTTTGGCAACAATTTTTTTTTACTAATTTGACCTCGCTGAGTACGAAAATCGCTGTTGCCAAGCCGAATTCTGAACAGGAAGTTCAGAATTGAAGATAAAATTAAAATTTAACCACTTCCGGTAGTTGCATCATATTGTAATAGAGCTCGTTGGAAATATATTTTTATGTAGAAGAACTTTTATATAAACCAAAAAATCGATATATTTTAAACGAAAGGAGATATTTTAAATAATTCAATTTTTGGGGTCTGCCATCTTAAATTTTGAAATTCCGGTCCAGAATTCGGTTTGGCAACAGCGATTATCGTACTCAGCGAAGTCGAGTTAGTAAAAAAACAATTGTTGCCAAAATGTTACCCAAAATGCCTCTCAGCATAAAAAAAATTGGAAAGTGTCCTAGACTATAATGGCCGTTCAATATTTGCAAAAGTCTGATGATTTGGAACTTGCCAATTTTGGAACCTTTCTGCGTAAACCGTCAATTGCCTCTGCAAAAGCCATCACTAACAGCATATCAGTCTGTTCGGAAAATGTGTAGCCCATTTTTCAAGTAGTTAATCGCAAAATAGAAACGTGAGTCCTGTTTTTGGTTTTTGGGAAGATCCGGAAAATAAAAGTAAAAAATGATAGATTTGATCGACATGATCGCATACCTAGCAGTCTAATTAAAGTATATGGCTGGGATTGATTTCAATTTTCACAGATAAATAATAACATTACTTAATTTAAAAAGAGAAAAATATTTTCAAATGTTTGTTTTATTGTCAGAATTATTTGATTTGTATGTTGAGGATATTAAAATATACATTTATTTGACGGCGGGAGGGACACCCTGGACGGAGATACATACACACGTTTTCAGAAAAGCAGACAATCAGCATTCAAAAGCGGAACAAAATCCGTATAACCGTTCTCGAGTTATTCCGAGTTTGACGTTTTCTGGTGCCCTTATAGTGCACTTTTGGTTATAGGTAAATTGGTGGCAAACGGTCTATTTTCAGCAAGAGAAACCTCTGGTAAAACCATGTACACACTTTTCAAAAATATCCTGTATAAATAACAAGATAAGATTAGAGATTCTAAAATAATTTTGTTTAAAAAAATCTTAAAAACCGGGTAGGACTATAATTAAGTTTTTGCGTTTCTGGATGTGAAAAGCAATATAGGATCGATGTGTATAGAACTTATTTCATAAACCACAAAATTATAAAATAGAGTGTAATTTTTGTCTAACTCTACAGATGGAAGGTATATTTGGAAACCTTTGAATTAAATCTACTATGAATCGATAAGTGGAAAAACGATATAACTCCAAGAAATCGTGTTAATTCAAGATAGCCAAAATTATGTTTGCAACTGGATTTCACTACTAGTCTCAAAAACAGTATAATATTCAAAACACATACACTTCTTTATAGGCGTATAAATTGACGTTTACGGTCAGTATTTCAGTCTCTGGATGAAGCTATTTTTTGGTTAATTTCTAAGGAGACAATTGTGACAATAATTATTACTATGACAATAAACACAAAATTTAAGTTAACCCAAGATTAAAATACTAGCCGTTAGTGGAATAAAGTGTCACGGTTTTATTTCCCGTATTTAGGACGTATGTCGTGAGCCGTCTTAGAGCGTGTGTCGCAAGTAGTATGGTGCGACGAAAAGTTGTACTTGGCGCGCATGTTGATAATTTTCTACTGGTGGAAACTAAATTAGACTAAAAATTTTCTAGACGGACAGCGAACATTTTCATTGCTCGTTTGATACACGTGGGTGTTTTAGCATTTTCTCTGAAGTGAAATTCTCCCCAAAAACTATTTAATGTGGGTTTCACAATTTCCGATACCGTCGCTAGCAGAATACCTTCATTCCCGGAACTACATTCGATGTTTACAGCTAAGTTTTAGTATTTTAATATTTAAGTAACTTTTATTCGGTGTACTCTCTTCAACCAGAAGTTTGTCTGAATCAGCTCGATAAGAGCTGGGAGTTTAGTTTAGAGGGTTGTTGGACACAAAGGCCTTGGGTTGGGAAGGCGCTTACAATTTGTTTTGTTGTATAGATTTAGTGTAACTAGCCGTGTGTAAATGATATGTGTACGCAGAGCCTTAATTTGAATGATAACTTTTAACTCAAGCGTTTAACTAAAGTTTACTTAAAATTTGACATCTTAATTAAAAGCCTGATTTATTGTAAGCAAGGTTGCTGCTAACGTACGTAACTATATGCGACAGTCTCTCAATTTCTGTCATATTCTCATAATATTTTAAGATTTGTTTGTTATACTGTATAGTTTCTCTATCTCTTTCTCTGGTTCGAGTTCGATTTGGCATCACAGATTTAAAGTAAAACTTGTTGATCTCCTGTTCGTCGGTTTTATTTCTTTCTTTATCCAGCAGGTGGCGCCTTGTTAGACTAGCACTCAAATTTCTTATAGTTATTTAAGAATCCACGCAATTCCCCGACAAATCCGGACGCTGCTGCTTTATCTACTATAAATATTTTTATCCTCTACTAATTTAGTGCGCTACGTCGAGCAAAATTCCCATTATTATTATTTCTAGGTTGTACCGCTACAGCCATCGCTTTTTTTTGTTATTTTGTAAACTACAATTGTTACAAAAGGTATACACTGCCACTCAAGGAAGTTCGGACAAGTACGGATTTTTTTGTTAAACGCTTATATCTCAACAAATAAATATAAAGATTTGAAAAATTTTTTTTTTAATTTCACAAGCAATAGAAAAACAAGACACAATTTTTAAACTAGAAAATTCTAAAAGTTTTTCTCATAAAAAAATTTACCTTTTGCTTTGTAAAGTGCTTGAACTACTCTGGGAATTCTTTCAACTAACTTTTGCAAAGAGTTTGATGTCAAATTATTCCACCCTAAATTCAAAATTTTCTAGAGATGATTTTGAGATATTGGACAGGTTAGTCTCACTCTTCTGTACAATTCATCCCAAAGAAGTTTGATCGGGTTGAGATTGGCCGACTGGGGAGACCATTTCATTAATTTCAATACTCCATTGCGTTGCTTAGACACAAAATAATCGGTCCAGAATTTCGAAGTGTGTTTTGGATCATTATCATTCAAAACCACAACTAATTACACGCAATCCATGATGTACCAATATCTTGTAATAATTTTCTTTTTGCATAATTCCATCAGTTTTTACTAAAACTCCAATTCCAGCAAATGAAAAACACTCCCACACTAACACAGAACCTTCACCATGTTAAACGATCGACACCAAACACTCTTTATGCATTTTTTCAGTTTCAAATCTTCTCATCGCTTTTGGCCAAACACCTTTTTTCGGCAGCTGTCAATCTACGATTTCTTTTGCTAATTAATTTTATACGTTGGGTATCAGCTTCTGACGTTTTTGTTGGAGTCCTGGTCATCACAAATCATTTAAACTTTCTTATTTATTAAAGTGCACAATAAATTATTAATCGTTGATTTTGCTAAACCAAGTTTTTCAGCAATCTTTTGTACAAAATACCTTTCTCTAAATAAAGTAAGAATTAAGAATCTTTCTTGAATATTTAGAGGTTTTCCATGAACTATTTTTTTCAATGAAAAAGTATTAAATTTGTTATAAAACTATTATTTAAAAAAAATAAAGAGGAGAGTAAGAGGAGAGAAATAATGGATTTTGTTTAAAGGGAAAAAAGGGAAATTAAATTTGTAAAAAGGTTGGAAGGGAAATTTTTTAAGGAAAGATTCGAACGCTAGCGTTAGAGAACGTGAGGATCCACAAGTAGGTCTGCAGAATTAATAATCCATAAACGCAGAGTGAAGAAATTTTACAATAAAATTAAGTATATCACTGCTTTGTGTGTTTTGACTTCATTCAAA
The DNA here is from genome assembly GCA_030710515.1 of Abscondita cerata. NCBI lineage: Eukaryota > Metazoa > Arthropoda > Insecta > Coleoptera > Lampyridae > Abscondita > Abscondita cerata. Next base: position 353,119 of record JALBCR010002616.1, on the reverse strand, counting down.
ATATGCGACTACCTGTTATTCCCGTACAATAGATTTTCTATTATAGACCAGTGTGGGTAAATGGTTTTGAAATACATGACTTGAAAACTGATACTGGACACTTCTATAGATATCATGAAGCACAAGCCTCTAAGGGTCTCAATAAGGTATGCACATTTATTAACAATTATCAACAAAAAATACCTGCTGCGATCCAAAAGCTCCACATATTTTCAGATAATTGCCCAGGTCAAAACCGTAATCATACCGTTGTGAAACATCTCTTAGCACTTTCAGCTACAAAACGATTTTGTAAAATTTATCACTACTTTCCAATGCGTCGACATTCATTTTTGTTTTGCGACAGAAACTTTGGCTTTCTCAAAAGAGTGATAAGAAAGTACTACCATCTACCTTCCAAAATATTACGAAACCATAATACACATGCCAAAAATTGAAACCATTTACTGTATCAACAATATGCTAAAAGAATATAATAAACTACAAAACTGGTGGCCCAATCACTACTAGAGGACATGCAAAATCTAACGATGTAGCAAAAGAAAAATTTGCGGTATCAACTTATGAAAGTTCTACATCCGGGTATGTGATAACTAGCAACTATATTGGAGAGTTTGAATCAAAAAATTTTAAGTTGATGAAACCAAAAGCTTGCCCAACTTTACCGAATGTGCTTGCATACTCAAAGGTACTACCAATCAATAATAAGAAAATTGATAACATTAAGAAAGTGATGCAGTATATGGCCGAAGAAATTTTGGAATTCTATTTCCTCATTAAATCATGGGAAACCAGTAATGAGGAAGCTGAATACTCTTAGAAATACATGTTTTGTCTTATTATCTATGCTATTATATTCGTTATGATGAATACGTTATAAATAATAAAAAAATTCAAAATGTAACAATATAACTCCACGTGTGATTTGGTCTAACATCTTCTCTTAAATAATAAAGCACACAATTTACTACAATGTTGCAATGTATCAAAATTTGGTAGGATGGACGGTTTTACATAAAACAGTATTTCTGTTTATCCCAGATATGCATTATTGGAGATATATCGATTTTTCACTCATAGATTTACTTATATTTTACTGTAATAAATTAAAGTTCTGATTTTTTTGTCCAAGATAAATTTGTTAAGAAAAAAAAAAAAATAAATAGGTAGGGAAAAAGATTAAAAAAAAACTAATAGTTTTCTAATACGTCAAGACATTTTATTGTTTAAAGTTAATATAAACAAAACTACAGGTTACCATCACGAGTCAACAATTTTAAAGTGAAAGTTACTTTCACTAGAGACAAGTAATGAGCTTTTGCGATATGACAACCATTACAAAACCCTTACTTTTAATAAAATAAGAGGAAAAAAATATATTTTGAAGAACAGTATAAAGTACACTAAACAGTGCAATTACAATCTACAAAAATTAAAAATAAAAATATTTTTTTGAATAATGACTGAAGCTTGGTCTCGTCTTTTCATATAACCTGAGATACAAACACGTATCATCTTATCATTGTTTAAATTATTATAATTTTAAAGTTAGTTTATGGAGTTATGGTTCCAATTCTTTTAATGGATTTAACCAGCAATACCTTTTTGGGTACTTAGATTTCCAAAAACTTTTGTACGTATTGTCTGATAGATAAGAAGTGTTAACTATAGAAAATCTAAAAATCTTGTAATTAGTTGCAATTTCAACAAATAGTAATTTAGTTGTTACTTGTTATTTAAGCAAACTATTATATGGTAACTACGCTAGCACGTTAATGTAATAACTACTAAGGAAAATAATATGTATCTGTGTCGACACAGAGATGGTGTTACAATCGACAAACAATTATGTTTCCTGCGTGTATAACTTGTTTGCTCAAGTAGTTGTTTACACAATTTTCAGTAGACATATTGCGTGTTTTTTGTTAAAGTAGATAAACTTGAATAAAAAGTTGTGGCTATCATTAATTCTGTATCGGAATTATTATAGAGATGTCTTAACTGTACAACTAATTGCATTATGATTAATCAAGCCAAAATGAAAAAAATGTTAAAATCGGAAGTAAAACAATCCTTAGCAGATGTTTAGTGCAAATCAAATCAAAAGATTGTGCTGTTGTGTTTGCCTTTCCTCTGACCGCCACTTTAATAATCTTATGTCAAAAATAAGCACATTTCCTACCATTCGGAAAACTTCAAAGGTCTGCCTTGTGCACAAAAAGGCAATTGTCTGGATATTTCTAACTTTAGACCTATTGCAAATATGCAGTATGTAAACAATTAATCATTTATCAACATGGTTTTATGAAAAGATCGCTCTCCTATCATCAATCTTTTGAGCATAACCCAAACTATTGAGGAAAATATTAACAATAATATTCAGACCGATGTTATTTATACGGATTTTTCAAAAGTCTTCGACAAATTCAATAATAGTATATTACTGATAAATTATCCAAATTTGGTTTATCCTAGGCATTATTAAAGCTATGTTTTTTGTGTTTATCAAATCGAACCCAATCTGTTGTTTGTAATGATTATATATTGCAAGATTACTTAGCTACTTCTGGTGTGCCTCAAGAATCTAATTTAGGTCCCCTGCTGTTCAACATATTTATAAATGACTTTTAGGTAGGATTGGTGTTAATGCACTGTTATATGCAAATGATATACAGTTGTTTTATAGAGTTACAAGTATTTCTACAAAATAATTTAAATCGCATTGAACTGGTTCTAACATAAGCTACACTAAAATTCTACCAAACGTACTGTTATGTCTTTTCCTTAAAACTAGAACTTCTTCGAAACGACTATAATATTTACTGTACTGTCTTAGACAAGTTACAGACTTGGGGGTAATCTTTGACCCCAAACTGTTTTTATACCTCACATTAATAATATTGTATCTTAAACTAGCCGAACTTATGGGTTTATTGCAAGATGCTCTAGTGACTTTACCAAAATGTCTTTTTGAAGCAGTTATTCATTGCATTAGTTCGTCCTAAGTTTGAGTACGTATCCATAAGATGGTATCCCCGGTACAATTTAAAAATATTATGTTGCATAAAATCTGTATTTTAAAGACGATTTTTAAAACTACTAGTTTTAATGAGAGCATTTTTTTACAGTCTTATGGTAAGGAGAGAATACTTTTCCATTATTCTTTTAAGTAAAATCGTATGTACTCGTATTGTTAGTTTCTACTAGGAAAACTAAAAATTTTGTTTCAAGAATAATTTAATGGAAAAAATTAACTTTTACGTTCCAACACCATGCCCAAATTTATTAAAAAGCTCGCCTATGTTTGTCATGTGTAAAAATTACAACATAAATACGTACTTACTTAACATATTTAATTCTTAATTGTAGTTTGTTTAACTTCTTTATTAATATGTGTTTAATTTTTGTCTTGTAATTTAATAATTTTTGGTGCTCTAATTTGTTAATGTGTAACTGTTAATTAAAGTTAAATAAACTAATATTGTGCGGTTATAAAATTCTTTATTTTGGATAAATGAACCCCTAAGAAAATTCATGTTGGCAACAGTTTCTGGAAACTCAGCTATTTCCATGTCAACCGGTAAAAATAAGAAGCTGAATTTAAACTTAAGATGACTCACGAGAAGTACGGTCAAAAACTGCAATTACATCTAAAACCATGAAAATAGTGCGTAATATAATATCGTGTTCGACAATAGACGAGTAAAAGTGAGTAATATAGCTTAGGCTGTAAATATCGGAAAAAAGAGTGCGTAAATTAGAGCTTTAAAAGCTCAGCGCAAGATGGGCGCCGCATTTGCTGAATGTTGAAAAAAAGCAAATTCGAAAACAATTTTTACAGCAATCTTTGGACCGATTCAACCGGGATCCGACCGATTTTGTACCGCAATTTGTCACCATGGGTACGACATGGGTTCACCACTACACACCAGAAACAAACAGCAATCCAAGTAGTGGGTGGAAACCGGTGGTTTACCGCCAATAAAAATGAAATAGTATAAGGATTACGATAACGATTACGAGCAATTAAATGGCACATTCGAGAGACATAACTATTACCAACAACACAAATTTTGAAGTGATAGTATCTGTAATCAAAGAAATGGTCAAAAAGAATACCTTATTGAAGTGATAAAGTAATTCAAAAGAATATTTAATAAAGTTAATAAGAAAATTTAAGGATTCAAGTTAAATGAAATGACAAAGGATAAGTACATCAATATCTATAAGTAAACATTATGCAAACAAAACTTTCCTGGTCTTGTTTGACATGGCGCCATTGGTTTCCAAAAACAGTTCCTGACACTTTGGACGTTTTGGCGGGTAGATATGTTGGCGTTGACTCGTTCCTATAAACAACGTAATTTTTTTCATTTCCTTCTGCAGGTTCATAGGTATCGAAGTTAATACATAGTTAACAGTCGATCAACGTAATAAACTTTACCAGAAAACATCCACGGTCCAAAATAATTTACATCGTAGTGCAAAAATATTCTAGCACCAAAATAGGTCAATGCCAAAATTTCTAGAGCCCAAACGTCTTGGTTCGAAAACGTCTTGGCGGTAAATATAGCGGATTTCAGTACTTAGTAACACGTTAATAAATAATTGCCACATAGCTAAAACTATGCATTAAAATCAATAGATTTTCGCATTCTCCAAAAATAGTTAATGGTTCATGATTAATCTAAAATCGATTACAAGTAATCTTTTGTTTGGTCAGGTCTAGATCTAAAGGAATATCTTGCAAAAACGTGATTAAAAATTGACTAATTCTTAATGAAATGTAAAACTTAAAAAAATAGTTTATATTCACTCTATACCGAAAGTTGAAGTATGCTATAAAAAAAACACTAAGAGACGACGACGCTAAAATATCACGTAGTAAGTAGAAGTTTGTAAGTGGAAGTGGAAGGTATACAAGATGTGTCGTGTATTTTAAGTTAACAGTGACAGTTATCATGTATTTTAAGTGATAGCACATTTGCTTTTATCCCGGCTACATTAGAACAAAGGTGCACATTGTTTGCCTAGAAGTACTTATATTTATAGACCGAAAGCCAGCAAGAAATCGTCGTATGATTTTCCCCACGTCAAACGTCTGGGGTAAGTTAGCCAATAATATTTCATGCACGAAAATGCAAGTATGGCCATCGTCAAGTGCCATCTTCCTTTGGGGTGACGTCTTAAACGTGTCAAAAAAATGCAAGCTTTTGGGGAATAGTAATAGTAATGTGGGGTTGACATCGCAACCCCATTCTAACAATTCTACATCCGCGTATTACGTATGTAGTAAACGCGGAAACAATAACAAACAATTGGAAGTAAGCAAGTGCAAACTCAGCTTTCTTAACGGCCTTGCTTATTAAGCACACTAACCTACTTCGCATATATAAAACGAAGTAGGTACAACAACACAGTTCAATACGGTTACACAGTACATCAATTTGGTGCAGTATTATATTAATTAAGAGATAGCCAAAATACGGAAACGCAATACGCTATACCGCTATGGCGACGTTAAAGGTCCACCAAAGGTAAAAAGTGACACGTTTTGACAAGTATGGCGAACATTTGCTGTCGCCGTATCGGTGTAGCATATTGCGGTTTCCGCACTTTAGCTATCTCCGGATTGATATAATATAAGTATAACTGTTTTCAAAAACATGTATTTTGTGACACGTTCAAGGGTAAGATGGCACCTGACGATCGCTATACTTGCATTTTTTTGCAAGATATATTACTGGCCAACGTTTCTCAGAGCCTTGACGTGGGGCAAATCATACGACAATTTTCTTGTTGGCTCCTTTAGATCGTCTCTATGTTAAAACAAACACGTTTCGTTTACCTCATTATCGCAAAGAAATTCATCAAGACAAGAACTTAAACAAACAAACGCAAGTCCAAGTAAGGCAATCAATTTGTCAACTTAGCCAAATTCTAGCTTTCAAAATGTCTATAAAATAAAGAAAATATAGAGGTTTAAGGTGTACCGCTAAAAGTTAAGTAATCAACTTGTAAACTAAGCCAGGTTCTAGACTGAAATAAATTTGTGTAATTAGCAAAATGTTAAACTCGGCGTCAAGTGGTTTAAATTTAAAGCAGGTGGGTGGTATTACCGATACGAATCCATAAAGAATTAAATTTGTTGGGATACTTTATTTATTTATTGACGAAGAAAGATGATTTGGAAGTCAAAGAGAGGTTATTAAAATTTATTTTTTAATCAGTCATAGCTGAGCAATATTTTAATACTGGTCACAAAATAGATAATTCCGCTTTGATTACCAAACGGCTTTAATTTTTCAATACGAAAATCAGAGATAGTATAGATTCCATCAAAGATCCTAACAATTTCAAATTTATGAGTCGTTATTGTTAACCCTTGCCCATCTCCTTCAAATTTGAAACAATCAGTGCCCTCACTGATTTATTGATAAAAAGGAAGCATTTTTGAATCACACAACAAAACTTGACCAAATGAAATTCAACCAATACAATATAGACTCTCATATTATTGATAAATATATTATGTATTATTATACCAACAAAAGTTTTGACTAGCATGCGTTATCCGTTTTAAGGATTAGATGAGGTATAATAACGTCAATTAAATGTGATTAAAAAAAATGTATATAAATCATAAATATATGAACATTTTCCAAGTTATAACATCAAAGCTTGCGCAAACTTCCGGTCTCTTACACCCAAATTGAGTGAATCCCAATTAACATGCAAATTCGAAACTTTTGCAAAACTTACAAGTAAAGTTGGCTTTTTAAATTTTTTTAATTAGAATTTAATCTAAAGCAATTACTCAAATAAGTACAAGAACAAAGGGTTTTATGCAAAACTTTTCTTATAAAACGGACCAATTTACGTAATCGGTTTAAGGATTTACTAAATCTAGGTTTTAAAATTTACGTTTATCATTGCGTAATACAAAAGTTTAAAAAGGATTTTTCTCCTAAATTTTAATTTTAAAAATTAGAAAAAGGTAAGTTTTAAAATATAAATCGGTTACCATTACAATTACCGACAATTTTTAAGTTGGTATTGAATATTACAAAATGAAATATAAATTCAATAAGGGTAAACATTCATAAGATGGAACAATCACCTTTTCTTTTAATATAACGAACATTGAAGTTGTAAAGAAAATCATTTTTCAATCTATTCATTATTAGAATTAGTTTCACTAAAAGCACAGATAAATTGAAATTCTAAAACAAATGTCAAAGAAATTAATTTATAACCAAGGTAAAAGATAAGTGTAAGTAACTGAAAATCGTTTCTGCTTTAATTTTCCAAACCATTTATTTTCAATACTGCGTCAACAATGGATTCTAAAAGAGTCTATATCTTCTAAAAACTATCTTTACATTTATCGGCGCAGTGTTTATCTATACGTGTTTATAATACAATAAAATTTACAACGACATTCAACATTATCTATTCAAACTGCATTTATCTTTTGAGTTAAACAAAAAAGAAAACAGAAAAAAACTTCTAGGTTGCATTTTGCAGTTAAATATTAAACTTGCACTTAGTAGCAGAAATGCTCGATATATAAAGCTTCATACTATTACAATTCCAGAATTAATTAAATCACAAAAACAAAAAGAAACAGTTTCAGTACGTTCTTAAGAATGAATGATGGAACGTGACAGCATCTACTAACTCAGTATCTACATAAAAAATGAACTGAAAGTGTGAGGAAAATTGACAAAAATAAGGTTCACCTTTTTTGAGCGCCAATGTCATTTATCACAAAATTTTTTGTCACCGAAATTTTATTTCTATAAGAACCTTAATTTTATAAACTATTGTAACATCTGGGTTATTTTCATGTATCTAACTATAAAATATTATTCAGTTTCATTGCGAAGTTGAAGTGGTCACATACATATAAATTCTGAAAAGGATACGCAAATTATTATAAATTCAGTACCAACTTTTGAACTAAACTACATGAGAATAGCTAATACTGTAGTGTTTCTATAAGCATTTAGAACAGTTACACCATAACAGTACAAAAGCTGTTGAATTGTAAATATAAAATAAATTTCACACACAAAATAGAACGGGATTGAAGTGTTCTTTTTAACTGTTGTTACTGAATACATTTTCTTTTAAAAAGCAAAATTATAATAACTAGATTAAAAAAAAAACATTGTACGTAACGGTACCTTTTTCAAAAAGTTTTAATTATAAAATCATAATTTCATAAAAAAAAGTAAAATCAAATAAAATAAATAAGCAGTTTTTTGGAGCTATCTTACACTTAAAAAAAACCTTCGGACAAGTCAATTTAGGAGGAGGGCTTCTTTTGAAGACAAAGTTGGACCCCGAATGTACAAGTACCTTATATAAAAGCCCTTTCAATTTCCTATACAGTAATATGTGTTTTATTTTGGTTAGGGGAGCCCAAGGGCTCCGACAACCCTATTTTCAAAAATTAGAAAACACTGCAACATGATTGAAAATGCCAATTCATGTATTCAAAGGACATTAATTAACTGACAAATAAAATGCGTGCTTCGACAGCCCCCATCTCGAAAAACTCAATTTACAGGGCGGGTCAAGTAACACCTCCTACGAAAAGTATTATAATTTTCTATTTAATCAAATACATTTTACTTATTTAAGTTTTCCCAATCTTACGAGACTTTCTGGTAGGAGTGTGGTAGATGGATCAAGTAATGCTTCATGTATTTTAATAATGTGTCGACGTTTTGGTCAGAAATTGTTTGACCTTTATCAAGGCTATACAAAATTAGGACTCAAACGTTTAGGCTTCATAAAATTAAAAAAAAACTTAAATAAGTAATTAAAATAAGCAGAAGTTTTAATTCATATACATTTTATTCCAAAAAAGGGAACCATAGGTCCCAAATGCACATTTACCTTAGATAATGCAAAAAGTGCTGAATTAGTTGGTAAGATCAATTCATGTTTGATGTGGACATTTTGTATTGATGAAATTTCTTTGTAGATGCTAACATGGTTAACCCGCTTCTCAAAAATGTTAATTGAGATGGGGGTGAAGTGTCACCTCATACGTAACATTTTGTATGATTCCTTGCAATCACAGACATAGGCACCGTGTTCACTTGTCAGAGCAAATTTGATCGTTAATGAATGTTTCATGTAACCATGAATTGGGATTTTCGGTCATATTGCAATACTTTGTAACTTTTTTTTTTCGGAAATGAAAGTGTCAAGGTCCCTCTGACTAAAATAAAATGCATATAACTGTATAGAAAATTAAAAATGAAAAGGCTTTCATATGAGGTACCTGTCGACCTATTCTGCCATTTTAGATTTTTTACATGAGGGTTGCCAGGGTTATCTGTTGGTATTATACGGAGTCAACTTTGTCTTTGGAAGATATTCCTCTCCAACAAAAATTGACCTGTCCAAGCGTTTCTTTTTGAAAGTGTAAGATAGCTCCAAAAACGGTTTCTATCGTTTTTAGTGGACCATCTTGTATTATAATAAATACTAACGATTGATTTATATATTCAATTTACTGTGTACCAGAGTCTGTGTTATCAAGATAAAAAAGAATTCAATTAAATTATGTTGACACCAGGTTTGTGCTCTCAATTTCAGCGAGATAAAGATTGTCAAGATCGCAAGTTTTATGCAGAAATATCAATTGCAAATAAAACAAAGTATAAATATTGAAAAAAAAAACTATTCCATTCTAAAGGGCACAGATAATGTTAACAATAAGTTAAAATTTAGTACAATTAAACAAAATCATTCAAATTTTTTAATTAAATGTTTAACGTGTAATTTCAAATTCCGCAAATGATTTTCAATTTCAGGATAAAAATTTTAAGCAAAAGAAGGCGAAGAAAAAACTATGTAACTCAGATCCGCTACTTGGAACATACAATGATGAAAAACCAACGGAAATAATATTATAGCAGAATTAAACAAGATAAAGTTAGGTATACTTGTAATTCGTGAAACAAAAAAAAAGGAAGGTGAAAAAAACTAAAAATTTACCATTCTCCAATCCTGGAATGCGATAAATTAAAGACTATTGAAAAATAAACCTAAACCCATGGTAAAAGACATAACAAGTTTATGTATCACAAAAAATAACTATATAAAAAAAAAAAAATTAAATTATTTGTTCCCCCAAAAAAAAATTATAAAAAAAAAAAATTAATAGTAAAGAAACAAAATAGTAAACGAAACAAAAAAAAAAAAAAAAAAAAAAAAAAAAAAAAAAAAAAAAAAAAAACGGCAAAAAATAACGATACCTAGGAAATCGGGAAATATTGAAAATGGAAACCTAAAAAAAAAAAAAAAAAAAAAATAAAAAAAAAAAAAAAAAAAAAAAAAAATATAGGTCAAATCTTTAATAAGTGCAAAAAAGCAATGGTATAAAAGAAAGTAAGAACATAATGCGGAAGTTTAGAAAATAAGACCAGAAACTTAGAGAAACCGGTGCAACATGAGAGAAATTAAACAAATATATTTTTTTGGAAACAAAAAAAAAAAAAAAAAAAAATTTTTTAAAAAAAAATTTATTATAACAAAATTTAACAATTACTGAAAGTAAAACAGCAAATTGAAAAAGAAAAAGCCACAAGTAGAAAAAAGGACAAAATATGGAAAAATATATGTATTAACATTGATCAATATATAGGTGAAACAAGGAATTTGGAAGCATGGAAAACAGTCAAGGCTACAATCACCTTAAAAAAGCCTTAAACTAAAAAAAAAAAATTAAACTGCATAGAAGAATACACCAAATACAAAAGGAACAAATTAGTGAAATTTTAAAGAGGATAAAGTACGGCATACTAAAACTATAAGGATGTTGCAAAATGATTGAAAAAGTAATAAAAGAAATGAACATGCCTAAAAAAAAGAAAACTTGGCATCAATTTACGAAAAAAAAAACAAATTTTTGTGAGAATTTTTGTGCTGTTTTTGTTATTGGAAGAAAAATATATGACAATAAAAACAAAAAAAGAACCCATAATTCAAAAAAAAAAATAAAAAAAAGAGCAGGCAGGTTTTACCGCTTGGTGGTCATGCACAGACTAGTTTGTACCATCCAAAAAATTTTTCAAAAAAAAAGTAAAGAAATAGAAAGATATCTACATTTAGCTTTTATTGATATAAAACAGGCCTATGATTTGGTACTCAGTAGCCATTGCGGTAGCTAAACATACCATCAAAACTAATAAGAGCAGTTCTAAACATGTACACAGTACTCATTAGAACAAAACATAAAATAATCACCACATACGAAACATCGAAAAGACTTTTTACAAGAATGTTTTACATTCTGAACCTTTTAAAATGTTCTCTACAGGACTCTTTAACAAACTGAAGAAAAATGTTAAAACGTCTATACTTTGTTCTTTGTAGGCCACAATTCTGTTATTGCTCTAAATAAAGACGGTTTGGCTAATATAATATGAAAACAGGTCCAGCAAAAATTTGAAAATCAAGACAATGTACAAATAAACAAACAAATACAAATAACTAGAATATGTAATACATAGAATATAACAACGGACAATAAAATTAAAACAGACTAATACAGACAAGAAAAAAACAATGACATCCAAAAATTAAAAAACAATAAAGATTATATACTCGACTATAATACAATGAATAATAAATAATAAATAAAAACAGTAAACATTTCGGCATCAAGAAAAAGGATGCAGACTAAACAATAGAGAGGATACTTTTCAAAATAATTTTTTTGATCCTCTAAAAATTGTGATTAATAAATTTTTAGTTCCTTAAAAGGACTCCTTTAGGTAGGTGAGAAATAAAAACCACGTTCGAGTTCAATTTCACCGACGTTTCGCCCAACAAACCTACACGCTCTAATAAATTAAGCTTTGAGAAAGCCCACACTTGTTGGGCACAACGTCGGCGGAATTTAAACTGGACGTGGTTTATATTTCTTACCTCCACCTAAAGGAGTCCTTCTAAGGAACGAAAAATTTATTAATAGAAAGGATAAAGAATAAAAAAATTATGCCTAGAATGGAAGTGAAAGAGGGTGCGATAAAATATATTGAAACAAAAAATTTGATTTGTTACGGTTTTACCCAAAATCTGAAAATAAGTAGATCAGTAAAGTCCCAAATTAGAGCCCCAATTAGAGACCGAAAACATCGTGGCAAAATGAAGTAAAAAAGAAAATGCAAATTAGAAGAATAGAAAATTGAGATTAAAAACAACGTGACTAATAAAAAATTTAGTTAAAGAAAGAGAAGCCGCAGAAATTATAAAAAAAAGTCACAAATACCTAAATTCAAATATTTCGGAGTAATTAGTCTTCACAAAAAAGACTAAGATATTAAAGGTAATGAAAATATAATTAATTAACGCAAAATTGTGTCAATACAAGACGGTTTAATTACAGTTCTGTACATAGAACTTAATCGGGTTTTTAATTTCGCAATTGACTCTACTTACCTTAGTAAAATGCGTGTCTTAACCAAGTCGTCAGCAATAGCATGTTCCTTATTTCCGAAATTTTATAATATTAAGTAACTTAGGTGCGTTTTGGTAATTAAGTTTTCTCCAAGATTGGAATATGTATATAATGTAATTTTTTCAATAGCAATCAAAAATATCCTAAAGATTACATAGTTTCTATACAAGATAAAATCCAAAATAATTTTTTGATTTGATTTTTATCAGAGGCGAAATCCAAATGTTTATTTGCTTTAAAAATTTAACTTTTTACTTCAGAAAAAAAAAATATTTGATTTGAATTTGCGATGAAAAATCATTTTGCAAAAAAGAAAAAGGTTTGGGATGAATAAATGACAAGTTCAATAGTAGCAAAGTAATTTCAGCATATTTTCGAAAAAAAATTTTTTTAAAACAGTATAATCATACAGTTCCAGTAGAAGAGTCGCAAAAAATAGATTGCCCAAAAGTGGCAGAAAATCTACTAGGTACAATCAATCACAAACAGAAGAGATGTGGTTAAGAAAGTTGCAAAAAAAATATTTCTGATTAAGCCAAATAGCAAAAAACTCATGAAATCTTAAAATAGAACCTAACCCCAAACAACATTGTTCTTTAAAGAATAACCCAAAATTTAAAAACCCGCAAAAATGTTAAGAAACATTGAGATACCAAAAATAAAGCTAAGAATATAAAGGTTACGATAATCGTATTAAAGTGAATGTCGAGTGACTGAGACCGAGGCATCTTACAAAGTAAGAAAATGGAAAACCTCTGAATGAGTATTTACTTCATTGTCAAAAAATGTTTGCAATGTTAAAACAAGATATACCATGGCAAAATCAGGTATTCAACAAAACCGCAGCATCTAAATGACAAATTGTACACCCTCAAAGAATATTAAAAAAATAAGATTGATGTATCAATATTTCCTCTTGCAGACAAAATTGTTAGAAGAAAGGCAAACAATCAAATACTTTATGTTAAAAAATGTGTATTTGTTCTTCCTGTATTAGGCTTTCCAAGTGTATTTTTGACAAACAAAATTATACTTGAAACAACTTTTACATAATTTACTTTTTTTGTAATGAAAAGATCATTCAAATTTTTCTGTCACTTTTATATTATTTCTGCAATTGATTTGGAACTTAAAAAAAGTCATAACTATCATGTAAAGTTAATTTCTAGTTGACATGAGTATGGTATACCATCTTTTTACACCCGGGGCGATTTTATATAATTTAGAGTATTGCACAAAACATGAACTAATATTATCATGTGAGGCGACAAGTACATGCTCATGTAAATATTTTGAAATTAGATTTTGGTTTTGTATGATTGATTGAGTTTTATCATTTAAGATTTAGTTTTGTGAGAAACCCTTATAAGTTAGTTATCTGTGTTACGCCATGCTACTCGAAACGCCACACGGCATTACAAAATGCCAAACATTTGAAAGGAAGCGTTTTTAAAGAAAAAAACACGAATTACGTGTGATTTTCTATTGAAAGTTTATCTACAACTCATAGATTACACCACGGTCGTGTTCTTTCGTATTGAACGCTCTTGAAAGATAATAACGGTACCGCACGCCTTTAACTTCTTTAACTCGGCGCTAGTGTGGTGGAATTTTTATAAAAAACCTATGTGGTATGGTATCACATACCCTATATATATTTTTTTTTTTTTGTTCATTTTTTAATTCCAAAATTATTCATTCCTTAATTAATTCTCACAAAAACAACAAAAATAAAAATATAAAAAAAAAAATAATAAAAATTTTTTTTTTATTTTTTTTTTTTTAAAATTTATTTATAAATTAATTATAAAATTATTTAAAAATTTTAAATTACAAAAACAAAATTAAATAATTTTAATAATTTAAAAATCAAATTTTTAAAATATTTAAAAAATAAAATAAAAATTTACTTTTACATTTATTTTTTTATTTTCTTTTTTTTTTTATTTCGTTTATAAATAAAAAAAATAAATATTATTAAAACCAACTTCTCTAAAAAAAAATATTAATCTCCTAAAAAAAATAAAAAAAAACTCTATTTCTTCTATTTTTTATTTAAATTAAATATTACTCTTTAACAAAATAAAGTATTATAATTTTTTTAATAAAAATTTTCCCTCACAAAAAAAAAAAAAAGTTTTACTCCTCGCGTCTTTCCTTCTTTTTTTCCACCCCTATTTAATTCCACAATTTTATTTTTCTTCAATTTTCAAAGAATATGGATTTGTTTCACATTTAATAGGGTATGTAGACATAAGAAGAACTAGTTAGCTTTCCTTGGTATACAGGACACCAAAGTGATATCCGGTTGAAAACCAAATTTAGAGGAATATTCTGTTTCTTGACACAAGGAAAGTATTTGCTTCTTGTTTTTCCTCACCGTTCCAACAGCAGTGATTTGATGTTGCTTGAGGAGTTTGAGAATTAATTCAAAACTGGTAAACCAGTTGTCAAAAGTAACATTACGTTTTGTACCATAAATGGGAGCAATAAGTCTGAAAACAACATCGTTTGGTTTATTGCTCAATTAAAAAGTCCCATCAGGCTGCACTCCAACATAGAGTTCTAGATTCAGAACGTAATCTAATTTTGAGTCAACTAAAACAAATATTTTCAGTCCATATCGAGCTGGCTTATTGAGCATATATTGGCGAAAAGCGCAGCGTCCTCGGAAGGCCTATAACTTTTCATCGATAGTCAAGTATTCACTGGGAGTGTACGAACTTTGGCTGTTCTCGACACATTTTTTAAATATTGATCTAATTGCCACCATTTTTTCGACTTTTTTCTTCTCCTCGCAATTTTCTAAATTATCGAAACGCAAACAGAACTGCAAGAAAATGAATCTCTGCAATGACATAGTTTCTCTGAATAAACTAATCCCTGTCAGTTGACCAAAGTTCTTCAAGGTTGAGCCGAGCACTTTTGAAAACTCTGTTAAACAGAGAAGTCCAAACCAGGTTTTTGTTTCTAGGACATTCCTGTCACGAACAACATACTGATGATCATCATCGTAAGTCATAGATTTTGTGCGTATCTTTATATTAGTTCACCTAACAATATTATTTATCATGTGAGGGGAAATAAACAAATTGAAACATTCGATTAGAGATTTGGCTTCTTTAGCATCTTTCTTTACACCTGGCAAATGCGTGATAATATTTTCTGATCGTATGCGTGTGTTTCTTAGAAAATGCATTGAAGCCCACCTTGTACCATTTTTGCCTACATAATTTTTAGACTGTTCTCCACTCACATTAGAAATATCACTTTTAGCCAATTCTTGCACCTCCTGCTGCATCACTTCTGCATCTTCCTTGCTTTTAGAATTGTGATTACTACAATTTTCAACATCAGGTTCTCAGCCAACAGGAACTTCTTCGGCCTCACATTATTTCCACAAAGCCAACAAATTGGCTTGCTCACGTTTATACGACCCAGACATAACTGTAAATTACAATCACTGCTATAGGTAAACATTATAATAAGAGGCGTGAACGTTTCTTGACCATTTTTTTTCTGTGATAGCAAAAACTGTAAATATTCAATACCTATTTGTCCCAATAGTTCGAGATACATTATTGATCGAATGTATTGATTGAATTTTGGAAAATATAACATAGTCAGAACAATCATCACAGAAAACCGTGGACAAAAGAGAATAATTTGAATACATTAAAATATACATTTACCTATGCAGATATGTGATATCCCAAAGCACTTTAATGCAGAATAATACAACACGTGGTGACCATGGCAAGCAAATAACCATTACTGCCGTTGCAGCATGCATTGAACAGAAGGTACTAAGGTTCCTAGCGGCATACACGCAACTTAGTTTGAGTAGCGGGTATTTAAAATTGCCTGGGGTATGTAATACCCGACCACACTGTTGCTGGGTTAACAAGAATTATACCTAAGTACTGTTTGCAGGTTAACAAAGTTGGTAAAAGAAAGTGGAACTGTGGACTTTATTTAAAACAAAATATTACTTTAGCCTCAACTTGAAATTCACCACCCCGTCTCAATTCGTTAGCCGTTACACTTAATTTCTTTAAAGAGAAACAGTTTATTACGCCGGATTAATCATTTTTACAATTTAGTTTGTAGGTACAAGAGATAATCGAGAAATCCGCAAGTGTTATTTTGATTTTATTTTAGTCAACGTTAGTTCTCTTCAATTTCGCCTACTGACTCGTTCTTGCACTTTATCAAAAATATCGCTTTAAAACTTGCATACAAAACACTTTCATTAGTTCATACGTAACAGCTTTAAATGCGCTGTTCAATATTTAGCGATTGTTAAAAAAAATAACAACTATTATCCGCTACAGTTTAGTACTTATTGTTACTTACATAGTACCTTGAGTTTAAATCTGCTTATCGACTCACAACCCGCCTTACAGACTACTTTTTAAATATCTACATACAAACTCGGGGAGACTTCTCTCTATCTCAACTTCTACATAGACAAAGAACCCTACAAAAAATTAACACGCAAACAGTTTTCAATAATCTTATTAATTAGTCTAGACCAAATAAAATGTGATATTTTACGTTTAAAAGCGACGCAACTTTCACGCTTGTCATAGAACAAACAAACAGTTCATTGAGTCACCGAAGGAATGCGGTCAAGCCTTCTAAAACATTCTTTTATAAACATCACCATTTCCCTCAAGCTTAATTTAGAACACGAGGGAAAAACTATCAAAGGATAAAGAAAATAAATATTGCGGCAACGTGGACAAATATCCTTAAAATATAGAACAACTCACTTAAAACAAATACTCCGATGAGGCCAAACGATTTTTGCGAAAATAAAAATAATTTTCATCCAACAAATGACATGTAGATATTTATTTTCTACTACAATCTGTAATCAGTTCAGGCTTGTGTTTGAAACTTTCCAACTCGTGCATAAAAGCCTTTCTTCACATACTATTACAAATACATTATTTTATTACTATCTGTAAAGTTTCTAAATTAGTAGTGGTTTACTCTGAATATACCAGTAGTGTACCGCAAGGCTCTTTTGTGTTGCATGTGCGTGTTCAGAAATTTTATTATTCAAATCGATACTTGTTTACATTTTTAATTCAACAATGATTCTATTCTGCATCTAACATACATAAAGATTACTATTTTTAACGTTCTGTGTTATAACTTAAATTTAGTGTCAGGTTCTGCTTTTTCGATTTCTGTGTTTTCTTGCTGCTTGAGATATTATCAGTGTTTTTAAGTTTCACTATTTATACTAATTTTTTAAACATAAAGCAAATTAGGAATTAGTAAATTATTCAGTAACGACAGTAAAATAAAATAATTCAATAATTGTGAACTAATAAAGTTTTTCATTAAACTAAGGTAATAAAATCCATTTTTAAACATTTTTTATTACTTGCTCGAGTAGCAAGACAAAGATTTTCTGTTGCTTCTTTATTTCAATTATGTATGTTTTTACATTTGAAAATAAATGTTTTCCATTTAGAAACTTTAAAGACTTCATTTTATTACACAAACATTATAGAAGCTGAAAACACTTTTTAAATGCATGGTAATTTATTTGTCTCATTTTGTAATGTATTTTTTTATCAAATATCAAAGTTATCGTAAAGAGCTTTATTAAACTGAACTGAAATTTTGATAGACATTGGTAAAAATTATATAATTAAATTCGTTAACAACGCGTACCCAGTTAATTAATTAGGTATTTAAATATTAATAAATAAATAAATAAATTTAAATTATCAAAAATACAGTTACGTACAATTAAATCCTATTTCGCTACCAGTACGAGATGTTCTTATATGGCATTTACTCAAATATACATTAAGTATGTATTTATCTAAGTTTATAGATCACTTCAAAATCAACGCTGACATTAATAGATGCGTTAGAAATTTTGAATCAATAATTACAACGCTTCAGCAATATGATAATGGCTTATCTATTTTTATGAAAAATCGATGTTTTATCTGCATGTGGTATCTAATTATTTTAACAACAATAATTTTGTTACATCAATACCCTGAAAGAACTTTAATGTGTCTCTAATGGAAAAGCTATTAGTAAGATTTATTTTAGCATAAATTGAAGAAAATTACTACAATTACTACAATACATTATTATATTCTTTGAATTCCTCAATATAAATATCAGAAATCATCAGAGGCGTGTGGAATTTATACCAACTTCACTTACAACACGAGTGAAAAACTCAGTCAATTTTAAAACCTGTCGAGAAGAAAATGAAAGACACTAAATGTGAAACTGTATAAGTAGTACGTGATGTTATAAAAAAATGAAGCCTTTGGTAACTATTTATGAAATAAATTTACTGGTTTAATGTTTAAATTAAATATTTTTGTGAAGCAAAACTGTTATATTACCGAAATAAATAATATCTAAGCTTAAAAATAATCTGAATGGGCGTGTCTCTGTCAGAAAATAGTTTACACGTTAATGTTCAAAATTTCATACTTTCTGTTATTTATTAGTAAACCGTACGCTTAAATTTTAATTATTATACTTATTTTTACTACAAATACACTGAGTTACTTAATTCGGGATATAAATTAAACAAAAGCCGCTGAGTGTGCGTCAATTACTCTGTCTAGAAATTGTTGGTACATTTAGTATAGTAAAATCTTCTTTATTAGTCACCTCAAACCAACACCAAAAATGTATTAATGTTTTGATGTTATTAAAATAACTAGTAGGCTTAGTTACTAAGAAAGGTAATGCAAGGTAACACAATAAATTTACTCAAACAGCATGAAAATGTGAAAAAACAAAACAAAACAAGAAAACCCAATTAATACTGATTTATTTTAAATCAAATAATGATTGAAGGTCATAGTTGGTTTTAATAATGACCATAGCTATATTTATGACATTTTTCTTATAACATTTTGAAACAATTTTATTGTATCAATTTTTAATTATGTTACAATTAATACCGGGATTTTTTTACCTTAACATAAATTGGGGTTGCACTGTAGCTCAGTGGGAGAGGGTTAGTCGCAAAATGATTTGCCTTTGTTCAAGGGTAAGGTTGAAGCAAATTGTTGCTAAATCGTCATAAACATTATATAAATTTGTCAAGGTCGATAGTGCGCCGATCAAGATCACGACGTCAAATAGCATCAGCCCTTGTTCACTGGAAGTCAGACCAGGGGGCACTTTTCAGTTGACTTATCTTAAATTAAATATAAATTAAAAAGACTCGTTATACAAAGAAAAATCTACAATATTTATAACATTTAAAACATCATTGAACTAATGAAAAATAAATCTAATTGATCACGTGATCAATAATTTTCATAAAAAATAAAATTATCTAATATTCACGGTGATACGCTAATACAAATTAAATCGAACAACTCAGATGCAAACAATATCTGACTTCGCACGTCTTACATTAATAGATTAAATTTATACACAAAAACTTTGATCAATAAGTTGAACATGCACCGAAAGTTAATAATAATTAACATTAATAGTTGTTTTTGTTTCAAACCATTAAAGTTTGATTTTTTATAATGAACCTGCAAATAAAACACGTAAGCTCTATTTACTTTTACGACAAATGATTGTACCGCGCAAGCGCAATTATACAATATACGTATATTTTACACATCGCTACAGGCAAAAATGTAAATTTTAGATTACTTTAGTGTCAATTTTATTTTCTTTACTGCCGATTTTTCAGTGGCAATTTTGAAAAAATTATTACCTAATAATAATGTGCACGTAACTACGAAAGCACGTTAGACATTAGAAACAAAGACGAGAAGTCGTATTAAAATAATTCCTTTTAATAAACGCCAAAAACTGGCATGTCGGTATAATAAATTATTTTTGATAGATCTTTCACTAAGTGGGGAATTATGTTTGTAGTACGGGAAGTTTTAATAGCGCAACAACGTGAAACTGGGTACAAACTTAAAGATCCCATTACACTTTAAAATTTACATTTTTCATTTAGATTTTAAGATTTGTACAAGTTTTGATTATTTTTGTGTAAATTAAATTTGTTACCTATATTATAATTATTAGCTTACAATTAAAGGACTTAAGACACGTGGAATATAGTTAAAAATCTAATAAAAGTGCTAAACAAGTTAAATATTTTTTTTTACAAAAAAATTTACCTAAACTATCTCTTTGGTATTTTCACCAAAAGAGGTGAAGTTTGAATTATAAGTTTATTATACTTATACGACACACTTTTTAGTGGCAACAAGAAAACGGTTTTCTAATGTTACCGACCAGGTAATAAAAAAATCGGTTTCACTGTTTTTAACAACAGTAAAAGTGCAAGTACGATAATATCCAGCAGAAGTAAACACAACAACAGCATAATGTTCTTAAAATATTTAATTATTTTGTAATTGCTATTACCGTGCTTATTATATTAGTTTTACAATTAAATTTAAAATAATAATAATTTAGTTTTTAATTTTTGCATCTCGCAGACATTATTTATGTTCATACTATAATACAGTTTTGAATATGATAAAAAACACATCAGCTTTAACAAGGGATTGACTCAGTCTTATTCATTCTTGATTCACCTAAATTACAATCGTAATTTAATATTTTATTTTGAAGTTCTTAGTGTTTATACTACTTATGTATTAAAAATGTTCTTATTTAAACATAACATAACATTTTGTAAATTGATCTAATATTATTGTATTATTAATATTTTAAAAATATAATAAACACATATATTTCCAGTAATTTTCGAAAATATTTTTAAAATCTTATTAACAAATGTTGCATGAATATCATTTTCAAATGTTCAGAAAATATTTTTGGAAAACTTAATTCAAATATTTTAAATATATTTATTTAAAATATTTAGGTCAAATTTATTTTAAATATTTTTTATGTATGCCTAAAAATTTAACAAATATTTTTCTAAGATATTTTTTAATATAATGATAGTCTTACATTTAAATGTTTGATTAACATTATTTACTAACATTGCTGCTTGGAAAGGGTCATTAACCATCAACTTTGTTTATTTTAATGTAAACCATAAACACACGGTCGACGGAAAAATAAATTAAATGTTTATCTCCCAAAAAAAACAATTGATAAGAAAGTGGAATAAACTAAATACAAAAGCATTATAATTGCATCCGAATTAGTTTCACATAAATTCAATTCGAATAAAAAACATCTTAAATTACAATACTTCAACAACTATGTTCTTAAATTTATAGTTGCATTAAAATGTAAACCGCACCCTTGAGCTTTAAAACTTCCCAACAAATCAATCTTTGTTTATTTTTTGAAAGCAATTGCTTGTTCGCCGCCAAGAATGAAATACTGTAAAGATGTAATTATTCACTACATACATTTCAATAGTTTTTTTTACTATCTAAACTGTGTTATTTAAAACATAAATAAAACAAAACTAAAAATAATAGTTTTGTTTACTATACGTACACGTATGCGCAAATGCCCTTAAAAGTAAAAAAATTGATTTCTTTTTATCGAAAGTATGACATAAACTAAATCAACTAAAACAATTCTACAAATGCTATTGGAAGGGGTTACATATTGATTGACCCTTTTACGGTTTATCATTAAAGTTAGTTTCTAATCTTAACGACACATGCATTAACACCCGTTAATAATTAATTATACGTATGTGTGTCACATATATACAAAATTACACAAAGTGTTTTATGTTGCGCCTATCCGTAGCTAATCAATTTTAACATTGTGATCCTGAAATAAAATGTGCGTTTCAATGTTTGTTTAGAAACGGGAACGAAATTGAAAAAAAATTCTAATGTTTATTTTTCAGTCAAAATTTTCTGTGTTATATTTGTTTTTTACATAAAAATTTATGAAAGTTGAATCTTGTATAACGCAATTTTTGTGAATATCTTACACTTGATTTTTTGACGGTGATAAATGCACATAAAAGTTGTTACTTGAAATGAAATTATTTTAGTTTTATAATAAAAATTTCAATTTTAAATTTTTTTTATTCTCTTCTTGTGGACTGAATAGTTTAAGATTTTACAGACGTTAGAAACAATGGCAACACAATAATTCCATGACTTCTTAAGAATCCTCAAAATAAACAAGAATAATTAGTTTCATAAGTTATACTAATGACGTATATAGACAGGAAATATAATTATCTATTATATTAAATATGTTGCCTTTATCAATATGTTATTCTAAGAATCCGACAATTGATTATTATAAATTTGCCGCCGAGGTAAGAATTATCTCACAATTTAAATTTCAATGTCTTCAGAATCATCGTGCGCAACCACCCAACTTATTGTCACCCCTCCCCCCCCATGCAGCTTTTGCCCACTTTTCAGTTAGTAATAAAGTTTCCTTTATAAGTAGAGGCGCGATGCTATGAAAAAAATGTTGTATTTATGTTTCTCTGAGAATACCAAGCTCTTTAACAACCATCCCAATCCTGTCCGAATAACCGCAATAAATCTTTACTTTGCTCTATACTGTACTCATTCTTTGTTCTTTAATAACTGCGATACTACTCTGAATTAGGTGATTTAATTCCGTCTCATTCAGACATAGGTCTCAGTAATTTTTAGTAACCGTATTTTCAATGCCCACCTCCACTGCTCATTAGCATTCGGCACGGGTCTTGGCAAAGCTGTATTAACCACTTAAAACTCACCTATAAAACCATCGTTATTAATCTTACGATAGGTTTTCGTTACTTATAAAGCCGTAATCTTAAACTCCGTTTTTTACCTCTTAGGGATCGAGACCGGCCAGAAGTTGCTATAACCTTCAAGATTATTTGTGGTTTTAAATAACCGCTGTTCATGCATAATCTGATTAACTTGTTTTAGTAATCCAATAGCACCGTCTGCTGGAAACAACCCCCGCACCACCAGCACCGAGACACCGACTGATTCAACTCTAAAAGGGGGCCGAAAAAAATTACGTGTAAATACCGATCTGCCAACGTCAAATCGAAAGGAAAGGTCACGGCAGTGTCTCCATAAACACCACATTGCACCGAGAACTTTAGAGCGTACAAATTAAATAGTCCTAAGATTGTATATTATCACCGCGTGTAAATAATTACTGTAAAATTGTTCTACAAAACTTAATAAATACGACAATATATGTATATTATTTTGAACTCTGAGGTGGACGTTTACATTATAAACATTTTTCTTCAATCATTCAAAGACATCATTTCATTTTCTTATTATTTTGTGTTTTCATGTACACTAATGAAATTTAAAACTTGGACACCACAATTTCTGTAAACAAAAGTTTGCACATTGTGAAGCAGGCTTAAGGGTATCATTTACAATTCTAACAGCAGGTAGTCTCAGCAGGGGTTATCTTATAGAAGGACTGTAGAATGAATCATTACACTAAGCACGTTTTAGAAAATAGGTAATTTACGTTGCTTACTTAATTTTTTCTTTAAAGAATATATTTGAAGGTATCGCTAATTAAACACCATAGCTCGATTAATTATCGAATCAAAATTTTGTTTAGGAAATGTTTACAAAATAAAATTAGAAATAATTTTGATTTAAAAACGTCTACAAGCAATAACTTTTAAATTAAATCAAAAACTAAACATGGTTATTTGGGTTGACTGATTATTACTTATTTTTAAATAAATCTAACCTACTAATTATTGTAAGTTATTAAAAAAAATCATTAAACTCTCTATTCATAATATTTAGTCCTTACAAAATGTATATTTTATGACGTTTCATTTTTTTGTAGTTAATATAAAAGTGAAAATAAAAACTAAGGCAATTCTTATTGTCAACGTATATATTTAGTTTTTGACAAGAATTTATTACATAATTATAATTAAGATACCAAGTTATAGTTTAAAATTAAATGAAAACTTTTTTTTAAATAAAGGTATTACTATATAAATAAATATAAGAAATCAATAATGGGTGTGACCTCCATTATTATTGATACATTCTTGGAGGCGTCTGCTCATTGACGCTATCAAGGTATCAATATAATTAATATTAATTGTTTCCCATGCGGTATCAATGGCTGCAATTAGTGCATTACGGTTTACTGGTATAAAATTTGGCCCTTGTTGTCTTCGGATAACAGCAAGTATTTGAGCCCAAACATTTTTGATAATGTTAAAATCTGGGCTTTTTGCTGTCCAGGATAACAGTTCCAAGTTATTTGTTTGTATCCAGTTGGGTCTTTCATACAAAAAGAGAGCCAACACTTCTTGCTATCAAAAAAACATTAAATGAATATTTTTGAGGTATTCTTGTATAGATCCAAGAGAAAGAAAATAATACCCCTAAAATTTATTTTTCCGATACTTGAGAAAAAAAATGGATTATCAAATACATTGCATGATTCGGGTAGGCGGAAATTTTTTACCACAAACGTGTATCAGTGCGCAGCCGTCTAGAGTAATGTATAATGCTAAAGGTGAACATCTTTGACATTTGATTTTAGTTAATAATTTACAATTTATTTTTAATTAAATAATATTTTCAAAAAAATAAAAGAAGCCTACTAAAATTATAACCTACATAATTCATACGTTGTACTTGATAAAATATTATTTTTCTCAGAAATTGTTGATCCTGCAAAAGAAATACTAAAAGATTTTATTTGTTTAAAATCTATTTGAAATGAATTTATAAATAATTAAATATGAAACAGAAAAAAGTTCCGAAAAAACAAATTTTAGGGGAGATTTTTCTCCCTCTTGGAACTTTAAGAATATACCATAAAAATGTTCATTTATGTTTTTTACGTTGTTCTTACGTCATATTAATTAATTAACACGCCAAATAAGAACAAATAAATACTGTAGTTTCATTTTAGATTACTTACTTTTCAGTTACAGTTTATTTATTTACCACCAAACGCATGTTCCACAAAGCAATAATGAACCACTAACACTTCCAGCTTAATCGTAAAACAACATATTGGTATAATAAATGTAAAAACTAATTAAATGCAAAATTAAATTCGCATAATATACAACCTGACTTAATAATCATAATTAATCAAAGAAATAGTAACATTTTGAAAATAGTTTTGATTGATTCTCTGGAATTATTACAATATTGATTTTGTTTAAATACGTTAATACAGGTATTAATTTGTTATTCTAACAATTACGTTGCAATCCGTTTAGCTTAAATCCCTGATGGATTTATCTTTTTATTAAATATGTGATATGCTATTAAGCCTTGCTTAATTATCTATTTTATTACATAACTAATTTCAACATTTGTTTTAGTTGTGCTGAAGGCATTGTGCATTACGCCAAAACTTAATTTATAGTTTTGTTTAGATAAAGTATTTGATTTATACAGCTCTAAATATAAGTATGTACGTCGTTGTCTGTGTATTTGCGAGTAACATGCTTGGTTTAATTACAAATCTCTAGTTGGTAATTGTCATAATCATATTTACAAATCATTTGTTGCACACGATGCTTTTGTATTATATTAAATTCGTGTTTATCAACCAAAAGTAATTTTTAAGAAACTAAATGTTTTAATTTAATATTATTATGATTTCTATTAGTAAAATATAAGTGAACTTTAGTACGTGTTGCCACCTCGTATTTAACGAAAACACGTATGTTTAATGTTCTCTTATGAAATAAGATGGGGAGTTATGCGACGGTTTCCAAACCAAACTTCAGCCGTCCGTCCGTATGTAGGTAAACAAGATATCAAGAACACCACCCGTCCGATATTTATAAAACTTCGTAAATAGACTTTATTTATAATTCTGCAAATTGATATATTTTGAGCATATTCTATTTAGCCAAAAGAGTCGTTAACTTATACAAATTTTCAAATTTTTTAAATATTTAGAAAAATATTGATCTTACACATTTGTGTTCCAAATATAAGTTGTTTATAATTTCATTATACACATCTTTTGTTAAAACTATCTTTTGATCCAATAACTAATTACTGAGATATAATAATTGTTGTAACAATATCTCTATCAATATCAATTTTACAAAAAAAGTTAT
Source organism: Abscondita cerata (assembly GCA_030710515.1). Lineage (NCBI taxonomy): Eukaryota > Metazoa > Arthropoda > Insecta > Coleoptera > Lampyridae > Abscondita > Abscondita cerata. The sequence goes on along the minus strand of JALBCR010002616.1, from coordinate 326,615 downwards.
TAGAAATTCAATTGTCTATAACTTTTGTTTGAACAATTTTTTTCAAAAACGCAATCTTATTTTTTGCTTATCGTGGAAATGTGGAGTTCTACGATAAACGCTTGTTTAATAATTTACAATAAGATAAATACCAAACATTAATATTTGTAAGATGTTACCATAACAGTTTGAACGAAGGTAAATCGAGGGAATAAGCGCAAAAGAAATCTAAAGTACTAAGAATAGAAATCTCTGGAAAATCATTAAGAAATCCGTAGGAAATCTGAACAAATTCAGGGAAACATTGAAAAATCTATCTGACATCCCAGAAAATCTATAGGAAATACCAAGAAATCTGTAGGAAATTCTTCAAATCTAGAGAAAATCCAGAGAAATTCGTATAAAATCCAGTGTAAGGCTGCATTCTCATATGTCGGAATTTAAGGTCGTTCCGCAAGTAGTTGCCTCAAGTTGAATTTTTGTGTCATATGAAGTGCCGAGCAAGTGGTGTCTAAGTCTCAAATGTCAACTTCATGAGTCATACCTACTTCATAGTTTATGTTTCTAACATTTATCCTTCGCAATTTATTTTATTATTTGCTGCTCAAACTTAGGCTAATTGCTAGCCACTGTTATTTATTAAACTTAACCAAATTGGCAAAAAAAATTTAGCTGATATTGGTAGCCCATATTTATTTACCTGTGATAAAACAAGACAAACAACATCAGGTGATGATCTGGTTAACCGGGTTTATTTTTAAATACATATTTAAAAGCATGCAAAATGTTGTATTACATCAATTTTTTAGCTTGTAACTTCAAGAGTACCCAAGAGTCTTCAAAGATTATTAATTTTGTTTTTTCCTTATAGAATTCAAATACTATAATGTACAAATGTTGTTATTGGCAATCACTTGTTTTATCCACGTTTGTGAATAATATAATTAAACATTCCTTCTTATTTTGTCTACTGTAAGGATAAAGTAGCAGAAGAAAACTACTGTATAGCACTCTGTAAATATATCGTTCTTACTTGAATATACATCTTTGATGAAATTATTTATTTCGAAAATAAGCAGCAGTGTTATGAATTTATGGAACCAATAAATAAGGACGAACTTGACAAAGAAATAATTATATTTTAAACGCAGTCCCTTATGTAATTGTTCGGTCACACTGGAATTAAAGACCTATTTATAAAAAAGCATTGTGTTATAAAATTCTTAACTGCCTAGGACGGAAAATGGCAATAGATGAAATTAAAACAAGATGGCATTATTTGCAAGATTGCTACATGAACGCAAAGAATAAAGTCACAAAATATATGGCCAGTGGTTCAGACGCAATGCAAAAGACGTGGATCATAATATTTAAACAGGGTGTATGGTAGGTGGCATAATTTTTGTCACATTTCATAGCGTGATAGCGTCCATTGCTTACAACAACGCATTTTTTTGAAGAATTGGAACAGCGCAGCGGTTTCATACTATGATGCCAGTTCACATCAAATTAAATTCGTAAAATCAATGTACTTGATACTATTATGTCTATGTCAAATATTTTTGAAACAGATTTAGAGAATATACAGACATTTATAAGAATGGATTTAGCAGATATAGTGTCTGATGCCAATGAACTCTTCTATTACTGTGGTATTTTTAAGAAGCCAGAAAACTTTAAATTTTTATCGGGCGAACGGAAATTAGTTAATGCGTTGTCAAAACTGGTTAAAAAATACTGGCAAAAAACTACTGAAACTGAATTGAAAAACAAAGAAACTGTCGAATAGCTGACATCCACAAATGTGAATTTGTAATAATAATAATAATAATTTTATTCTTTTGGACATATAAATATGTATAAGAAACGTCACATAAAACAGAATTACATACAACATCATATTTTACACCACAGTTATCTAACAAGAAAAAAAGTCAATCTATTGTGTATAGACACAGATCCACTAAAAAAAATTTTAATTTGTATTTAAAAATGTTCATTAACTTAGCTTCTTTAATTTCGGTTGAAATGTTATTGTATATTTTTAAACCCATAATATTGGGGTTAAACATTTTAAGGAACTATGGAATAATGGTACTCTAAACTTATAATTGTTTCGAGTTAAGTAGGGTGTGCCGTGCTTTGTCTGCCAAAGTTATTTTTGTTTGTATATATATATATATATATATATATATATATATATATATAATTTTTTGGGGTTTAAACACGTGTAATAATTATTAAATAATTACAACGTTTCGCCACTTGGAAACCGTTATTAACTTTACCTCAGAATAGAAGTTCTCCAAATATCCAACAAGTAGTATCAACAAAATATACAAAACAACATTACCATGATACCGATACGTAATGCTATTGGTTACTCTGGTCGAGCGACACGTTCAAAGTCAAAATTGCATAGAAACTAAAATTGTTATTTATTAATTACTTGAAAAAGTTGCGTGTTAGCGTAACGAAACGTTGTAATTATTTAATAATTATTACACGTGTTTAAACCCCAAAGATTTTTTATTACAAACATGTTTACACGTGAAAGAATAAAGCATTATATATATATATAATTAACGATAACTTTTCGACATCTATTGCGACCATGAACGCGCACGTACGTAAATGTAGCAACTTTCCGCACCGCATGTAAAGCGTTACTTATCGTATCCTTCAATATGTTGCCAACATCGGCTGCTAATTTTGTCGCCTGCGACGTGGTGGCCCGTTCTTGCCAACTGTTATGTTGTCTATAATTATTGAAGATCGACTATGTAACTGCTTTACATACCTGTCGGCAAAGTTGCTTACATTTACGTACGTGAACGCTTTTCACAAGTCGACACTAGATGTCGAAAAGTTATCGTTTAAATATTATGATCCCTCCAGTAGGGCATATAGTCGACAGCGCGCGTTTGTACAATAGTGAACTTACACTCGAGTTCTCTCACTCCCGATGAGTCCCAAAAGGACGAAACAGCTGTCGGGTGATTCTCTAGTGTTTGTTTGCTATTGTACAACCACTTGCATACTTTACTGCAGGCGATTCAAAATTTTCTATACTTGCCAACTGTTATGTTGGCTATAATTATTGAAGGATCGACTATGTAACTGCTTTACATATCTGTCAGCAAAAGTTGCTTATATATATATATATATATATATATATATATATATATATATATATATATATATATATACGAGTATATATATATATATTATTAATAATTTTAAATATGTATATAGCCGCTACTGTCAAATTTTTATATTTTTTAAAAAGAGGTTTGCAAGAACTTCTGTAGTTTAATCCATCAATAATCCTTACAATATTTTTTGAGTTAGAAATACTTTCATCGATGTTGGGAATGATCCCCAAACAAATTTCATATGCTATTCTAAAATATACATTGGCGTTGTAAAATAAGATTATGCGAATATTGCCCAATATTGGTCGTAAATTTCTAATTTGATAAGCTATAGTATTTAGTTTTTTAATTAGTTTAGTACAATGTATACTCCAGTTCAAATTTGATTCCAATTCAACTCCTAAGAATCCTATACTTTTTGTTTCCGATTTAACAAAATCCAAGAGAAGAACGTAAAAGCTTTGGGAAAGACAGATTCTTAAAGACGTCATTACTTTGTTTGCTATTTCTTAAACCTACTATTTTTTTTGTCATTGTTGTAACTGGCACTTGGACCGCTTCATCATATGTCGTCATGTAATGGCTGTGCTGTTATATTTCATGTTTTTATTTACCTTAAATAATGTTTACACATTTAATTAATATGAATACTAAAGTGGGTACGGGTTGGTATGTTTAGGTTTTAGTGGCTTTCCTAAACCTTGAAGCAAATGCATTGTCAAGACAAACCAATCCACAATTGCACACGGTTTTGTCACCAAACTATACAGGTTTATACTGATCTTCTGTGTCACCATACAAAATACATCACAATATAATATTAAAAATGTATCATACGAATAAATAAATAAAAATCAGAAAGACGATTAATATAGCAGAAGAAACTGCTCTAGTAAAATAAAATCTAAATAATTGAAAATTTGAATTGTCAACAGAAAAGCTAGATAAAACACGTCTAGAAAAAAGTTTTCAATAGATGTTAGCAGGAAATATAATGATACCCAAAATAATATCAGTTATATGGTAACGTGCTGTTTGTTTGCAAGAAATCAAAATCTATAAAATAAGGAAAAATCTCAATAGCATGGTTTTTCGGAGGATAGCAAGAAACATTGTAATCTCAAACAATTACACACCGGTTTTGCATCAAAATCAGAAGCTATTGAAAATATTGATTACAAATTTCTTTAAATACATAAACAAAATAAAAATGAAACATGAAACAAGTTTTCTAAGAAAATTTAAAGAAAAACAATCTGGCCTACCAGTAAACGCATTTGATGAATCATTTTTAAACAATTTAATAAAAAATTCTGTACAAATTTTTATTAATTAAATTAATTTTTAAAAGTTAGGAATTTAAGCAATGTTGTTTTCATTAGTAAAGATGCCACTAAAAATCGCTGTAAGAATTTAATATTGTTTGAAAACAAAGAATAACATCGGTTTTGTTTTGCCAAAAATTAATATATTCCAGGCTACTTAAATTACAGATAGGCAGTTTATCGAGGAAAAAAGGCTAATGTAATCATGGCCCAACCTCTTGATCAAAATGCACTTTGCTTTGTCTCCTAACGTTTGGTACAGATATTTAGTTAGAAAGGTAACAAATAGAAATTTATAAAAGAAGTGATATCAAAATTCTTGGATGTGCTTCAGATAGTCTAACGAGTTAATAGCTATGAGATACCAGTTGAACGTCCACCTTCAAAAAATGGTTTCAAACACAATATAAATGCTCCCACATAAATGCACAAAACACGGTTTAATTTCTCCTAATCACACAAAGTTTCTTCTTAAAAGATCAACATTTAGTAACACTCAGTGACCTAAAAGCAGAACATGGCGTGAAATATGAAGACGTAGAAGTATTGTCAAATCCTGTTGTTATTGATTTGCTGAAAAACATGTGCTGTACGGTCTTGGAACACATAATTTTTTACTTGTTACCAATTATGTTTTAAAATCATATTTAGACAAAAATTTAATAGCCATCGATCGGATATATTTTCTGTGAAACTATTTATTTTTACTACATATTTAGCGTTTTTGACTGAAAGAAAATGGCTATAACACGACTGAGAATTTACTTAGCACAAGCGGCTACCTTTCCATAGAAATAAATGCTCATGCAATGATTACATTTATTCAAGACTTTATACATTTTGATTTGAAACTGTGCATGTTCAAGCTATGGTTATACAGGCTGTCATTAAACTAGGTACGCGGTCATATCTTGAAAACTATGGGGTATATAAATTTGAAGAAAAAATGTTTGTTACTAAATCGGCTATGAGAAAATCCTGGAAATTATTTTTAAGTTCCGAATTTCACCGCAAAGGGGCGCAATTGACAAGGCGAGGCATAAAATTTATAATTTTTTAAAACATTTTTATATGAAGCTATGACTTTAATAACATAATTAAAAAGCCTGAATAATCCCGCATAAGTTTTGTCTGAGGATTATTGGCATACCGGTCTTAATAAGACAAGGAGAAGCCCCACAATGTACAATAATTTAAATGATCCTCAGACAAAACTTATGCGGAATTATTTAGGCTTTCTAATTATGTTACTAAAGTCATAGCTTCATATGAAAATTTTTGGAGATATCTTGAATTTTATGTCTCGCCCTGTCAATTGCGCCTCCTTGCGGTGAAATTCGGAACTTGAAAATAATTTCCAGGATTTTCTCATAACTGTTTTAGTAATAAAAATTTTGTTCTCAAATTTCTATACCCAATAGTTTTCGAGATATGGCCGCGTACCAAGCTTAATGAAACAGCCTGTATAGCAATCAGCTCTACGAACAAATATTCAGGGCTACTAGGTCTATAACATCGACTTTCTCGACAATAGACTATAAAAGATATAGTCAATAGACTGAATAAAATACAGAAAATTTAAGTTACTACAAATGATTTGTCGGATACATTTATTTTTGCCAGAAAAAATTTAACTCGTCTGCAAAATATTCAAAGTTTGAACATTGACAATGATTTCAAAAAGCGTTGACAAATGTTAAAACAAATTTTGAATAATTGAGTGTAGACCTTGAATGTGAAATCAGTTGGATGCCGTTTGTGATTCCAGATGATGAAGATGACCCAAAAGAACATGATGGAGAAGACGAGTTTCCTACCAACCTCGAGTGTATTGAACATAATAGGCAGTTTAACAATGAAGCAAATATTATGGATTATGAAAAACAATTAGAGGAATTAAAAACCGCTGTTAATCAAGATGATGAAGTTAGGTAACAAGTTGCAGTAATAAAGTACAAAATGTTTTTTTTAAGATTTAGTGAATATGGGATTTCTTGAAAAGCACTACAACTTTAAAGACTATTTCAACAATGTGTCAAGTAGTAATAATAACATTTAAAAAAAGTCTATTTGTTAGAATTGTAGTAAAAAAATAAGACTATAATCATTATAAAGTCCACCCTAGACTGGATTTTTAATAAAAATCGCCAAAAACTAAGTGCAGAGACTCAAAACGCTAAATCAACCAGTAACGGTCTTTAAAAACAACAACCGAGATTTTTTAAACAAGACCGTGAAAAAAATTAAGATAAATTTAGGCGACTGATGCCCATTTGAAATGGAAAATATTTTAGTGGAAAGAGTTTAAGTTTTAATTATAATAGATCGAATTATATTTTTCTTCCGAATTATTAATTTCTTTACTGTATTTGCCAAGTAGTTCTAGACCCTTTATTATAGTGAAAAGTTTTAAATAAACGAAAAAAAACAACCAGTTATGGTATTTTAGCGACGTTTTAAGCCCAATGCTGCTGATGTTTCCTCGGGCAAGTATCAGATGTAAGAATAATAACTATCTGATTTGGCACTGGCCCGAGGAAGCACCTGCAGCATTAGATGCAACAAGTTGCCAAATCACCAGAACAGGTTATTCTTTCCGTTTACTCAAAACCTTCTATCATAATAAAGAAAATTACTCAATTTTAATAAAACCTGCTGCAATGACACTCCAAAAGTGACAGCATGAAGAAGAACAGAAAATGAAAATAAAATGTTTAGGTTCAAAGCTTTTTTTGTTTATTGTTTTTTTTTAAGAGTTATTTAATTAATTAATTGATTGATTTGTTTGTTGGTCAAAAAAGGGATGTAAATAGATGTCAATCCCCAAATAAGTAATTTATGAGTATAATAATTATTATGAATACATAAAATTTATTGTAAAAAATTTATTGTTTTATTTTATCATGAATGCTTTTAAAAGGAAAAGTGTAAAAATTGAATAACACTATTAAGTAGAGCTCAAAAATTGCATTAAAAATTTGCTGTTCTTTTTTGATGTCTCTTTAAATAAATTTAAATTTTGTTCAATTATCTCAAAAACAAAAAAAATATTAGAGTTTTACAAGACCATAAGTATACCCTCAAAATGTGCAATTTTATTTTTAACGACATTCAATATCATACCGTATACGAGTTCCCCATTGTGGGAATTCTTATATAAGGACGCGTTGATTACAATATTAAATTAAAAATATATTTTAAAAAAACCGATTACGATAAAATTATTGTACTTACGCTACAATGTAGTAAAGTCGCTTACCTGAAACAAAAAAACACATTTTAGTTACTCAATATTAATCATATCTATACCTTTATGACGATTCCATAGAGTAATAAATCAGTGCACTCTTTACGTATATTTGCGCCACATCTTATAAATACGATAGGGAGTTATGCGACGGTTTTCAGACCGAAAACTTTAACACCTCTTTTTTTTACCTTTTCCGTTAGTACGTTCTAATGAAGCAAAAAAAAAATATGCCCGATGACCGTCCGTAAACCTTAAATTTTTAAAATATTCCGCATTTAACACATTTTTGTTTCTAATAAAAGTTGTTTGTTTAAACTACTTTTGATCCGATAAGTAATACTGAATATAACAATTACGTCAATAATGTTTAACAATACTCTACCAATATCAATTTTACAAAAAGTTAGAAACAAAAGTTGTTGGAAATTCTATTGTCTATAGCTTTGTTTGAAGCATTTTTCAAAACGCAATTTTATTTTTGCTTATTGGGGCAATGTGGAGTTCTGCTGTAAACGTTTTTTTATGATGCGGTTGAATGTAACCTATAGACGTTAAAGCATTTATTATTTATATTTAAAACAATGTGATTTACATTTTTCGTACAAAACCCACATACACACAAATAGTACGGAACCAATCCTGAAAGCTGTGTGATAGAATCCTTTGAATGAAAATCCGGCCGAATCAATTTTTTTGCTAGAAAAGCCCTTACTAATGAATTGTAAAGTAACCGAATATCTAAAAAAAGCTTTTCTAAAAAATATATTAATGCTTTTAGCTCAAAAATAAAACCAGCTAATTTATTTAATACTGTTACTTGTAAAAGATAAAGAAAAATAACGTTAATTTATTGAAGAGTGAGCTTTTGATAAACATAGATTCAAGAAACCTATTAAAACAATAAATTATTTAACCTTTCTAGGAAATCTTTGAAAAAATTTCACAATGAAAGTGATGGCAAACGTACCACAATCCGAATAAAACGTGATATTTTTGGTCGATTATTGTTTCGAGGAAAATTAGATATGGATATCTAATAAAAATATCAATTGTTACTACTTTCAATTAATTATTTAAAACCAAAAAATCAACATTAGTAAAAAAAATCCTTTTAATAAAAACTTAATTTCCACCCCACATTGATTTTGAAATTAACGACAGCTTTCAATTTTTAAATAATTTATTCGACAAGCATTCAGCAAGATCCCGCAGATTTTATATTAAAGAAAAATATAATATTGCCTCTTTAAAAATTTATTTGATTTCTGATAGATATCTATTTGTATCAATCAAAGATTCAGTAAGATCAACTTCTAAAGAAGATCAATACCATTTACAATCAAGGGGTTCTTACAAAAAAGATTTTAATAAAAGTCTTAACAATCTAACTTCAAAGAATCAACAGTAAACCTTTTTACACTGCTATTGGGTAAAAAAAATAAATTCAAAACAGGAAAATGTAGAAAACAATAACAATGGTAAAAAAAGAAAGGTGAAAAGAAATGTAAACATTGAATAGCAAAAAGAATTCCAGAACACATAACAAAGAGAAAAAATCTAAAATAAAAACGAATGATAGAATGACTCAGGACAGAAAGCAAAGGAAGGATAATTGATGAAGATATCACTTCTGTTTGATGAAAATTATTTTTTATACGTAAATTATTTTGGCTTTTGAAGTATTCGTTTTAAGTGAGTTGTATTGTATTTTAAGTATATTTTGTTTACCTTAAGAAGCACTTATGTTTTCGTCCCCAACGTCGCGTCGCTGCAATATTTATTTCTTTTTGTACTTTGATATTTTTAAATCCGTCGTGCTCTCAATTAAGCTTAAAAAAATTATTATTTCGATAGTTTTTATCAAAGGTTCTTATAGAAAAAATCACTAAGCAACAAATTAACTAATTCGTCTACGGTTAATAAATGAAAATCCATTCGATATATAAATAAAATTCTCAAAAAATAATTTATGTTACTGATTTTTTATTAAAATACGCTTTGAATATTTATTATTATCTATCTATTCAACATAATATACAAAGTGGTCTAACCAAAACCTTAAACCTTGATATTAGGGCTTTAACATAAAAATCTGGAAAAACTCGTCGATTTCTGATGCGAGGGGGAACCACTTGTGTGCTTTCTTCTTTTGTCTTATCAAATCCTATGTGACCCTTTAATTTCGCGTAAAAATTTTTATCGATAACGAAATGAGAGGTAAAATAGTGAAATAGGGAATCTCAGTAATAATAATAACAGAAAAAAGTTCAAACCAAAACAATTGTTTAATTCGGATTTTTGACAACCAATTAATTCATGACAACGAATATTTATTTATCTGATTTTTGATCTTAGGTTCAATTTAATTGGTTTTATTCCGTGGAGGAAAGGGTGGAAATGATAAAATTGTTTATTAGAAATGACGACTGTGCTTCAGTAACAGCAGCTTTATTTAATGAATGGCATCCTGGAAAAATGCATCGGCCATGTATGTTCTGCGGCTGGCTGCCAAATTTGAAGATACTGGTTCAATGAAAAATAAAAAAAGGTACATGTAAGAGACGAAGTTAGAAAAGGGGATGTTTTAGGTCATATAAGAATGAACCCTAAGTACTAGAAAATTGTTCGACGTGTCTGTTGTATCACACACAACAATCATAAGAACCCTTAAATAGCATAGGTTTTATCCTTTTAAGATACGATTTAACGTGAATGACTTTGATCGCCGACTCCAGACTGATAACATTAAAAATAATTAAAACTACTTGTTCGATGTTCAACATCCCCAAAAATTTAATTTTTAAATATATATTTATGGAAATCAATAATTGGACCCTTTTTTAATGCCCGGTAATCTTTACGCTGGAATTTAGTTACGATTATTGGGGAATACTATTCATCTACTACAAGTATTCAAGAGTAAAAAAGACCATTATGCGATAATTTTCTAATAACATCGCCCAACGCCCCATTTCTTACAACCTGGACCTCTATTCTTGACAACACGGGAATGAAAATTTTTCAAGAAAAAATATAAAATCACTGCACTTTCTCCAAGTTCAGAAAACCAGTACTCTTGAATATAAGTGAATATGGGTCGAGTTTAAATTTCATGGGAGAAATTATACCCTGTTGCCGCTTTTTGCACTTTACTTTAACCAATCAAAATAGATGTATCATTTTTAATTTTAATGTTTGTTGTTATACTGTCAATTGACTGACACAAATTAGGTGACTGTCAATTAGTATTGGAAAAAATTTTTACACGTTTTGTAAGAACTTGACTAGTTATGAATTTTAACAATATTAGCTTATTAAACAAAAAGGCGAGAACTTGAATTAGTTTTTGTAAAATATGAGTTTTAACTACCTAAATTGGTATTTAACAAGTGAATAGGTACTGTTCGCTCTGGATGATTTTTGAATAGACACTGTTTTATTTTTACAAATTTACATAGATAGTGTAAAAGTGGCGGAAAATTCCTACGTTCTTAGATGCCACTTACACTAACAGCTAAAAACATCTGTAAAAACGCTTAACGTTTAACCCCGGTGGCATCTGCCCGTGACATACAAAAATCATGTCGTTAATCAGCTTGCTCTTCTGCATCTTCCCAATCTTGAGTCAGTATATGATCCATGTGGATTTCATCTAGATTCATTATGAATGTCAATATGAACAATATACAGGGTGTTTCCTAAGTAATCTAAAATAGTATACGGGGCGCTTCGTCACTCAATTTTAAGACGAAAAGTTCATATAAACATGTGTGATAAGTCTTGTCGTTAATGAGATACAGGGTGTTTTATTATTTTATTAAAAGCAACAACATGTGTTAAACATAAAGGAAAAATAGTATATTTCAGAGCATGTGTTCAAAATGTCCACCTGCAGCTAAAATGCAAGCATCTGCTCGATGTCTAATTGATTGCCGAATACGTTCGAAGATACCAGGATTGTTACGAATAACATTACAGCCTTGTATGATACGATTTTGAAGATCTTGTACGTTTAATATCGGGGTTGTGTAAATGAGCGATTTTAAATATCCCCACACACAAAAATCCAGAGGATTATGTCCCGGTGATCTAGGGGCCACGGGTGTGGAGATCCTCGTCCGATCCAATGGTCTGGAAAAACGTTATTTAAAAACTCGCGAACAATCACTGAAAAATGTGGAGGAGCTCCATCATGCATGAACCACATGCGCCTTCTAATAATAAGAGGTACATCTTCTAAAAGAACTGTAAGTTCATTTTCTAGAAAATGAAGGTATGTCTCACCGGTCAACCGTGCAGGAAGGAAAAATGGTCCTATTAAATAATCTTCGATGATGCCAAGCCAAATATTGACCGAAAATGTTTGTTGAAATCGTTTTACAATTATGGCATGTGGATTTACATCTGCCCATATGTGGTCATTATGAAAATTCATAATGCCATATCTTGAAAAGTTGGCTTCATCCGTAAACAGAATATCGGCAGCAAAATGGGGATTGTTTGCTATTTTATTTAAAATCCATTGGCAATACTGTATGCGAAGCGGATAGTCAGTAGGTAGCAAATGTTGTACACGTTGAACGTGATATGGATACAATAAGTTATCTTTTAAAATTTTTCAAACAGTTCTGTTACCAACAATTAGTTCATCAGCAATTTTTCTGTTCTGTTTTCTGTTTTCACTTCTGGGTCGTCCAATAATATTCTTTGATTTGGCAAAAGTTCCAGTTTCTTGTAAACGAATATGTAGCTTAGTAAACGTATCTGAACTTGGTAAACGATTATTCGGATAACGCTGGGCATACATACGTATAGCCTCTAAGGCATTACCATTCGCTAATCCATACAAAAAGTGCATATTAGCCATTTCGGCATTAGTAAACACAGGCATCGTTCTTAACTTAACACAAAAGATCGTATTATTAACAATTTATTGTTCGTTGTTTACGTTAGTTTTTAGGTTTGACACAGTTGTCAACGTTATTCCAAAGGCCACTTAGAATAAGCATGTTTTTCGAAAACCAGTAGCGTCACCAGGAAAAATTAATTTCAAATACAATCAGAGCTGATTTATTATAAACAATTTAACACCCTGTATCTCATTAACGACAAGACTTATCACACATGTTTATATGAACTTTTCGTCTTAAAATTGAGTAACGAAACGCCCCATATAATATTTTAGATTACTTAGGAAACACCCTGTATAATAGGTAAACTTTATATACAAAAAGTGTAACGTTAATTTTATTTTTTTCTACTATTATTATTAGGAATGGGGTGAGTGTCATAGAAAGAACTTTCTGCACTACGACAAGATTGTATCTTTTGTGCTCTCTTCTAGTTGGACTGAGAAAAAATCTATGTCTTTGACAAATTTAGTAGATCTTCTACAAAATTAAGATAAGTTCTAAGTGTGTGTATCTCTTTAGGCACAGGGCCGAGAACTTCATAATGATGTAGTCCATGCGTTCCACCTTTTTACCACAGTACCTGCATGAATCATCATCCACCAGTTCCATCTTTTTCAAATGATACCTGCAATGGTGGTCCTACTAGGACTAATAAAAAATAATTTCTAACGACGTTGAACGAATGGGAAATAAAAATTTTTCAAAAATGTTTTGTTTTTAAGATGATTTTTGTCTTTGTTATTAAGAAATAATTTACCACAATTTAAGAATAGGTGTCCTGTGCAACAATATTTCCACCGAGGATCACTTGATCTCAATCCGCTAGACTACTTTCTATTGAGTAATCTGAAATCTAAGATTTATGCTACCCAGACCGAATCACTAGACGATTTACAAAATAGAATAATTAATGAATGTCGTCAAATTACACAGAAAATGTTGCGTAATGTAAGAAAACGTTTCCTACAAAACTTATGCTATTGCATGGAAGTGAATGGTAGTTTTTTTCATTGGTTATTTTTTTTTTACATTACCTCCTCCACTATTTTATTTCTCACTTCGTCATCGATAAAAACTTTTACTCGAAATTAGAGGGTCAGATAGTACTTGATGGGATCTGCATATATATAATCAGGAGGTTGTGCTTCCTCCCGTTGCGCGAATAAAGAAAGCAGACAAGTTCGACCCCCATGAATCAAAAATTGACTGTTCCGGGGTTTTTCGATTTTTATTTTAAAGTTTTAATGCTCTGCAGTACACACCGAATAAGTACAAGTTTTTAAAGTTGTAGTAAAATGTACTTAACGTAGTTGTAAGTTGTAGGGTAAAATAAAGGTTGAACAGGTACATAATCCCTAAACAATACTATTTACTCAAACCTATAAATTACCTGGTGTTTACAACTTTGGTGAACAGATAGTGTTTTGATATTGTCACAGGTATTGTCTAAAGTCTGTATACTATTGGCGCGGAGTAATAAATCATAATTGCTTGAAATAATTCTGTATTTTCTTGTGAAAGCGGTACTTCTATGGTTAAGTAAAAACCAATACATTCTAACCAAAATACGATCATTGTGCCGCTCTTGCAGCATATCGACCCATCTAGGGTCTGAGAACAATAGGTTAATCTGTGAAAACACGTTCCCATCATCCCAGGTACTAACGAAACGAGAATCATAGCCGTAGATGTGGGTATTATACCAAGATACAAAAATAATGGTATATAATACGTAAAAGTAAAATTTGTAATGTGATCTACTATACAAATAAAATAAATAACATATAACCACATAATAATTCATATCAAGGTAGATTTCACTATTAAAATACTATTATAATATATTTACCTACTAAAAATATGATTTTCCAAACATATCAGGTACCTACGCCACTGCAATACGGGAGATTCGATCATTCTGACAGGTTTATTACTCCGCGCCAATAGTATACAGACTATAGTCTAAAAAATAGACAAGTAATAATCACTACCTATTGAGAGCACTTATTGAGCAGTTTCAAGAAACCAAACTAGTAACTAGGTAGTCACAATGATTATTCAAATGTGTACAATTGTAAATAATAGGTACATGACAATTTAATTCATGTATAAAAATTCTCATGTCACAGACAATTGTTACTTTGGCAGCGGCAAATGCACTTGCGGTTTTATCATTTAGTATTTTTTAATCAATTATCGGTATGATTATCGTGGAATCCGTTGCCAAAATAAATAGTTTGACAATTTATAGATTTTTTATTCATTAAATTGTCATGTCGTATAGTCGAGATTTATATTTTAGCGAGCAAATTTGTTATATCTAAATTCTAATCTCCTTCCTTTAGCAATTTGGCTCGAGAAACTGCTAACCAAAAAACGCGACCCCGTCAAAAACAGATTTTTTAAACAACCTTAATTTCTTCGTAATAAACACCCCTCTTGTGCAATAATAAATGATAATTCTTGTGTAAAAAATCCCACAAACCGTTGTTGATTTTGCCACTGTGACCATAACCTTATTTAAATTTTGGTGACTAATACATTAATTTGTGCCTTAGAAGCGTTAATGTTTTTGTTTAATCGGTTACACACTTATTAAATTATTTTAACAAATTTACCCTCAAGCTTTATTTTTGTTCCGGATAAATTTTTTCATTTTTAAACTCAAATTTGTTGCTAGAAGGTAATAGGAATTGTTAGATATTTGATTCGTTCAGTTACCCAGCAACAATAGTTATTTACATTAGAATGTAGAAAGTAGGATTTTACGGCGCGATAGCTTTGTTTGAGGGCGAGTTCCTAATTAGCTGGTGCGCCGTAAAATCACTTTACACACGAAATTTGTATAATATTTTTTGGCAGACAATCATCAACAAAAGTAAAAAAGAACAAAATTATTTCTACTGATTTTAAGTAGGTCTTGGCTGCCATTACCCTATTTGATTTTTAATGTTACGAATTTATGTCGAATTATTTTAAAAAATGTCGGACAACAAAAATTTTAAATTATTGCTCATCAATAAAAAATAAATCCGCTCTTATTCTGTACATTATCGTGTCAAGAATGGTGTAAAATAAGTTTTTTAAAATAAACTTATCGGATTTTATAATTACTTTATTTTTAAAACGTGATATTACGTGTAAAAAATATTCGAGAACGACTGGCTACCATCGGTGAAAGAATTAATTTTAAATAAGGTTAGTCTTCTTCTTCCTAGTAAATTCTATTTGAGTTTTCACAATGTAGCTAGACTCCTTTATTTCCATGTTCCTTCTATGGTGAGGATCTACTAACTTTGGTAACATGTAAAATTTGGTCAATTTTGGTTCAGCCTTTTCTGTTTGTGGTTTGTATTTGTCCTTGAACTTGATAATACCACTTTTGTTTAATTAAATTACTTCATCCGGATTTATATTGTACGCTCAAGATGGACATTTAATTTCGACTACCAAGTTGTCATTTATTAATCCATCTGGAGAAGCTCCCAAATAACACAATTCTGGATCAACAGATAAACCGCCAGTCATGAGCTTGATGTTTTCTTGAACTTCAAGTTGCTGTATGGCACTACTTTTGTTGTCCCTGCCGTGTTTTACAGAAGCTACATTTTACTATTGTTTCACCAAATTTTTACAAAAAGTTGTAGGTTGCCTTGTACACACAAATATTGATGCTTTTTTCTTTATTCTAGCCACTTTCCACTGCGTGCTTGTAAAATTGAGTATTTTTCTAATGCTTTCCTTCCTTTAGTTCTTTTTCTTAGACTGTAAATAAATTTATGTTTTTTAACTTAAAAATCTCCTCGGGCATATCAGGTTTTTGACAATTCTCTTTATAGTCCAAATCTGATTTCTGTACCATCTTTGGTAGACTCCTTCTATTTTTTATTGTGGTTCGCATAAAATATTGTGCAGCACGTTCAAATTTTCTTTGTCGTTTTATTTCGAAATTTGTTAATATTTGTCCGTACCGCAAATAGTTTTATAAAGGTTGCTTAGAGGCCGTTTGGTATTAAATCTTATTACAGCTGCATCACAGCTTGCTTGGTATGAATAAAATTATAAAGAAAATTAATTCTGTTTTCACTGACGTGTTGGGCTATAATAACGCTGTTAAATTGCTCAATAACGTTGTTGTCCAAGTTATTTATCAGACTAGCCGAATTTAACCAAACAAACATTGCTGTAAACGCAAATAAAATTCTTGGCTAATTTTTATTTTGTCTAAATTATTATTTTGTGCGTGTTTTCTTTTGCAGTAGTAATCTTTGCAATCATCATGTTGTCCAAATACATGATTAACGCTATTTTGTATATTTAATTTTAATAACGATATCTTTTCCCGTATATCTTCATTTTTTCTAAATTTTATTGCAGATGTAATAGCTGTTCTGAGGCGTAATATATTATTTGATACTAGTTTGCGCAGATTTAATGGAAACCTAGTATCTTGTGAAAGATTTCTTAGCTTAGTAGAATAATTACGTAGAATATGGTTTCTGCACTCAATTTTTTCCATAGTTACGTTATGGTATGGACGACTATCTACTATTTGTTTATAAGTACTGCTACCCCCATCTGCAATTTGTTTATTATATATTAAGCCATGCGTGGTTTCACTTTCTTTGAAACCTTCAACTGAAGTAGCTGCTTCCATTCCGGTTCAAGCTCCAAACTAATTATTGTTGTTTGGGAACTTTATGTGCAATATAATAGTGTTTGTTTTTTACCCCCAACTACAAAACCTAACCAAAATGATGGCACTATAATTTGATTGATATGATCTTTTGAACCAGCATCTATCTGCAACAAAAGTTATTAGTGGAATTCCGTTTTTGTCCACACTTCCAATTTTCTTGGGAAAGCCGCTTCTTGCATTTTTATAGGTGCAGTCTTCCTCCAAGATGCATTAATTTTGCTTGTGCATTTACTATATGTTCTTAAAGACATGAATGAGATATCTAATGTTGCAAAAAATTCTTTACTGTTAGAAAATCTTATACGATGGCAATTTCAGCAATTATTACTGCAGTGTCTACGTCTGCACTAGCGACACTTTTTTTGATTGTAAACCACTTGAATTTTCTACTGCACATTTCACATTGGTAGTGTATAATTGATTTCAATCCGTTAATGGATTCTTTATACGGCAGCAAGTTTCTTAGAGTGCAACCAAATCAAACCCCATGTTCACAAATATTATGTAGCTGCTCTAAAAAGTACTGCAAATTTACTATTCTTCGTCTCTTCAGAGTTATTCTTTCATACGATTCTTCATCGATCTCAACTGCCCCGCTAACTGGTTCCACCTGAAGTAGTACAAATATTGTAATACATAATTATAATTTTGTTATTTATATTTATATTCAGCATTTGCATTTTGCCTCAGTATTCTATCGTGCTCGGTTTACTTATTGAATAAAATGAAAACTTTTTTTTAATTTTCAATATTGCCAATTTATTTACATTTATTTGGGAAACAAGAAAATGTAATAAAGTAAAGCGACTTACCATGCCTACAAACGTTTCAAATACATGTGTTGTTTCGTAACACCAATGTCAGATGTAATTTGCTTTGCTTTAAACAAATAATAGGCAACAATAACTATTACTTAAACGACTCAAGTTCGATACATTACCACGTAATCGTTTTCCTGAGGTAATTTTTCGTCGTTCTACATTACCCTTTCCCATACTTATAAATAAGTCTTTTGTTTGATTAGAAATCTCAAAAATAGCACCCGAAATTTGTTGAAATTAATTTAAAATCCAAAATTAACCTTCTATAATGTTTACACTTACATATGAATACTAAGGTGGGTAAGAGTTAGCATGTTTAGGTTTTAATGGTTTTTCTAAACCTTGAAGTAAATGCTTTGCCAAGACAAACCACGGTTTCGTCACCACACTATACAGATTTATACTGATCTTCTGAGGCACCATACATAACACTTACATCACAATACAATATGTAAAATGTACCATACGAATTAATAAATAAATAAATGGATACCTGTCCTATTGTTAAAACAAAATACGGAGAGGTAAAATAAACTAATACCATTGAATGCTTTATGCAGAGTGGACACAATGGCAAGAAAAATACAACTAAGATAGAAGTCTGTTAAATAAAGATGCAAAATATAAATTTTGTCAAATCGTTCCACTATTATAGCGAAAATATTTAGTAGTTCTAGACAACGGTTGATAGCTTAAAATAATGGTATTAAAATATCTACAAATCAACCGGGTGAATTTTTAGTATCAGTTTTCTATGCCGATTTATAGCGTATCAGAAGTTTGGTAAGAGATTACGTCCTTTTAATTCAAATATAATATATAATAATTTTTTATAATCTTATAACGACACTAATATCAGTTTCGTTATAAAGTCACTAAAAGCCTATAACGAAACTGTTAAATTTTTTAAGTTGGTAATTGAATGTTTAGTTCTGTCAAAAAAATCCAATATGGCAAAAATGGGGCTATACATTTGTTTGTTTACGTTAAATTCAAACGAAGTTATTATTAACAAACTGTAAACATTTTATTGTAATATTGATTAATGCCGTGGTATACCAATGCCGTTGCTGTTAAATAAAAGGACCTAATACATGTTTGTGTTGACAAGTAAAGAAGAAACAACGCCGGTAAACGCAATAAAAAAAGATGTATGTGATAGAAAATTAAAAGCCTTTGTCACACACGTGTGTCTAACATTTTATAGTAGTTTGCAAGAATGATTTAGACTATTTAGACAGTGGTAGTACATTCATGTTGCAAAGATTATTCGGAAGACTTTAAGAAAACAATTTAATACTGAATGATAATCATTATTAGATTTGTTTCTTTTGTGGATTCTTTTAAGCTGACTACATTTATCAATGCAATCTAATTTAAAAATATGTATCCTTTTGAAAGTGAAACTTTTTGCATACATAGTTACATTTATTCACGTTACTGTGACGATGTTAGTGCGGGGTAATAAAATTGCAGGAAGTTTACTTACATTTCTCCACGGAAGCAGACATCACAAAAAACTAAAGTGCGAATCTAGAGAACAGTGATTAAACTGGGGGTGATATACAGTTTTGAAACTTGGGAGACGTATAAAAAAGAAAAAAGAAGTTGTTAAGATGAGAGAGGAAAATATTACACCAAATATACGGTGGATATAAAAAGGGGTAAAACCCGGACAAGAAAGATGAACGAAGAGATAGAAAAATATCAAAACCCATAAATCGTACAAATAATTAAAGCTCAACGAATAAAATGTTAGGACATATCTAAAGACTAGCAGGGCAGAGAACAACAAAAATCATGCTGCGAGCAAACTTAATTGGAGCTAGAACAAGAGGAAGACCTAGAAAAAAGTAGGTGGAAGCGGTAGAGGAAGATTTAGAGGAGTTAGAAGTTCAGAATTGGAGGTTTGAAATGAAATGCAGAAAGAAATGAAGAGAAATTTCTAACAAATTCCTAGGCAACAGTGGTAGCAACAGTGAATCAAAGTTCTTTAAAATGGATGCCGCAATCAACCTGTTAATCTAAAAAGTGACTATACTACTTGTCAGCGGTATTGGGTGACGGTTCATGATTACCTATTATTTTTTTATATTGATGTGTTTTCTGCATATTTCAATATCTAAATGGAATTTCTAAATTGACTAAAAAATTTGTCAGTAATATTCATAGCAAAAATGAGTATTACAATGTAAAATGCATGTCTTGCTATCGACAGGAGTATTTTTGTTACCGCTACTGATAACGATAATGCATTTCAATTTTAAAACATTTACAGTCGTTACAGTTAATTGTTGGCATATGTACACTCATGAAATTTAAAACTTGGACACCACAATTTCTGTAAACAAAAGTTTGCACATTGTGAAGCAGGCTTAAGGGTATAATTTACAATTCTAACAGCAGGTAGTCTCAGCAGGGGTTATCTTATAGAAGGACTGTAGAATGAATCATTACACTAAGCACGTTTTAGAAAATAGGTAATTTACGTTGCTTACTTAATTTTTTTCTTTAAAGAATATATTTGAAGGTATCGCTAATTAAACACCATAGCTCGATTAATTATCGAATCAAAATTTTTTTTAGGAAATGTTTACAAAATAAAATTAGAAATAATTTTGATTTAAAAACGTCTACAAGCAATAACTTTTAAATTAAATCAAAAACTAAACATGGTTATTTGGGTTGACTGATTATTACTTATTTTAAATAAATCTAACCTACTAATTATTGTAAGTTATTAAAAAAATCATTAAACTCTCTATTCATAATATTTAGTCCTTACAAAATGTATATTTTATGACGTTTCATTTTTTTGTAGTTAATATAAAAGTGAAAATAAAAACTAAGGCAATTCTTATTGTCAACGTATATATTTAGTTTTTTGACAAGAATTTATTACATAATTATAATTAAGATACCAAGTTATAGTTTAAAATTAAATGAAAACTTTTTTTTTAAATAAAGGTATTACTATATAAATAAATATAAGAAATCAATAATGGGTGTGACCTCCATTATTATTGATACATTCTTGGAGGCGTCTGCTCATTGACGCTATCAAGGTATCAATATAATTAATATTAATCGTTTCCCATGCGGTATTCGATCCCAAACATTTTCGATAATGTTAAAATCTGGGCTTTTGCTGGCCAGGGTAACTTTTCTCGTATCCAATTGCGCACAACCCGCGAAGTATGAATAGGGGCGTTGTCCTTTAACAACAAAAATACATTATGAAAATGTTAATTCAACAGATCCCGAACTATTTTTTGGAGAAAGTATAGTGAAATAAGAATACTTACTTGTTGGAAAATATAATCTTCGTCTGGATAAAACACTTCGACTGAAGGTTTCATAATAGTTTCCAAAATATCTAAATACGCAGCAGAATCAAGACGTCCATCGATAGCCCAACAAACTCCTGGACCCCGCGCGCTAACCCAACCCCACACATTCACAGAAAAATAACCACTTCGTTTTTAGGACATATGTGATTATTTTCGTAACGAGTTCCTTCCATTCTAAAAACTTTTAGTGGTCCATCGTTGCGGCTATTGAACGTTTTTCGTCGCTAAAAATCACTCGATTCCAAAATTCCAAAGGTTCGTTCACATATCGCCTTGCAAATTCCAGACGACGTCTCATATTTTCGTCACTGAGAACTTCTTTCGCAGCAGCATTATACTTCTTTATTCCCATCTCCTTTAATCTTTTTTTTGTGCAGTTATACGGCATCCGGGAAAATGTGTATCTGCTATAGCCCTGGGTATGTAGCAAATGGTTGTTCTGTTACGTAATGAAACAACTCGAGATCTTGAGCACGTGTAGATACTTTAGGTCTACCACTTCCGATGGCTCTTTCCAAAGTGTGTTCAAGATTCCATTTTACTCGGTAATCCCTACGGTGCTTTTGGTATATCTAACATACGTGAAATTTCACGCACGCTACGGCCCGCCGCTAATTCCGAAACAATCCGCGCTTTCAAATCAGCACCGAGATGAGGTGGCATTTTCACAACACTTGAAATTTTAAACTAAAATGGAATTTACATTTCTTACTTTATTTATTGGTTCACACTACCCCTTCTCAAACAGTAGGTAATTGTTTATTTATTACATACTTCTAATGACCAATGTAACAACCCTTAGAGCAATATGACTCAAAGGAAGTAAATTAAACAAGCAAGGATATTCTATTGTTATTGAAACTTATTCATAAAGTAAAAGCCATTTCCTTATAATGCTAATGGACAGGATTTTCTTTTAAGTATTAAGATTACAATAGAGGACTTATAAACTTTCGAAAATATCTAATTATAAATATTTACACTGCAATTGCGCTTTTTCCTTAATAATTTCTTAGCAATAACATACACGTTCTTGGTTTTAAGTTGTCATAAATTTGATATGATATAAATTTGTGTTTCTAATATTACATCACAAACTAATCTTTATTCGCCAAAAATTGTTGCTTAAGTTGTAAAGCTTCGTACACACCTGAACAACAAACCGAGCAACAAACATAACAACGAACCGAAAGTCAAACAGAACGACAAACGATCTTTTATGATTTCCACAATCCGAACAACAAACGGAACGTTTGTGCTGTTCCCATAATTATTTTCAGTAGTTTTCAGTTCATATATATTTATTATTGAGAAGAGAAAATTGCGGAAAACAAGAAGATAGTGCCAACCAAATTTTTACGCACAAAGAAGAGTAAAAAATTATAATTTACTTCGCTTTTTTTTTTATTTTGGAAATTTCCCGCCCAAATGATGCTAATAGGGACATCATTTTTTTCTTGCATTCTTAAACACTGATTAATTTAAAACATTTTTCTTCTGTCAACTTCATAATATTACCTAAAACACAACAAACCCACAAAGGGGAGGACAAAAATAAATAATTTAATTCTCCCGCATAAGTTTGTTCGCCGTTTTGTTTAGATTCGTCCAAACCTGCAAACGCATTCGCGCGCATTTTCTTTGATGTCGGAGAAAAACCGACAAGTTGCGGGAACGCCGCAAACCGTTCGTGGAACAATCAGGACTTGCGAATCTGTTCTAAAATTCGTACGTAGCATTTAATTTAAAAGTTATTGCTTGTAGACGTTTTTTAAATCAAAATTATTTCTAATTTTATTTTGTAAACATTTCCTAAACAAAATTTTGATTCGATAATTAATCGAGCTATGGTGTTTAATTAGCGATACCTTCAAATATATTCTTTAAAGAAAAAAATTAAGTAAGCAA
Organism: Abscondita cerata; assembly: GCA_030710515.1. Lineage (NCBI taxonomy): Eukaryota > Metazoa > Arthropoda > Insecta > Coleoptera > Lampyridae > Abscondita > Abscondita cerata. The sequence goes on along the minus strand of JALBCR010002616.1, from coordinate 303,215 downwards.
CGTAAATTACCTATTTTTAAAACGTGCTTAGTGTAATAATTCATTCTACAGTCCTTCTATAAGATAACCCCTGCTGAGACTACCTGTTGTTAGAATTTTAAATGATACCCTTAAGCCCGCTTCACAATGTGCAAACTTTTGTTTACAGAAATTGTGGTGTCAAGTTTTAAATTTCATGAGTGTACATACAACTGATTGATTTAATAAATGACCATATTTATTTCAATTTTTGGCTTATACTATTACCACATCTAAATACTGAAATAACTTTATTTTTATCAAAATGAAAAAATGTCTTTTACTCATGAAGTACCAAATAAATTAAACGTAGGATAAAATAGTCTTAATAGGTACTTAATCAGGTTAAAATATCTATTATTATCAGTTAAAAATTAGAATAATTTCAATGTGTGCAATTTGAATTTAAATATGCCCCATCAACGCCATATTGGGTCACATGTTTTGGATTATGAAGGTTCTAGCAGTTGTAATGTTTCTAACACAATTTTTATTCTTTCACATCAATTACTACGATTTACGATCTACCACTCGATGGTATGTGCTTGTTGTAATAATTGTAAAAAAACTGTAAAGAACACGTTCATTGTTTTATAAATTAAAGAACAGCAAAAAGAAAGTCTCAGTTCTGTGTATTAAACAAACAATTGTTGAGTTCTAAACTGATAGTTACATTATCCTTTGCGTTAATGGGTACACCAGAAATTGCTTTATTTACAAAAGTTTGTTCAAAATTCTCATCCATCGATAGCGTTGTGGATGTACTTGTTACAACCGGTCTTGTTATAGTTGCTGTAACGAAAGTGTTTGGTCTTGTTATGGTGGGATTTGAAGACATGAGATTGGAAACTGCAACTTTATTTAAAAGACTTGTTTCCACGTAAGTTTCGGCTACTGCGGAGGACCTCCATCCACCATGCCTTTTGATGGTTAATAGATCTCCACAGTCAGCTAAATGTGTAGCACTCAAACGTCGGAAACAGTGGCCGGTGTATAATTATGGGTTAGGCAAATGCAAATATTTAGCAATTATCTGTGGCACATGACTGATTTTGTTAATTCCAATTAGACTTGTAATGCAATGTCCATTTCGATATGTTATAAAAAATCGCTTGCAAGTTGCATTAAAAGGACGAAGTTTAACATATTTCTTAAGAATTAATATCCAGGTATGCTTTGTTATAACGAACGATCGCAAGATGTTATTTTTGCTTCTAGGTATTTCTACATGAATACTATCATTCTTAAATTCTAAATCGTCCATTACCATTTCGGTTAACTCACCACGTCGCATAGCACCGGAATATCCCATTATTAAGATAGCCTAAGGTAAAATAAAAGTGATAGCTATAATTTTTATTAATTGTCGTATTTTCAGAATATTACGTACTTTGATTGCCAAATAGCATTGATCATCTGCTTCATTCAAAAATTTATTTATTTGTGAATCGTCCAATATTTTTGATTTTTTTGGTTGATAACCAACAGAATTACGTTTTAAAAATGTTTGTAACTGATGGTACTTTGAAATGTCAAAATTTTTGTTTAAATTTAGACATGTTCGAAGCATACTATAAACTGTCCACATTGAAGTGGGTTTTTTTGTTTTTTTCATTTCAACAAAGTATGCTAACAGAACTATTCTCGCACCATTGGTTAAAACGATTATATTTTTTTCATATATTGGTCTTGATTTAATGGACAATAAATTTGTTGTGGCATCATTTTCCAGTTTTTATCACTGTTTTAAAACAAAATAAGTATAGATTGAAAATTCCAAATTTAAATTTTACAAATGGATGCCAATCTTACAGTGATACCAATTACATAAAAAATAATTTCTAAATGTCGCAATTCAAACATGAAATCATAAAAAAAAATTTTTTTTTTGAGTTCAGATGCAAAATCGAAAAAATAGCGTATTATACACGTTACATAAGAGACTATTATTGCACTCGTCCAATTAGATCACTCCTCGATACGCTCGTCTAAACTTCTCGTGCAATAATAGCCTTCTTATGTAACTTATATAATAATATACTATTTTAGAGTGGTGGGCGATGGACATTATATAGTATATGGCAGCAAACAACGCTAGCAGACCCTTAAAATCCGGATGTAAAGTTTTGGTTGGATCACCTTGCATTGTTATATTGTGCCAGAAAAATAATTTACGTTAGTTTTTAATTTAACATAGTAAATGCGTATGTCAATTTTTCGTGGAACACACAGTATATTTATTTTATATTTTATAATAATCTTATTCAATACAGATATAAAATGAATTACACTTTCGTTTTTATATAAAAATAAATCCAGTTATGACACAATAAGTTTATTTTTAATTAATAACGTAGTATAAAAAAAATAGTCCTTTTGATATGTTTACAAAAGAATCCAGTAATCATTAAACTTTTAAAATTAAAGTTTCTGTTTCATTTCTCTACGAAATACTCCATGTTGTCTTTCAATTTTAACCGATCAAACTATTTTATCTTGAACAAATTCAAACTCAGGTTCTACCCTCGACAAGCCGTTATTCAAGCCTTAAACACAGACAATAAATGAGTTACTGTAGAGTTAATTTAGATTCCGTTTGTTAAGTTCGTTACCACGCAGATAATTTGCTTTGTTCAACAAAGAGTTTCTTCTTAAATAGTGGCTAATAATAATTTCTATTATTCAATACTAGGCAATTAATATTTAAGTTCATGATGGCAACTTTAGTTGCGTCTGCATTCAAAATTTAGAATTAAATGGGTTACTTCAAAAGAAGTTATAACTTTTTCAAATTGCTTGTTCAAATAAAATTTTAGAAGTAGTTTTCAAGCAATAACGAAATTTCCACCCAGACTTATCCTAAGGCGAATTTTGTTACTACGTGCATTACAAAATTCCCGATAAAAGTTTTAATATATTAAAGTCGCCATTACTTTACACAATTGTAAACTGGAGTACTGTAAATGCACTTTCAATGTTTTCTGTAATAATTCAAGTACAGCTACGATTTTACATACTTAAATATGCATTTTAGACATGTATTAATTGATGACTTTTATTTTATTAAAGTTTGCTTATAAAGTGTTTAATACTGTAACTATAGTGAATTATAGCCCTAATAACGTGAGATAAAAAAATTGATTTGAAACATTCTCTTTGTTTATTGTTTAATTTACCAGTTTACGGTAAGCAAATAAAAATATTGACATTGTGTTTGATTGCACATGAAGGTTATTATTATTATTAGAATGTTTCAATTTATTGCGTATTCAATGCCCTTATTATACAACCAAAGCATACAAATGTTAGTACAATATGTATGTAAGCAATAAAAAATTACGTGCGCTTAAAATAGTTAAAGTAATTACCACGTTTAATCTGCGTTTGTATATTTTAATATGAAAATAACGTAATAATTCACATATTTTTGACGTTTTTAAATATAAATCATATTTGCTAATTTAAAAATAAACGCTCTCTAAAATCTAACGTAGAACAACAATTTTATTGTATAAATAAATCATATTTAAACTGACAGACCGACAGATAAATGTATATGTTTAATTTAAGTTACGTTTTTAAATAGTTTCTGCATTAAATCATACACAAATTAATTGCTATATCATATTCAATAGTTTATTTAAAGAGTGTGTTTGATTAATATATTTTTTCTCAACAATTTCAATGAGTTATAATATTTTATAAATAATTCACTCAACTAGTACGATACGATCCGTAGCACACGCCGGAAAGTTTTGATAAAACTTTTGACTCATTTCGTGTCTTATAACTTTCTATATTATGCAAAACTTAGACTGCTTAAGGTCATTGCACGATGCAACTAAAGATTTATGAAAATTAAATTACATTTGTAAGAGATGTTAAGAAACCTTTTGCTCTATAAATATAGCCATTTAATTAATTTTTGTAAAAAATTTTGTACAACAAAAAAGCAGATAAAATTGATTTTTAATTTATTTTTTAGTTAACTGTTTCAAAACTTTATAGAACGTACTCGCTCCAAATTAAGATATACATCGACGTTTTCGCACTTTTATATACGTAGTCGCACCATTTAGTGGTGCGAAAAACGTTTTACATATATTTAAAGCCTATGTCATGTTAATAACAAACATGCGTGTTTCATTCCTCTCGGAGAGAGAAACGATAGACAAGTTTGCTTGTCCTCTCCTCAAGGAGCGGGTTACTCTAGCATTAGGTAGATACTTTAACCGGAAAGAGATGCACGCATGTATATAAGTAATATGACATGTATACAGTCATCGTCAGTGAAAATGGAGATGTACAGGTAGAAATCTTAGGATGTGGTCATAGTAAAAAAAAAAAAAAGAGGGAAAAAAAAAAAAAATTAAAAAAAAAAAAAAAAAAAAAAACTTCCAAACTTTTTGTTATTCTTCATGTGAGGAGTTTTGAAAAAAAAAGCAAAAAAAAAAGATGTGTAAAAAAACTCGAGAACAAATAAAAAAAAAAAAAAAGGAAAAGACTAGGTATTGTCAAGTTTAATAACTATTCGTTTCTTTATTGTTATAGTATATTTTAAAGTCTTTTATTGAACTTGCATTAACAACTAATTGTTCCGTTATTTCCATTCACAAAACTTTTAAATAATAGATTTTTAATTGCAATCATTACAAAAATATTTTAATTTGAGTAGTCTTAAATTTCTTATATATCGGGAACTTTCTCCTTTATTATTTTTTATGCGATTTACTTTTGACCAAATTTTTTTTTTTGTTAAAGCTTGGGATTTTTATTGTTAAATTATCAGTAAGATATTAATTAAAAACATCAACCCATAACCATAATTTTATACTCTTCAACTTCAGAAAGAGGAACAGAAAGTATTGCTGGCCCAGTATTTACCATCTTATAAGTGCATACTTATAATTTTCAACAGTAAACATTTAAATAATCTCATCGGGTTGTAACAGACCAGCCGTGGGTTTGAGTATTTACCAGCTCCGCAATGGCAGAAGTGTTTAAGTGTAGAAGAACTATACCAATAGGGTACAAGCCTCGGTGATCCAGTACAAGAAATTTTACAACGGTGCCACTTGAACCATACGTGGATCAATAGTGTGAAAAAAACCCTGAAATTACCTACCTTTTAATTTTTAAATAAAAGAAAATCAAATTCGGACTGTAACTTTTTGTTGTTCATTTTGATACAAGGTTATGATGCCCAGATTAAGGAATAGTTCAAATGTTTGTGACTTTCCTTGTTATTCTTGTTCTAAAAGACGTTTTTTTATGTTGCACAATTAAATTTTGTTGAAATTGAATGTTTGTCGAAAGGATATGTTTTTTGTTCATTTTGCCTCCACGTGATACATTTCGATAATTTTATTGGCATGCAGGTGCAGTTGTTTGTCGCTAGCGTTTTTGCGTTCCCTAGAAAAGGGGGGCAGATTGCATTACGCTTTTGCTGTAAGTAGTGCTCACTTAAAAAAATGTAGTAAGGGTTAATTAAATAAAAATAGACTTTTGTTTTGTAAAGGGTTTGAGTTTCGCAGTTGCGGATTATTAGTGTACTTCAGACCGAAATATTCAATATATTGAAACATAAGATTTTTTGTGTAATGCGGATTTCTTAAGCTCTCGAAACATCTACCTAGTGTTGGAGTTTTTCGGAAAAAAACTTTATCGTTCTCTACGTTTTGCCAGTTATTGGTTGTCTTATCAAGAAGAATGTTTTGAATCGTTTCTTACAAATTCGAATACTGCAACATTTACGAGTCAGATTCACGTAACGCCATTGCAAAGTCAAGCTTTTTTGTTACGCCAAGGTATTTATTTAACTTGTTGGCAGATATGTAAAAGCAGTTACATAAGTCGATCCTTCGATAATTATAGCCAACAAAAGTGTTATCTTAAATCGCCTGTTATAAATTCCCAAGAAGTTGTACAATAGCAAACAAACACCGAAAATCAGCCGACAGCTGTTCTGTCCTTTTGGGACTCTTCAGGAGTGAGAGAACTCAAGGGTAAGTTTACTATTGTACAAATGTGCGTTGTCAATACGAATCAGCTGTTGAGTAATTTTGGTGTTTATTTCTATTGTACAACTTCATGAGAACTTATAGCAGGCGATTCGAGATTCTTATTTTTGCTTTTGTTGGCCATAATTATTGAACGATCGACTTATGTAACTGTTTAGTATTAGTATTAGTATTAGTATTTATTACAACATTAAAGGTACATAAGCCTCTTTTGTCAAGTCAAAAGAAAATAATGATTATATTAGACAATATACACATAATCATAAAGTACTATACAATATGCACATAATTAAAATACTAAGTCTACATTGGTATCCAAAAATTCATTTATGTTCAACATTAATTTAATTTTGTTTTAAACATTTTATATGATAGGGTTCTAATATTACCTGGAATTCTATTATAAAACTTTATGCCCTGTATGTGGAAGTTTGAGTGAGATTTTTGCAATCGCCTTTGATGTAGTGTTAAATCATCTAATGATCTAGTTTGATAATTATGAACTTGATTGTGCGTTCTGTAACGTTGTAAATTATGTTTCACGAATAGTAAGCTATTAAGTATGAAAGCAAGATGGAACAGTTAATATTCCACTTCTTATAAAAAGATCCTTGCAATGATCTCGACTCTTAGCGTTATGTATTATTCTAACTGCTTTCTTTGTAACAGGAAAATTTGATGACTAGAAGAACAATTACCCCAAAGAATAATTGAATAAGTCATTTTTGAATGAAACATACCGAAATAAACCTGGCGTAATGTATCTTTTCCTGTTAGTAAAGATAAGTTTCTTAATACATAAATGACGTTACATAGTTTAGCGTACAGGTGAGATACATGATCATGCCATTGAAGTTTCGCATCTATAATAACGCCTAGAAGTTTAACACTGGTACAATCTACTTTTTCTTTCAGAGTGAATATGATGTTTTGGTTTTTTATCCTTATTTAATTGCAGCTTATTCGCACTAAAACCATTCATTTACGTAATTTATAGTTCTGTTTCGTTTGTGTATCAATCTTTGAAGGTCTACATCCGAGATTAAAATGGAAGTGTCGTCAGCATATAAGATAGTTTGACAGTTATGAAGATTACTTGGTAAGTCATTGACATAAATTAAGAATAAAGTAGGGCCTAGATGACTACCTTGAGGCACGCCAATATTGACACTCTTGCATTCAGATTCTTTACCATTATACAGTACTACTTGTTGTCTATTGTGTAAATATGAACGAAAAATGTTTAGAGATATTCCACGAATACCGTAAAATTCTAATTTTTTAGTAAAATATCATGATTGACTTACAGTCAAAAGCCTTTGACAGATCACATAATGTTGCACTAACGTTATATTTTTTTTCAAAACAGTTTAGTGTGAAGTCTACAAATTCATTAAGAGCATCAAGTAGTTGATTTATGTTCTCGAAAACCATACTGTTGAGCATTAATAACTTCATAAGCATCGAGAAATTGAATTAAGCAATTGTTTAGAACCATTTCTAAAACCTTCGAAAAAGTAGGAATTATGCAAACAGGTCGAAAATTGTTGAGTTCAAAATTATTTCGTTTCTTCGGAATGGGAATAACTTTAGAAATTTTCAGAAAGTCAGGAAAAAGTCCATTTGCAAGACACCAATTTTAGTTTTTAAGCATATGTCGACAAAGTTGCTTAATACAAATACATTTACGTACGTGATCGTTAACACGAGTCGACATTAGGTGTCGCAAAACTTATTGTATTTATTTGCGTTAATTCATTATGAAATTAAACGTTACTGAAATTAGGAACGGTTTAATAAAACTCGTTATTGATTTATTAATCTTTATTATTTTAAATGTCGAGTAGTGTTTGCGGGTTTAAGTGTAGAATTCCATTATTTGTTTTAATACGACTTAGAAATATTTTTGTATTACACACTTTGTTTCATAAAATCGGTATTTTATAGTTACAAAATTTAAACATTTAACACAAGTCGCGTAATATTAGATTAGTAATGTTGTATTAATACGTAAAAATGTATTAGAGTTTTCACTTATTTGTTTTGTTCTTTTTAGTTAAGTATTTCTCAATGAAAATTAGCAATCACGTGGTGCATTCGATTTTCATATAGTAATGTTAATCATACACGTTTACTCTATTTATTATTTATCCAGTAGTATTTTTTCATGTTTTTTTTCTTTGTAATGCAATAAATCTTAATAATATTACATTGTAACAAACTTTTTTAATTTATGTTTGATCTTATATTTGTGCAGTTTATGTTATTTTTTTCAGATTTTGACAGTTCTTTCAAGGTAAGTCTATCCAGACAAACTGTCTCCAAACAAGGGCTGGAAGCTAAATTACGTCGTGTCTTTGTTTAGCGTTCTCTTCAATTTGACATTTTTTTTACGAAGACATTTTATTTCACGAAGGCATTTTATCTCACGAACTACCCTCTTTTCCCACTGAGCTACTACGCATCCTCTATTTATGTTACGTTTTTGGTTCAAAATTGTCGTTAACTTAATTTTGAATATAACAGGTTATACACTAATTTAGGTAAAAATTTATGTTAAAGGAGCAATTTATAATTTTTTAAGTAATTGTTAATTATTTGGTTATAACCGTGAACTGGTTTTAATTATAGTTTTCTATTCAACAAAAAACTTTTTGACAAAATGTAACGTTTGTAGTTTACAAATAATAAAAAAAAGTGACAGATCTAGCGATTCAACCTAGAGAGAAGATCAATACTATTCGGCTCGAAATAACGCACTAAATTCAAGGAAAATTACGTATTTGTAATAGTTAGCGCAGCAATGTCCAGCTTAGTCGGTGAGTTGGGGAGGTCCTTCAGAAACTATAAAAAAATATACCGTTGCCTAACAGGGCGCCACCTGCAAGGTAATAGAAAGAAATAAAACCGACCAACAGGAATTCACCAGGTTTTATTTTAGGTCTAATACGCTAAAACAAACGCAAATCAGAGAAACAAATAGACAATTAAATATAACAAATACAATATACAATACTAGGAGAGTATGTCGCATAAGACTTACAATCGTTAGCAACAACAAATTAATTCAAGCTCGCAATTAATATATCGAAGTTTAGTTAAGCTTTTGTTTGTTACACCCCAAATTAAAGTTAGCGTTCTAATTGGGGATTGGTTAACAAGGAAACTCGAAGTACACACGTCACTTGCACACGGTGATTTAAAAACTAAACTTAAACTCGGACTAGCACGGTAAGTAGCTCCGGCCAACCCAAAAAGCTTTTGTTTTTAGCTTACCCACTTTATCTAAAGCGCCCAAGCTTTTATGGAGCTACTTAACAACAAAACTGAGCGTTGGTGGTGGAGTCTACCCCAAATAAAAATTTACTTATATACTAAGGATTTAAACCGTTAAATGTCACATGTACGTGAGCTTCATACGCATGAATAGTGAATAGGTTTTCTTAAACTTAGTTGTGTTCTGAGGCATGTAGTTCCGATAAGGAAAGTTCTTGCTAACGATAGTAGTTGACAGCTTTAGAAGATCGATACTTACAGAATTTCTCTTAAAAAACTAGACGACAAAGCACGAAAGGCAGATATGCTCTCTTAAAGCAGCAGGCACGCAGCGTGAACGACCTCTCAGCCGGTTAAGTTCATTGACGGTTGGCAGCTTCAATGTAGGCGAAACCGTGGTAGTCACGTTCTTCTTCTTAACTAGCCGTTCCAGCACCCTCAGGAATTATACAGATTGTAATACACAAGTAGAGTATGAAGTCAAAACACGTAGGTGAATGCGGTCGGACTTAAATTTAAACACCAATTCGATTTATTATTAAAACACACATCAATAATTTGTGTAAAATTTTAGCTTCGAAATGCACGTCAAACACCCATGTACAAAAAGAAAGGAAATGTCCGCTCGTCGTCTTGATAAATTTTGTGAATTAACGGACCAATGGGAAAATTCGTAGCGCGCGGCAAATTCGACTTTCTCGTAACGTGCAACTTCCGACAAACGCTATTAAGAAGGCTTACGACATCAGTTCTAGTTCGAGAAATTTGAACCGTAACAAAAATATTCTTTCTACACAAATTGATTTAAAACGCAAACCTTTTTTTTATAGTATTCTTTAACTGTTTTATGTGCGGTGAAAGCTATAATTCCCTCCATCTAACTTCAGCTTCAAGAGCGAATTTATTGCATATTACCATCTTTAGCCGGTGTTTTAACCTCTCAAGAAGGTGTTATTTTTAATGTTTTTGGAGAAAATCGTAAAGAATTTTTACCGAAGGTAAGTACTAAGTTTTTTCCTTATCTTAATAAATTACATATTTGAATAATCATTACTTTAAATGTTTATTAAAAATTATTACATACATTCAATTGGATTTGTTTTCTATTTTCCCAAATATTACAATATTATTTTATAAATTTTGTCACAAAGTTGTACATAAAAGTTGATGCATTAGATTAATTCTACACCTTACCAGATGAAGAAACACACTCGGATGCAAATTCGACAAAGGAGTTAGTGAAGAACTACAGGCACTCGACCAAGCTTGCAAGTGCATCACCAATTCAACTATTTCTTTACCAGTTTCATTAGTAAAACTAGACACTAGTAATACAATCAGCGATTTAGTTGTGAGTACTACTGACACCAATTTTCAAGTAGATGTTCCCTCAAATATAGACACTAATGAAAACAGTGATGAATATGATTGGTGCAAAATCCCGACTATTTTGACAATTTTGAATTTGATTGTATCAGACGTCTAAAATGCAATATTAACTTTGTACGTGAGGATAAAGAAGTACAGTATTTTAGAAACATTAAATAATAATATTTTCCAAGAAATGGATAATTAATCAAACTTGTATGGCTGGCACCACAAGATACAACAAGGGGGTAGAAGCATAATGTAAAAATTTAGTTTTTATTCTAATAGAAATTCACAAATTTCTACATTTAGTTAATTATTGATCTAGTAACCCAATGTTGCATGTACAGAGTCATTACCTAAAAATGCAAATACCTCTAATTTAGTTATATTTTTTCCTAAAAAGACAAACTTAATATAAAAATAACACAAATATTTTAAGCGATTTTAATGAAATTTTTTAAAAGAACTATCATAAATCGTATTTTAGAAATATAATATAATAAATAATATAATTATTTTTTAAATAAAACACATTGTCTAAATCTACGTGTCTACCTGATAATGTAGGATTGTATTATATTTGGCAAAAAAACAAATGTTCAAAACTTCCGAAACTGAATAGTTTAGTTTATGGATGATTCATTACAGTGTTGTTTTCGCAAATATACTACTTAATAATCAAAAAGTTATATATGATCACCTGACTTATAACCACGGACGGTTTTCTTTTTCCTATAGACTTAATCAATTGCTGCAATAATGCTCAATATGCTGTGATTGACAATTTGCAATTGAAACCCTACCGGAAGCATTGGGTAATAAATTACCGGGTTTTAATTAAATATTATTCCGATAAATACATTTTTGTGCAAGTTTAATGACGATTGTTATTGAATCCACGGCGTAGAGTTGACCTGGCGGCGAGTCCAGTTGACCGCGGTGACTCGGCCACAGTGAGATGTCCTATTTCAAGTAAAATGTATTTTAGAACGTAACCAATTTACTTTATAATAGTCGTATTTTTGTAGAAACATTATATGTATTTTTAAATTGTTTGTAAATACATTTACATATGTCAATTAAATTTGATGCTTTCTAAACAACATATAACTTTTTGAAATTATTATTATTATTCTAAAATACGTTGATTGCTTTTTAAAATACATTTTACTAATACAACATTTTCTAAAATACAATTGAATGTCAGAACATCGAAATAGATGTTAAATTTGTTGATGGGTACAAGATACTGATTTAAGAAAAATTAAAAAATTCAAAACGAAAGAAAATGATTTACATGTACGAGGTGTAAACTTATTTTTTAAATTTAAGAAACAACAACTGGAATTATTATAAGATCATGACAGTTCTTTCATAGTGGATTAAAAGACAACTCATTCCGACATTGTCTCAAACTGGGAGAAAAGTGTTGGTAATTATTAACAATGTTTCATACTACTTCATTCTTCTGAAAAACCCACCAACAGCTTTGTGTAGAAAAGTCTAGTAAGAACTTTTTGCTAAAACTGCTACAAAATTTATATTATTGTCAAACTTTAAAGAGAACAAGGACATCACGTACTTCATTTGTCACCATATCACCGACAGTCTAACCAAATTAAACTTGCATGGCATGTAATGAAGAACTATTACAACAAATAAGTTTATTTGTTATTAAACGTTAAGTAAATTGTATGATTGTTGCTTTATTTACTAACTCAAACAATTTTACAAACGAAAAGACAAAGGATAATGTATACACATAAAAAATGACATCAGCTAACTAACTTATTTTTACATAAACTTCTTAAAATGTAAATACACACGCATGAAGTTGGCTGTGTTATACAACGTGTTTCAAAATTTTTCTTTTTGACATAATCTTCATATCAAAAGCAAAGCCAGAATGTATGGGTGATGTGAAAATGTGGATTTATTTTTGTAGACATTGTAAGAAACTTGTTAAAATAAGATAGACACAAAAACATTTCCTTCAAAATATTTTCCCGTTATTTCACTAAAACAATATTATGATGATGTCATTGACGACGAAGAGAAAAATTGTGATGAAGATGACGATCCCATTCTTAGTTAATGCTCCAAAAAAATTTTGTTAAACACATTCTTTTTTTTTCTATATTTCAAATGCTTTATTATATGCTTCATTAAAAATTGTAACATCTGAGAACATTGTGCTGTCGTTACTTTCAAAACTCTTATCGTCAAATACATCAGTGATCATGACCACCTATCGTTTATTGAAACCGTTTATATATTTTTTTAGTATCTACTTAAAACAATTAACAATTAGTTATTTAAATTATTTTTCTAGTATATAAAAGTGGTGTTTAATTAAAATTACTTACTTACATTTACATAATCTGTTGTGCTACTTGTTTAAGAACACGTTCAACATTTATTATACAATTTGAGAAATAATGATTAAAATGGGACATATTTACCACAAATGTAGTAGGTGATGCTGATAAACATTAGCGACAACAAAATGAATGTATTTACTTAAAGAGGTCCTAAATAACTAATGTACTACGTATTTAGAACCAAGCACCGGTTTAAATCCTAAATTCGTTTTGCTTAAGATGGGTTTAGATGGAGATTAAAATCCAGTTTTATAGATCGATTTTTTGGAATTATTAACTGCAATCTATTTGAGAGTCAAATCTTGATATTGTATTCAAAATATTTAGAATTATTACCAGGTTGAAGTTATATTAGGATTGGATTATATTAAAATTTGTATTTAAAAATTAAATCATGTTTTATTACAATTTAATCATTTCTGTACATACAGTACACAGAAGCAAACAAGCTACAAACTTTCGTCGACCAATGATACCGCTACGGTAATTTGTATTGTGATTGGTGGATTGCATTCCCACTATCAATTTTTAAATTTAGTTGGCATATTTTCCGGGACCAATGTTTGCTTCTGTGCGCTGTAGTTAATAAAACAAATCTAATCACAAAGGGAACATTACAAAACAATCTAAAACTTAGAATAATATTTTTTTTTGGAAAAATTAAAGACTTTCCGCTGCCAATCTCAAACATCACGTTAAAAATAAAGCCTTTTTTTCTTTTGATTTTAATGAGTCCTATAGAATGCGTTGTATGGCATACTTACTTTACTATAAATTGAACTTAGTATTTAATTATTTTTTGAAAATTAAGAACTTTCCGCCGGCAATCTCCAACACCGCGCTAAAGAACAGGTCTTCCTCTATGTTTTTCAAACTTTTGTTTTTTGATAATACAATTTAGTAAAGTAGTATGCCATAGAACGCAAACTTTAAGCCTCCTTCAAATCAAAAAAAACAATAGTATAAAAAACGGGCAAAGGGCCTGGTAGAGAAAAGCGTCTTCTTTAACATGGTGTTTAAGATTAGCGGAAGCAAGTCTTAAATTTGTCAAAAAAAAAGTCAATTCAAAGTTCAGTTTAGTAAAGTACGTATATCAAAAAACACAAATTTTAAGCCTCATTAAATTTGAAAAAAACCAAAAGTACAAAAAACGGCAACAATGGCATGATAGAGGATAACTTTCTCTTTATCTTGGTGTTTAAGGTTAGCGCCAATAAGTCCTTAATTTTCAAAAAAAAAATTAAATTCAAAGTTTCGTTTAGTGAAGTACATGTCATAGAACGCCAACTTTAAGCCTCATTCAATCGAAAGAAAGCAAAAGTATGAAAAACGGATAAAACGGCCTAATAGACGAAAACCTTTTTTTCTACTCCGATTCTAGAGTAGTAACATTCTGGATTAATTTCTAAATGCAGAATAGTTAGATTCTACAGCACCGTGCGAGAATATTCTCGCTCTAGTTATGAAATGAGCACAGGTACGGCTATCTCGTGGCTGTTAACATAAAGTTGCGTTTAGTGAGAATTTTTACAAAATAATTAATTGATTATACTCTATTGAAGTAAAACCGGTTATAAATAACACAATTTAATTTTTTGGTTTTACTATAATTCATGTTTAGAGCTTATAAGCGTAAAATTAACTTCCAAAATGTTTAACCTCCAAATATTTTTTTTTGAAATTATTGTGTGGCTGGTACCATATACAAGGGTGATTCAAATCAATTAAGAAATACATTGTTCATAGTTTATTATTTCTATAAAATTACACAAATTATTTTAGTCATTGCCAGTTCTTCATTCAATGATGAAAGTATCGAAATCTATATACTGTGAATGAATACGGTCCCATACGATAGACGTTAAAAAACTAACCAAAACTATGAACAATAAACCTGTAACATTAATGAACAGAGAGTGTTTAACTAAGTATTTAATGAGTTTTTCGCTATCATTCGTAAGTCAAAAAGTTTAACCTTATTGCTTATGTTGTAGTTAAAATAAAAAATGTTTTTTCTTAGATAAGTCATTAAGAACATTGGCTTTGCTTATTAAAACAAAATCCACCAGTCAAAAATTTTTAAAAAAGGAAGTTATTATAATATTTATCTTATCTCCAGCAGGTATAAATTTTAAAGTGATATAAACTGAACATTAAAAAGCTGCACCACAAGGTATCGTTATACCCTAAGGTATTGTTTGTAAGGCTTTGGTAGGAATACGTGACTTTATCAAAACAAGCCTTCTAGTATTAAAAATCTTTAAAAGACAATTTGTCATAAATGATAAGATAATGAAATAAGCCCAGAAACTTTATACACATTAGCAAAAGTAATAATTAAACCAACTTCATTAGTAATTATCTTCACTCGTATATATTGGTCTTAGGGCTTTTAAAGAACATGTGAGATTTAACTATAGTTGCACAACATTCGAAGCTGGCAGCAACATAACTAACCTATGGAGGGTCACTGTTTAAGCTGACAAATTTGGCCTTTATTCCTATATGAAAAACTAAGTAGTTGTCTTTAAGCATGAACCCATTATCGTCACTTTATGGAATAAAAAAAGTTTTGTACTTATCTTTTCTTTCGATTTATTAAAATGTTATTGCATAACTTATGGCCGGTTGCACCGACACAACTTAAACTTAAGCTTCGTTTAAGAACTTATTGTTAAAACCATACCAACACTTTTTTTAAAAGTATTGCTTAAGTTTAAATGATGTTGGTGCAATCGGCCATCAGATATGTATCACAAAGTTATTTTTTAGAATTCCATTTTTTTGTTAGATATATGTTAATCTTAGTTATTTTGTTTAAAGAAATACACTGACATACAAAGTTTTGTACAGATTTCAAATAAATTTATTCTTTTCTAATGAACTAATGTGGTTTACAATTTGTTAATGAAGATTTCTGTCAAGAAGTTGGTTTCTTTATAATTAAACCTTAAAAAAAAAGTTATCGACTTTATCGAACGCTTATTCAATCGTGCAAAATTTACTTTGCACATTATGATAAATTGCGCACCTCCTCAAGTATTTGTTTAAATACATATAAATTATTAGAAACACACAATGTATAAGACAATGTTTCAGATCTGCCAATGTATCTCACTGGAATGTGATCAAATGCCACACTTTTTATTTCTCTAGGGTACAATGCTTCTAAAGAAACCAATTCAATTATTTACCATCTTATTTATCGCATCAATTATCTGGAATTAGATTAAAGCCGAAAGCTGCCAACATTAACTTCATACACAATTTACTTAATAAACGTTCGTAATAAAATAATAACTAAAAAACTAAAGCAACTGAACACTATTAGTTGTGTTATTGTTAATTAATAAATCGCAAATAAAAGGCATTGTTTTTTTCTAACCTTAACCTACATTGCAACTACCACTACAAATAAATGGTACCAACTTAAAATAGAGAACAAAACTATCACTTTAGTAAATTGTTCAACATTTCTATTATTGATATAATACACAATTTCTCTGTCGTAGAAAAAGTATAGTCTGCAACACGTTTGTAATGGCTTATGCCTTATTCTAAACTTGTTACAAAATATACTATTCTTTAACGTGGTGTTTGATATTAGCGGAAGCTAATCCTTAATTTTTCAAAAATAATTAAATTAGAGTTGAGTTTAGTAAAGTTGGTACATATGTCATAGAACGCAAACTTTAAGCCTCATTAACATATAAAGAAAACAAAAGTATGAAAAACGGTTAAAAAAATCTGCTAGAGAAAAGACTCCTCTTTGGAATTGGCAACGGCAGGTCTTCATTTTTTAAAAAAAAAGGAAAAATAAAATTCAAAATTTAATTTTGTAAAGTACGTATGTCACAGAACACAATATTTAACCTCATTAAAATAAAAAAAAACAAAATAACAAAAAACTGCTAAAAAACCTAATTGAAAAAAACCTCGTCTTTAACGTAGTGGTTGTAATTAGCGGTGGGAAATTGATAATTTTCTAAAAAAATTTATATTTACAGTTAATTTATTAAACTACGTAATACTGTGATCAAAAAGTAAGGTGAAATTGTTTTTAAACTGTAAATTCATTATTTATTTTTTCAAATCAATTTTATCCCTTTCAAAGTAATCCCCGTCCAATAAAACGCACTTTTTCCAACGCTTTTTTCAAGCATCAAAACAGTCGGAAGAGTCTTTTTTCGGTATAGACTTCAAAACCTTCTTTGATTCGATTTTTATCTACTCAATTGTGTCAAAACGACGTCCCCACATTGGCCTTTTAAGTTTGCTGAATAGCTAGAAGTCGGACGGGGCAAAATCAAACAGATACGGTGGTTGGAGAACGATATTAGTCAAACTTTTGGCAAAAAAGTCGCAAAGAATTAATGCAGTATGACATGGTGCATTATCGTGATGAAGGAATCAAGAGTTGTTCGCCAATAATTCCGGCTGTTTCAGACGAATAGCTAAACGCAACTGACGCATAACGCTCAAATAATATTCTTTGTTGACAGTTTGCACCAAATCTTTAATTTTTTGGACGTGAGGGACACGTCGGTAGACGTTGATGGTCGTTCAGAGCGCGGTTTGTCTTCAACGTGTTCTCGGCCTTCTTTGAACTCGTTATACCACTTATAAACGTTTTTTTGTGACATAGTTTGATCGCTAAAAGCCTTCAGTAACATTTTCAACGTATCCGCACAAGAATATTTGTTCCACAAACAAAATTTGATGCAAGTTCTTTGTTCAACAAAATCACCCATTGTAGAAATCAAAAAAATTCACTTTTGGTTGTTTACAAACAGATGTTTGGCAATTGTTATAGACAGTCCTACTAACTTAGAAAAAATTTACTTGCTTTCCTAATGCCCGGGAGTTTTAAATGACCATTTCATCTTACTTTTGATCATAAAACGCAAACTTTAAACGTTCTTAAAATTAAAAAAAGCAAAAAACTGAAAAACGGGAAAAAGAGCCTGAGAAAGAAAAACCTCTTCTTTAACGTACTGTGTAAGAGTAACGAAAGCAATTCTTTATTTTTCCAAAAAAATGTTAAGTTTAGTAAAGTACGTATGTCATACAAGACATTATTAAAATAAAAAAAAATAGCAATAGTATGAAAAATGTTCAAAAGAGTCGGATAGAGAAAAGCCTTATCTTTGACGGTGGCAAGTCTTAATTTTTAAAAAAAAGTCAAAGTGCGTATGTCATAGAACGCAAACTTTAAGCCTCGTTAAAATTGATATAAAGCAAAAGTATAAAAAACGGCAACATAAGATATAGAAAAGCCTCGTGTTTTACCTGGTGTTTAGGGTTAGCGGCGGTAAATCTTTAATTTAAAAAAATTAAATTTAAACTTTAGTAAAGTACGTATGATATAGAACGCAAACTTTAAACTTGATTTAGATATAAAGAAAAGAAAAGTATGAAAACCAGTCAAAGAACCTGATAGAGGAAAGATTCCTCTTTGGTATTGGCGATGGCAAGTCCTTAATTTTTTAAAAATACAAAATTAAATTTAAAATTTAATTTAATATTTAGTAGCAAAAATTGAAAATACATGCAAGTGTAAAAAACTGTTAAAAGAGCCTGATAGAGAAAAGCCTCGTCTTTAACGTGGTGTTTGTGATTGGCGGCTGCAAATTGATAATTTTAAAAAAAAAATTAAATTTAAAGTTTAATTTAGTCAAGTTCTTATGTCATAGAGCACAAACTTTAAACATCATTAAAATAAAAAAAAACAAAAAGTATAAAAATTGCTAAAAAACCTGATATAGAAAGGCGTCCCTTTAACGTGGTGTTTGTGATTGTCGGCGGCAAATCGATAATTTTTCTAAAAACATTATATTCAAAGTTACATTTAGTAAACGCAAACTTTAAACTTCATTAAAATCGAAAAAAAACCAAACTATGGAAAACGAGCAATAGAGCCTGATAGAGGAAAGCCTTTTCTTTAAAGTTTACGATTGACGGAAGCAAGTTTTAATTTTCAAAAAGAATATTTTTAAAGTTCAGTTTAGTAAAGTACGCATTAAGCCCAAATTAAAATTAAAAAATAGCAAAAGTATGAAAAGCGGCCAAAGGGTCTGGTAGAGAAAAGACTTTTCTTTAACTTTGTGTTTGAGGATAGCGGCGACGAGCCTTCAATTAAAAAAAACTCAATTCAAAGTTCAGTTTAGTAAAGCGCGTATATCATAAAACGCAAACTTTCAGCCTCATTAAAATTGAAAAAAAGCAAAAGTATAAAACAGTCAAAAATAGCCTGATAGAAGAAAAACCTCTTTTTTAATGTGGTGTTTGAGATTATTGGCGGCGGCAAGTTCAATAATTTTTTTAATGTTCCGTACGTAACTTTGTGATTAGTTTTTAATTATTAATTATGTAGAAAAATGATTAAACTGTATTAAAACACTAGCATTTAATTTTAAAATATAAATTTTAATATAATTTTTACCGACTTAATCGTTAAAACGATGGGCGTCAATTTTGTTTCGGAGTGTACATCCCAATCCCATTTAAGTTCACCCTTGTAAAATTATTTTTATTCCTAGCAAAGTTTATACATCAAATAATGTTTTTATAGTAACCAGTTTCAATATCTCGGTACCTATAATCCATTTAAGAATAATATGAAAAACGTTGGAACGCCCAATTTTTATATTCTTCGCACGATTAGGAAGTTTATCAAACAAATACCTGCTATTACATAAGGCTTTATGTAGTAACTGATAAAGCTTCTTATTATTTCTCAGACAAGATGTATAGCGCTTTAAGCACTACACTCATTATCAATGTTTTTTCTATATTTAAATGTAATTCAAATACTGCAACCACCATTAATTTATATCAAAGCTTATGAAAAATATGGAACAAATTTAAAAAAAAATATTTTGTTGTGTTATCGATCTTTGCAGTTTAAGTACGTGGTTAAACTAGGGTTAGGATATCAAACGTAACTTCCAGGTAAAAGTAAGTAAATAGCTTTATTGATTTTTCAAGCATGCAAGCATTAAATAAACCACAAAAGCATTCTGTATTTACCGATTAGCATAAATATTTGTATTTACAAAGTAGTTTATTAATCGTTCTGGAATAATATGAACGTGTGCACATCAACTCCTACAATAAACCAATTTAAATATATTTTTGGTTGTTTAAAAAAAGCAATTATAGAGTGCCTTATGAGTAATGCCATCAACACCACAAGAAAAGCAAATATATTTACACAAAACGTTATCTTTTGGAGTGTTTACTGCAGCTGTTAGCTAGCTAATGCGGTACAGAATGTGCACTTGTTGCTGAAAAATCGATTGTTGCTACAAAATAAGTACGCATTGTAATTTACCTGTTACTGGTTAATACTGTAATAATATAGAAGGAATTGATTTGAAAATGTTATTTCAAGCACTTGTTTAATATTGAATCCATTATAATGCAATACGACGATAAACTTTCCTATTAATATGCAAAATTAGCCAATAAGGACAGAATATAGCAAATTAATCATATAGTAAAAGCTGAGGAAAATCCGTTTAAAGCTCGTCTGTTCTACAATTCATGTAGTGAAATAATACAATAAGTTTGTTTTTTTTTTATATTTAACTTAATTCGCCCTGGTAAATTTCACGTCGCGTCGTCTAGGATACTAAGCTGAGGGATAAAACGTTTTGTGTCTAAAACATTTTATCGCATTTTATACAGTAATACTCAAAATCGTTGAGTAAAAGACTACTTGCACCATAGCAACCATTACAGCCGATCTGATTAACTAAAACAATTATTATTTGCTTATTCTGGATTCATTTTTAATTACAGAACCGTAAGATTCCAAAACATCGTGCGAGAATATTCTCGAACTTGTTACGGAACGAACGAATCTCGTAGCTGTTAACATAACGTTGCGTTTGTTGACAATTATTACCAAAAACTTCATTAACGATTCTTAATTGTAGTATTATCGGGTATAAATGTTACAATTGAATTTTTAAGTCTTAGTATAACTAATTTTAGAAGACATATAAACGTTAAACTAACTTAAAAAAAATGTAACCTCCAAATACAGATATACAGATGAAGATTATTGGAATTGCGATGAAACATCTATGAAATATATAAGACCCACAGTTACAGACAATGATAATAATGTTAATACACCACACATTTACAGCCATGTCCAATACATACACACTATAAACCGATAAAACACAATAGGTATTAAAGAAGCTGCAGCATAGGGTGATGTTATACCCCGAGGTAAGTTAGCGAGGTTTTGGATGGAATAAGCGGCTTCATCAAAACAAGTTTTAATAATTGAAAAATCTTTAAAAAGCAATTTGTCATAAATAAATAAGCCCAGTGACTTCACATTCATTAGCAAAACCAATAATTTTACAAGTAATTTTCTCAATCCTGGATTCGTCGGAGAACTGTTGGAAGAAAGACTGAATTAATTATATTGCCACAATTTGAAGCTAAACAAGTAAAACCCCCTTACCCCAGGTTAAACATAAGCATCCAAATGAAAAGTTATTACTTTCATTGCGGATTTTAAAAACTAAGAAAATGGTTTCCATCGAGAATGCATTATCTTCACCTTACGAATAGAAAGGGTTTTATTCGTATTTCTTCTTTCATCTTATTAACGTATTAATGCATAAATTAGAAGAATTCTATTTTTTTGTTTTAGATTCATGTTTATTTTAGTTATTTTATTTAAAGTAATGCACTGACGTATAAGGTTTTGTACAAATTTCATATATATTTATTTTTTTCTAAGACTAATGTGGTTTAGAATCTGTAGATAAAAATTTCTATCAGTGAGTAGATTTTTTTACTATTTTGTTTAAATTCTTTCTCTGCAACTGTTATTCCAGTTTACTTTAGTAAGCTTTCAAAAAAATAAACTTATCGACTTAATGGAAAACTGATTCTATCGTGCAAGTAACCATCAACAAAAAGCAAGCATCGACTTCTCACATTATAATAAATTGCGCACTGCCTCAAGTATTTGTTTAAATAAAACTAACTTTTGTAAACACACGATGTATGGGACAATGTTTGAGACCTGCCAATTCATCTCAGAAACAATTCTATCAAATGCCACACCATAAACTTTTGTATTTTTTTAGGGTTCAATGCTTCCGGTAAAACTAATTTAATGATTTACTACCTTATTTCTCGCATCAATTCTGGAATTATAATAAATCTCAATAATAAGCAACTTTTTATTCATACACTGACCGAAAGGTGCCAACATTAACTTTGTACACAAGTAAATTTATTTAATAATTGTTCGAAATAAAATAACAACTAAAAAACTAAACTAATTAAACACTATTAGATGTGTTATTGTTAATAAAAATTGCAAAATAAACAGCATTGCTCTTTTCTAACATTAATTCAAAAGTTAGTACCAACTGATAGTAACTACAAATAAGGTACCAACTTAAAATAGAGAACAAAACTATTATTTGTGTAAATTGTTTAACATTTGTTTATTGTTCCATACTTACTTTGCCGTAGAAAATGAATAAGCCGCAACACGTTTGGAATGGCTATTCCGCACTTATGGAACCGTCACGCTCGTCTTCGGTTTGAGTGACGAACATTCCACTTGTGGAGAATATGCTGTTTTCCAAACTTGTTACAGAATATACTAATTTTTGTCAGTATAAATGTTGAACATACAATTGCTGAAATGTGAGAAAGTAGCAAAACATTATTGAACAGTAACAGGAACTATTGACTTGCTTCATAAAATAAAACAAACGCCGGTGTTCGTCACATGAAGCTAAAATTGTCAAAATTCGATGTTTTCAAAAAAGTATTGCTAACCAATCTTCAATATATCATTTGCAACGGTGGAAACCTGGCACTCTTCGTGACCTTTTGAGTCTAAATATTAGCTCTACTATTAGTCAAAAACATCCCTGATGTATTTTCATGAATAACATGCTCGGACCATAATATTGCATATTTTGTAGTGTATTCAACTCTCGTGCACTCTGTAGTAACGTTAAATAACCATTATTCTATTAGTTTTAGTGTCGTGCAGCGTTACAACTTAAAACTAACCTCATTAACAAAAACGAATCATTATTTACCAAATTTAAAAAACTAAGGTCACTTTCCATAGTTAGAACTTTAGAGAAAAAAAAGCGAATTAATCTTTTGTATTTGGAAATACGTCGACTCCTTCGGTTTTTTACGTTATGAATTTGCATCTAACTGTTGACAACATATTGATAGAACTTTGACACGTGTTAGGAGTGAACACGAGAAGTAACATCGTTACTTATTTTTTTGTTTTATTTTTTTTTAAAGATGTTTGAGTTACAATTGGGAATGATGTGGGTGATAACTTCAAGCATAGTGACATTATAATTATTATTAAACTCTAAGGTGCGTAACAGCGAGGGGTAGGTTTAACAAAATGACTAAAGACTAAAGGTCTCTATGACGAGTCATTATCGGGATTTTGTTAGGCGCCACTCACATCTTTTAAATGTTTAACAAATGTTTACTAAAATATCTGGGAAAAACTGTAAACACTCGAAAGAAACACGAGTGACGTAAGATTTTCTATTTAAATGCAAGAGTATTTACAAATATTGGTTACACCACGGTCGCGTTCTTTTACTTAATGCAATCGCTTTACTTCAACCAATCGCAAAAATATAAAAATGTAATGGCACGCTTTCACTACTAAACGCAGATTATACCAAAATTTGCTTAAACACTAATTACAGATTCACGAAGATCATAATCGAAATAAGATCGTGGGTTTTGTTTAAAACAATTAACTAATTTAGCATCAAACTGGAAATTTATAAACCCCATCTTAGTTCATTCATTTTGAACAATACAATGTTACCAAACAAGAACAAACGAGAATATATGCAACGACGTTTTCTAACTTAATTTTTGATTATTTCTAACCGCACACAAAAGCACTCAAAAGTTTCCCGGGAAAAAAATCATTTTACTTATAGTTGGTTTTCTTCCGATGAGCCAAATAATCCGTTTTGGGGTATATACCAAAACTTTCAAGATTTATATCGTTGTTAAATCAACTTTATTTAATTAGAAGCCTTTTTATTGCGTCGATTTAATTGTTCATTACGGTATGCATTGCTATAATTAGTTTGCAGTTGTAAGAGATATTGACTAGTTCGCTAGCGTTCGTTTTGACATTTTATTAAAAGAATGAAAAATTTCTTTAGTTTTACGAGCTGGTTTGTTATTTAACTTTATTATCAACGCAAGTTAAACACACGCATACAAATCACTGTTCAATAGTTACGCGGACACCGTTTTGCGTACTACATCACTGGCGATTGTATAATTTTAAAACAATATTCTGCTAAGTTACGTTCTTGCTTTTACTACATGTTACTAATCCAAATATCGACTAACTTAAAACTATTAGAATACAAACTGGGGACGTGCATCCCTCTTTCTTTTAATTTATACATACACAAAGAAGCTTACAAAAAAAAATACGTTACAGTTCTGAGAAAGATAATTAATCTGCAAATTTACAATTTAACCGTGGTTCGTAATCAGTGTACTATAGAGCTAGTCAAAACAAAATATGCAATTTTACTGTAACAACAACATGATTCGAGCTTTTTCCTTAAAACAAACAAACACTTTGTTAATTCAGCAAAACCAAACGGCGATATGAGTTAAATAATTCTAAGAAGTCTCCAATAGTGACTACTAGAATAAGCATTTCTTGAAAGTTTTATTGTGCGAACATTGAAGATAAGGCAATTCACAGCACCACAACTGATTTAAAAAATAAATATTAATTAACAAAAAAATTAATATTCCAGCAAACTTGGTTTGAAAACAAATGTTCTTTGTCAACACGAACAAAATCTGATTAAAATACAGCATAACTCACTTAAAACGAACGCTCCCATAAGACCAAAATCATTTACGCGTAAAAAAAATCAATTTTCACCACAGAGTGCGTCAGTTACTATTTCATCACACTGATTTCAAAAGCAACTAGCAACTGTATGTATTCCTTCCGTTCCTCTTTTTTTTCTCGGCGTTAACAGCTATTTTCTGCGTTTCATCTATCGTTTCTTTCTTGCCCATTTATTTTTCTTATCAGTAGTTACTATTGATTTAGTTTATTACTGATAAACATAAATTTCCAATAAAAGAGTGATATTACGATATTTTCACATTGTTTGCAATTATACTTTTTCATTTTGCTCTTGTAACCTAAGTTTGTTTATATAAACAAACATATTCAATTATTAATTAATTACTATTATGTTTTCAAAATTTTAATTAAATGTTTATACACTACATAATTAATTTAATTTAGTAGTAAATAAATATATCTAAAAAGCGTCTAGTTTTAGTAAATTTAAAATAAAGAGATAATTGTAAATCTTAAAAATATGCCTGCAACTTTTAAATTTTTGACACAAATTGAATATAAAAATCATCAGTTTGAGATGAGTTTTTCATACCTGTAAATGTTTATTAATTTAAAACGTCATTGACTATTTTAACTATTTCTACTTAAAAGCATTATTGCTAGTTTACTTCCACCACGATACGGAATTGGTTCAATTATTTCAAATTTCAGTAAGACTAAGTAAATAAAAGTTTTGACGAGTAGTATTAAAAATTATGCTTAAATGGTTTGATAAAATAAATAACATATAGCTTTTGTCTTATTTAGTTATTTAGTTTCTAAAGGTACATCATATAATTTTCCAAATTTAATTTTGATCAACTAATTTAAAGATTTATTAGATTAAAGTTTTTCAAGCAAATGACCATACATGTTGTCAGCTAGTATATAAGGGGCAAAAGTAATCTAATCAATTACTACAATTTTAATGCAACTATTCTTACAATTTTTATATTTATTGTTATGACAATGTCTACTTTCATATATCTAAACGTATACAATTCAAGTGCTTTTTTACCCAAATAGAACATAAAAATTTAAGGTTTTTGAAAGCAAATCTACACGTTACTTTTGATATTTGATGATGATGATATCTCTTGAAGTGTCAAATGTGTTCTCAATTTATTTAAAATTTGAAAGAATTTTTAATTAGAACAATTTATTAATAATGTATCTGATAACTATTGATATTTAGTCAAGTTAACTTTTTTTAATTAATTCGATAATACCGCAGAAGTTAATTATAAACTTGTAAGGTTAAACGGCTTGTGGAGAATATAAAAGAAAAATTAAACCAACTTTACGATTTTAATAACGAGTTTGTTATGTTTTTAAATGAACACTGCAATTACAAAGAAAATTTAATCTAATTACATTCGATATCAAATTTGTATATGCTGACAAATTTCATATAATTAATAGGGTCCCTGTCAATTTAAATCTAAAAATTGTGTAAGTTTTTTTATTATAATTTTTTGATTACGTTTGCTTATAATTTAAATAAACCCGGAATAAACTTAAAAAACTTAATTTAAAAGTTATAAACTATGTGCGTAATTTTAATGAGTTGTATTAATTTTATATGGCAGTGATTATTTCCTTAAAATAGAAAGTACAAAAAAATTTATAAAGTTTTGATAAATTAACAATAAAACTGAAGGGTACCTTACGTGATCAATATTATTGCATAATATTTATGCCTAAAATTTTACTGACTTAATTTAAATCATCCTCATATGATGAATTTTATTATGCAACGTCTAATGTTGTGCAACAATATTGATCGTGTAACGTTTCATTTACAAAATTTAATGTTTTTAGGGTTGTTGTTTTATCTTAAATTCTTCACATACAGACAAAGATAATTCTGCTCTCAAGACACAATATACTATTGGGAAAAATATAGTACTTTCCTAAGAAAACTTTATGTTGTTAACCATATTGAAAAAAAAGTATAATAAAATTGTATTAAAAATAAAAATATATGTTATTAAGTTAATGCAAACGTTTCGGAAGCTTTATTTTTTTACTTAGTGTTTACACAGTAGACCTTTTAATTTTTGTTTGCTTTATCCATTTTGAACGTTCATTTAAACGTATTTATATTATTTTTGTCAATGATTGCCACAAATTAGATAAAGAATTAGAAACATTATGTGTTGTAAGTTTAGATTAGAGATTAAAAAAATACAACAAAAACAGATTTAATATTAACGAATAAAATAAAATTGATAGATGTCGGTGTTATTACTATTCAAAAGTGTTTATTTTTAAAACATTTTTGCTTGTTTAGCAATATTAAGAATAATCGAAAATACCGGGTGATTGATCTCGCCTTAATCATAGTCGTTCTAGAAGAATTATCAAAATCTGGATTTTGAAACTTTAGATAATAGGGTTTCCAAATGGGATTCACAAAGATCATGATCGAAATGAGACTGTGGGTTTTGTTTAAACAAAATAACTAATTTTGCCTTAAACTAAAATTCACAAACTCTATCTGAGTTTGTTCAAAACAATATAACATTACCAAATAAGAACAAAAAGAAATACGCAAAAACGATTTTTAACTTAATTCGGTTATTCACACAAATTCACTCAAAACACAATAGTTTTCCGGAACAAACAATCAGATTACTTACAGTTGGTTTACTTCTGATGAGAGCAAATAATCCGTTTTAGGGAGTACAGCAATTTTTTCCAAGGTTTATGTCGTTACACAAAATTTCTTAAAACAGGAACATTTTTATTACGCCGATCACGCGTTCAATGCTTCACGATATGCATTGTTATATTTAGTTTGCAGTTTTAAGAGATATTGTTGAATAATCCAATATTGTTTGTTTCAACCTTTTATTTAAATCGAACAAAAAATGTCTTTAGTTTTGCGAACTGGATTGTCCTTTAGCTTTATTATTAACGTAAAATTAACACACGCATATGAATCATTTCTCAATAGTTTCGCAAATAACAATTTGGGCACTTTTATTACCTAGCGGTTGTATAATTTTAACAACATTATTCCGTTAAGTTTTGTACATGCTTTTAATACATGTTACTAATCTCGAGTCTAAATATCGACTGGCTTAAAAATACTAAAATACAAACTGTGCATTCCCCTTCCAAAATCTTTTTACATACACAAAGACCTTACAAAAATACGTTTATAATTCTCAAAAGATAAACAATCTGCAAATTTAGAATTTTAACCATGACTTGTAATAAGTGTACTGTTCATTTTAGTTATAACAAATATCCAATTTACTTTATAAAAGCGATAACATTCAAGTTCTTTTCTTGGAACAAACAATTTCGAAACCCTACCATACAAAGTTTCAAAATCCCGATCTTAATAATTCTCCCATATCGCCTAATAATTAAGGCGAGATCAATCACCCTGTATATTTATCAAAAAGTTTATCTGCTTTTGGAAAGTGTCAAAATCATATACTATTTTTATACGCAATAACTATGTGCAATTCTAAGAGCCAAATGCCATTGAAAAAAACTATGTGCGATAAGACATCAATATTCTTTAGGAAATGTAAAATAACTCTACTCCACAACTAGTGATTACTAACAGAATTTTCTTTCTTCTTCCTAATATAAAGCTCTTAATATGTTATTTATTTTGTAAAAAATGCAAGTGCAATTAGCTCGTCTTTCTTCAACCTCCGTTCCTGCTCATCAACATCTATTTCGAGTATATTATCAAGTTCAAAATTGGTTTGGTAATCAACTTGACCCAAAAGACTGGAGTTGGTTACACTGATTACACTGGTCAACATTGAATAATATTATTATATTATTATAACTGATTTCGTATTATTTTGATGCGTTCAATCCAAAGATCACATTTTTTTTGCTCTGACAGGCCAACTTTTTGAGCTATTGGCAACATTAGATAAACTTGTTTCAGGTGACATCTGTTTGGCTAAGTATATTATTTCACAAGTTATATTTTATTGACGTCAGTGTTGGTAAACTGTCGATCATCTTCTGCTATTGTTGTGAATAAAATGGCACAGTTAAAATATTGCAAAAATAAACCTGGTGTCTTCTGTTACATCTGCTGCAAATTCACCCTTGTTAATAACAGAAACCTTTCTTATTTCAGTATGCCACTAGGTGACCGAGATAAACTTTGGGAACCACACATGGTGTACAAAAAATTTACAGTAGACCCAAGGCTGTAAGGGTTGTAAGAACGTTGGAATTCTCATGGTCGGATGTTATTTCTGTTCTATTGATGTAACTGGAATAAATTAAAACCGGAGCAACCTGACACATCCTGATTTTGATTCAGCAAGTCGTTCTGTAGCTCATTGTGATGAAATTCTAATAATTGTATTTGAAAAAGTTTTTGACATTAGCGACCAAGATTCCTCTAGCGTTAAAGAAGATGAAGAAGAATATGCGGTTAATGAAGGCAGTTTTCTTAAATGTAGCTCAATGATCTAGTTTGCAATCTCAGCTTGTCAAAATCACCCACCAAACTGTAAGCATCCAGACTGAAGATCAAAAACCTTCTCTTTGATAGTGTTCGCGTCGCATTCTACTGCAACAGACATCGAGAATATTTCTATCAAGACAAGAACTTGATGTACTCTGTAGATATTTCACAGCTTGGAGTGCTACAAAACAAACCCAAAAATTAGTGATTGTATATTGACAGCAGCAAGCAATTACTGAAAGGTGTTTTGCTGCACAAAAGCAACTTCTATGTCTCTATACTCCTTGCTCACTCTACTTCATTGAACAGCACCACAGATTTAATTATGTTGACTTAAAGAAGGCAAACTTTTTGTTGGGGTTTACCAAGTACGACTGCTTCTTTTACATGTGAGACAGTCGAGACACTGATCATCATTATACAATAAAAAACTGGCCGGTAGGAAGGAATTAGTGGCTTTTGTTATCACCAACCATATGGTGGACAAAAATAAGATACTTTTCCTACCACTTCACCTCAAACTTGGTTTGATTAACCAGTTCACCAAAGCTTTGGACAATCATAGTAGTTGTTTCATTTACTTGTGCCACGTTTTTCCAGAACTGACCATTGAAAAGTTGAAAACTGGCACTTTTGACGATCCTGAAATCCGTCAGTTCATCAGAGATCCACAGTTTGAAAACCTAATGATTAAAGTGAAACTAGAAGCGTTGAAAGATTTTGTTCCAGTCGTCAAAAACTTTCTCAGCAACAATAAGGCTGCAAAGTTCACGGAACTTGCCACCAATATGCTGACTGCTTTCAGAAATCTAAAATCGAGCATGAGCCTTAATTCTCACATTTAGATCGTTTTCCAAATAATCTTGGATTTGGTTTCTACCAAGAGATAAAGTCGATAAAAACAGATATCAATGATGGCGTATTACTGCTGGACTCTGGATAGAAACACCTTGCTACTGGACATTTTAAGACTTCAAAAAAAAACAATTTAATTTTGAAAAGTGATGATAGAACATACAATTTGCATACACGGTAGTGCTTTTAAAAACGGCATTGTAAACGGATTTTTTCAAATTCTTGCTCGCCTTTTTCACACGTGTGTTTCAAGCGTTTAAAGTTATCGCTTTGATAACGATATGCACTTTAACACTCACAGTCGTTACAGTTAACTGTTGGCATTTCTTAGTTTTATACTATTCATACGTGTCCATGTTACACGAGATGTCGTTAGACACACATTTTATTTAAGAATTATAGGGTATAAAAAAAAGGCAATTGATGCATCTTTATTAAGCCAATTTGTTTCTAACCAGCAAGGAGAAGTAATAGAAGAAGAAGAACCGAAATCATTAATCTTCCCGTTTTTTAAAATTCACACCGTTTTAATAGTTGTTTCCATCGACCGTGCATTTATGACGTACATTAACGTAAACAAAATCGTTCATTAATGACCCCTATTAATGAACGATTTTCTATTAATGAACGATTTGAGTATAAGCAACTAAGCATACATGTGTATACCTAAAGTTTTATCTGTCAATCAAATACAATTTGAAAATGTAAATAAAAAGTCTGTCATAATTTGTACCAAAGCAAATTTTAATAATAACGAATCAACATTAATTTTAAGCTGTAATAAATCTTCAATTTGTTCACACAAACTTTGAGACATTTTTGTACTGTATACAACATTCCGATGATAACACTTAATAACATTTAACGATGTTTAGCTCATCTATTTTACAAACTATTGTCTCACACAGTTCTTCAATATTGTTTACTAATTGTTCAAAAAGGAGTGGCCCGATAAACATTCCGACCCCTAAAAATATCTTTTGGAAGTGTAGCGGAACCACTTTAAGAAAATGTTTTTTTCATAAACTCTACATGAGCATGTTGTGTGAAATAACATTAAAATAAAATCAAGCTTTATCATTAAAGAATCTTAAGCTGGAATACACAATAGCGATATGAATGAATATCTTTGTTTGGTATAATGTGACAAGTCATTATCAAAAGTTCAACGTAGAGATGTACTTAGGCTTTTTGTATCATTTATCAAACATTGACAACCATTTCTAGTTCGGTCTTTGTAGGTGCATTACTATTTTGAATAAGCACCAATCCGTTCTCACAAAAAAGATTTATGCACTTTGTTTCGCTGTGATGAAAACTATTGTGTCTTGATGCAACA
This sequence comes from Abscondita cerata, assembly GCA_030710515.1. Lineage (NCBI taxonomy): Eukaryota > Metazoa > Arthropoda > Insecta > Coleoptera > Lampyridae > Abscondita > Abscondita cerata. The sequence continues at coordinate 271,576 of JALBCR010002616.1, read as the reverse complement.
ATTGGAATTTAGTACCTCAATTCTCAACAACTTAGTGACCTTAATTAAAATACAAATCTCACAAAAAGTAAAAAGAATGAAGTTGGGTTATGTTATACAATTAAAAAATTGTGGTGATTTGACAATACGGTACTTTCTAAAGGTGCGTTCACAATAGCATATCTTTTTAAAATTATTAAATTAAAATTTTATTAAAATTACAAAACACGGTCGACGGAAAAGTTGTGTAACTAACTCTTGAATTAAACAGCGATTAACAATCTCAAACATTAACGCGCTCGCTTCGCTCACGCGTTAAAATATCTCGATTGTTAATCGCGCTTATTAATACACTCGTTTGTTAAATAATTATTAATGCTATTTTGTTGTTATTATTAAATTGTTTTGAATTAAACAAAATCACATATGATCGTAGAATAGGCCTCCCGGGAAACGAGTGCATATATTACTGGTATTCTATTTCAACATTTTGAATCGTTATATCTCAGATACGGTTGGATTTAAGAAAAAAAGTATTAAGACAATTTTTATAAATAATTAAATAATCTACAATTTTTGTCTGAATTAATTTTAACATAAAACTTACCGTTTAGCTTAAAAATGCCAAAAATTCATTTTTGCGAACTTTCACCTTGAATCGTTTTTTATGCCAAATATGGGATTGATGGAAACTTTTTATATTTACTTTATTATTGTTATGTACCGATCTATTCCTACGCTGTATAAGTATTTTTGTACCTTTGTTGCACATCTATTAGAGCTTTTGCTGGTATAAGAATCGCATAATCTAAATTGTTTCCAAAAACAACTTACGCCGGAGGCGACACAATTAATTGGATTTAGAAAAAAAAGATTCCAAACATGTTTGCTTTTAACAAATAAGCATTAATTACTTTAAAAAATAGTTTACTACAGTTTAAATTGTAATGTATTAATCTTTCTTAAAGTCAAAACTTTTTATCTTAATACCAAAATATAAGCGACCTTTAAAACAATATACTTCGACAAAAAGCAGTTAGAAAATAAATATCTTCTTAATTAGACAGTTTGTGGAATTAAAACAACAGCAAATTTTGCAACTGCAAATTATTTACGTATAGAATGTAAAACAAAAACAACCTACGGTACGTTTTGAAAATAAACATAACATGCACGAAACAAAACAAATTCCAAAACCAAATCAATATAGTGAAATTTGCCTGAAGGATTTTAAACAACGTACTAAAATAATGTACATACAACAAGAACACACTTCTGCAGTTTTTTAAAACAACCTATACATTTAGATATATAATATATTGAATCATTAAGTTGGTATGGAGTATGTATATCTACAATCAATAAAATATTTCCAATATTTCGGGCTGATACTTTTGGAAAAATAAATTAAATATTGTATAATAAAATTTTAATTAGCACGTAAATAAGTTACAAATTGTACACTAATTGCAAAATTGTTCTAATTTGGACCAATTCGTTTCATAATTGAAATAAACGTAAAATCAATATAACAAAACGGTTAGATAATTATAACATGTTTTAATTAAGTTATTTAAATTTTTTTATAAACATATTGAAAAAATTAGCAATAGATTATTTGAACTTTGCAAATTAATAAAAGTTAATAATAATTAACATACATTTATGTAACTGCTCATACATCTATTAACAAAGTTATTTAACGCAAATGCATTTTAAACAATTAAACTTTAATTTCGTTTGTCATCTACCCAATGCTTAAAATTTTTCGCCTGCGTATATTACTAAAATGTTAAGTTTTTGTGATTAAATTTATTAATTTATTATTAATTACAGTAAAAAACTGCAAAAAAATTTTTTGCTCTTTGTTTTAGTATATCTATTGGTGAACTTCAATAATAATACGTGCACTTAAAGTTGACCAAAAGCCAAACAAAATGAAAGATAATTCTTAGTTTTATTATAATAATTTATTAAAAATAAAACTTTGAACCCTTATAGCTAGATACAAAATTATTTTACCAAAATATTAATTGAATTAAAGAAGATAGCAATTATTTATCATTTCCATAAAAAAATTATACATATTTAGCAATTTTTAGTCACTTTTGTTGAAAACAATGAAATTTTGTTATAAACAATTAAAAATATTAAGTAAGATTTTGAAAAAAATGATTTGTATTAGAAAAATGTAAATCTGAATTTGTTTATTTAGAAGCCGAGATATAATCAATTTACATTGTTATTGTTCATTCGGTAACTAAAAATATTTTGATCTAACAAAATTTGTACATTGTCTTTAATGTATTAGCAATCAAGCTACATAGTTTAACAAGAATAGGATTAATAATTTAAAAAAATAGCAACAATAGCTCTCGGCGGGTTGCGCAAAGTGATTCTGAAGACAACTCTCAAGCCTTTGAACCGATACTTGCTATGTTATTGGTCTTTTTTATTGTAGTTCTGTTTAAAATAAGTTAATAGATTTATTCATTATACTGCTAATAATATTTACAAATACACAAATATACTGCAAAAAATAAATATTTTATACTTAAAACAATGTATAGATACTATTTGTTGATTCAGAAAAAATCTAAAAGATTTATAAATTACCATAAATTTTTTTTTAAATTTATTTATTCAATAAAGGTGAATACCGACTAATTTTAAACATATTATGGTTTATTAGTTATTTATCGTAAAAATTATCGATTTTCTTTGGAATTGCTTTTGCAGTTTCACTTAGTTGTATATTTCCATGTAGGTAATATTAAAAATACATTAATGTCGAAAATGGACTCTCAAGCCTAAGTTACAATAAATATTATAATTAAATAATTAAATCACATTCAACTTTGTTAAATTATTAAATCTATTAAGAAAATTCTTCCCTATTACGTGGTTTACTCGCCGAGAGCTATCATAGGTTACTATATTTACCGAAAGGATATTTCTGTAAAATAATTTTGTATCTAGATAAAACTCTTCAGTCTTATGACAGTTTTTCTAAAACTTGTAGAAAATAAGATACAGAAAAGTAAACAATAAAATTTGCTTTAAATTTTCAATAAATTGTTAATAATTGTTGAAGCGGCCTTGTATTTTGGACACAATAATTTTTTCTATTTCTACAATAGGGTAAATGTGAATGTGTCCAACCGGGTCTTGTAGTCAGCCACTTTTCCTTAAAGAGCGTAATAATAGATTTCTCTTTTTAATAAGCTATTGAATACTAAATATCTATTTTCAGCCGCCTTTTTCGTCATTACTTTGGTCTTTTAAAAATTCTAACTTACATGTGTTGCCATTTCTGACTGACTGAAGTGTGTAGTGTTGCTACTAGCTCAGGCCGATTATAAAAAACGGTGAGAAAATGTTTAACCAGAATTTTATGGTTAATAATAGTAGAGCAACAAGCAAAAAAGGTAAAAAACATATTCCCGATTAAATATTAAGCTGAGGTTGCTTTTATGGGGTTGCAATGAGGTGGAAAATGGTTTTTAGAGATTTTCTGCAAAACCAAAGATGTTCAAAAATAATGTTTTGCATTTAAGTTGTAGATGTTTAAAAAGGCTACAATTTCATATTCTTGACTTTCTTCACATAACCTCAAAATTTCACGAAAATCACAGTTTCCTTTTTTCCTATAAATTTCGATATGCGGCAGAAATTTACCAAGAAAACCTTAAATTTTAGCATAAGATTAGGCTTTGTCATAATAAGCGTAAAAGTATTCAGTTCAATAATAGTATATTATACACCTATGTTGTGAAGTCAGTCATTATTGCCTTAGCACCAGTTTATAGTGCGTAGGCAATAATGGACTTCACAACCATGGTGTATATACTATTTTTTCCACTACTAGCCAAATTTAAGCCAAAAATAAAAAATAAACATTTTTTTTGTAAAAATCAAGTAGCACAGGAATGCAAATAAATCAAAAAGCATTAAAAGCTGATTCACTAAACACTTGTGTGGTATATTTCACCTTCATTTTCTGAAAATTATTCGGAGTAATATGTAAATTAGTTGATTTAGGAGCCAATCGCAGCGGTTTAGATTTGTCTGACATGTAGAAATTTTTAATGTCTTTCCAAGATGCTTTATTGTTATTAAAGATTATATCGTATTTAATCAAGTTATTTTGCACCGACTTCAATAAATAGGGGACATCGAAGAAATAATAGATTTTCTTATCGTTTACGAGAAGATATGGTTTTTCCGGTGATACATCTATTCTTTTAATTAGGTTTCGAAAATTTTACTACCATTGGCACTGCATTGTAGTTGTAGCTTTTCTATGCAGTTTAATACTATCGACTTCAGTTTGTCACCTTTGCATATCGTATTTGTAAAGATGTTGCACAAGGGTTGTTTAACTCTGTATATCTCCTACTTCTTAGTGGTTTCTTTTTTTAAGTCCACTTGGGCTGTCACAATTTCTGCTCTGCTTTCGGGAAGTAATCGTTGGGAGATGTTAACTTCAATTGAAGTGCTTTCTTTTCACGTTGCAATTTAAGAATGTTCCTCCGTAATTTTCTTTACCTAAGAGTATTTGAGCTGCAAGCTTGAGTAGTTTTGGTATAGCTAGAGATGTTAACGGGCATTTATTGCTTCGCCAATATACCTTGCATCATTTTAATATTAGGTTTCAGAAATTGACACTTGTAATTCATTTAGGAATGGCAAGTGTTTGCCACATACTCGTTAAGCTTTTAGAGTCGACATTTTTATGCAACAGATCGGAACTTCCAGATTCTGTTAACCATTCAAAATACCTACAACAAAATGTTTGTAATTTACTTAAAATTCTTCATGTAACTTAACTCGCCTGGTTAAATCTCCTTTGGGAAACCTGAAAAAACTGATTCTACCATCATATTTAATAAATAAATAAATTCAGGTTATGTATTTGCGGTTATGGGATGGGGGCGCGAATTTTAAACTAATGGCATTTTTTTATTCAAATAATTTTATCATGTTAGGTAATTTTAAGCAGCAAATAAGTTAAAGATAATCACCTGGATATACAAAATTATGTTTCACTCGTTTTTGTTAAACAACTATTCTTAGATTCTCAAAAAAATTGAATTTGTCCATTATTAACCTAGATCAACAATAGAAAAATTATTAACCACTAATAGAGAAATTCAACTTCTCAGTTGGCTAGGAGACGCAATAAGTGTCCACTTCACAGCTAGTAGTGGAAAAAATACATTTTCCACGACATACTAGAAAACGGACGTTTCTTCTCTACAAATAGTAAGGAAAATTCGTTTTTCCTCACTAGCGAGGAAAATAATGCCGTGTTACAAAAATGCCTCTTTAAAAAATGTAAGAATGTGTTATTAGAACTATATGCGCCTAGTAGTTAGTTAAAAATTTAATTTTAGTATTCAATAAGGTTTGTTTAATTTAATATCTTATATATCGACTTTTAAAAATTGCTATCCTACATTTATTGGTTAGAATTACGCAACTGCGCTGTGACAGATTGAAACCACGTCGATACTACAGAATACTGCAGCGAGACTATTGGTTACGTTTACAATATTACTTCTTTCATTAGGTTGTTTTTTGGGAATATCGTGGAAAAAATGTTGTGTTTAACACATGAGAAAGCATTTTCCACTCCCACTCAGCTCAGTGGGAAAAAATCTCTTTTCTCACTTGTTGGACAAATAACTATTTAATCTACGTTATACCATCAAATTTTGAGGTTTAAATCACGTGCTACATTAATAATTAATTTTTGCCCATATTTATTATAAATGTAGAGTTATTTATGATTTTAATTATAAATCAGTAGTCAACAACCTCTTTGTAAAGCCATTCTTAACCGGCTGACTAGTAAAGTAGCGCATGTTTATTTGCCAACCGCCTTAAATAATATGATCGTTACAGAAAACAGGCCATTCAACAGTATCCTAAAGAGAGTTTGTCTAATGCCTTACAAGAAATAAAAAACGGGCAATTGGGTACTAGAGAGGAAAGTCGAAAGGAAAATGATTCCTGGTACTATTCCAACAAAAAAAAGAGAAAAATGGATTGGAAAAGTAGTTAATAAAGTTGGCGAAGTGTGAGTTTCTCCAGAAAAACACGATCTTTTGAACATTGTTCAAAAAATTGTAACCAGCAAAATAAGAAATCTGCATTTAAGCATAAATCGGGAAAAATAGTATTAAAGCTTACTTAGAAGACATCCACAACTGTTTTTACGCAAAGCTAAGGGTTCTACAAAAACCAGAAGTGTAATAAAATTAAAGTTAATAAAAAAATAGTTTCTTGAATCTAACGCGTTAGAGATTTTAGATGTCCCTCTAGAATCTGGCACCTAAAAGCAACAAAAACAACAGTTCTTCTAGTCTTTTCGGCAGAAAAAAAACATTGACACCAATTGTTGTTTTTTCTTTTGGTACCCCCCGGTTGGTTTTTACAAGAAATGGACTTCATAACCGGATTGTTGAAAACAAAGTAACAAAGCCCGTATTACTTTTTATCGATGGGCAAAAGTCCCATTGAACTTAGTGAGTTTTGTCATGAACCCGGAATAATTTCATACGCTTCCCCTCAACACCACACATATAATGCTGTCCGCTGATGTTAGCGTGTTTAAACCCCTAAATACCAGCTGTAAAAAAACTGTTTGGGAATGGCAAGCTAAACCAGAAAATGTAAATTGTGTATAAACCAAAAGTATATTTTGCCCGTTGTTGAAGGAGGTGTTGCACGATGAGTCATTCAACCCAGAATCTATAAATTACTCAAAGTGCATTCAAAACCGGTTAAAAAGAGTAAACAATCAAGAAAAGAAATTAGACATTGATATCACAAAAGAGCAAATTGAAGTTACTGAAAATGTTTTAATCATTCTGAAAGAGAAACTTTTGGAGAAAAAAATTGAAAATATACAATGCGTTACTCAACAACTAAAATTAATAAAACAAAAACCGTATACCACATGTGAAACATACCAAGTACTCAATCATGGTTTACTTTACAAGATTGATACTACAGATGTTTTGGAATTTGATTTTACTGAAGTTTTAAAATAATAGCTTTATGGATGAAAATAATCCCTAAAACAGCCGAGAGTTAATAAGCAATAACGACAAAATGCAAAATAAACAAATTTTGACTGAAGTTGAATTAAAACGGATATCTAAACAAAATGTTTTCCAAAAAATCAGATTCACTTGAAACAGATAATGATATAGCAGTAAGTAACTGAAATGATAAAGCCTGGACCAACAAATCATGTCAAAACAAGATGAATAATACAAAGTCTGATGATATACTAGAAAGTCATGACAAAAGCGTCTTTATTCAAGATGTCGTTGTAAATTCACCTAAAGAGAACAAAAATAAATCAGGTGAACATACTCCTAAATTAAAAAACGTCGAATTTAGCTTGGAAACATCTAACAAAAAATAACGATTTTACATGACATCACAGTATCGAGCGCTAACTGACTAAAGTATACTGACAAGACTTCCATTCAAAATTATTTTATTCTTTTCAAACCTTATAGTTACAGAAGCAGAAAGAAAAAAATTCAGAACGACTACCATTTCAAAGAAGAAGACAAGTCTGAACAAGAAAAGTTTAACTAAGCATAATGATAATAATAATCAGAATGCTGCAACTACTTTACGACTTCTACTACGTACGCAACGGTCACAAAAAAGTAAGCTTTCGACTAAAAAAATAGTGAAGAACCTATAACCACTACATCGACACATTGTAATTATGTAAGACAAAAGAAATATGTACAAGTTGTGACTACTATTTAGACAGTGATACAAAAGGTAATGATTTAAGAAATATAAGATTGAGACATGCCTTAATGGATATTGTTTGGAATGTACAGTCTTTCGCGTTTATAATGGCGCGGTTTACGGCAGGTACATAAATTAGTCGTTCACCTTTAGTAGAATAATAGTACCGATCCTGGACCACAACTTGGCGGGAAATTTTAATTTCAAGATCAGCCCAAGGTCAAGCATCGGGGTCGAAGTAATGTCAAAGCCACCCGAAGGTCTTAAGGTCAGAGTCACCCCAAAGTCAATTATCAAGGACAAGGTCATTTCAAAGCTAAAGCAACTTTTAAGATCGTTCAGAATGAATCATTGTTCAGATCGTTCAGGAAGGATCGAGATTGTTCAAGGTTGCTCGCAAGGTTAACGCCCTGGGAGAGGTCACGTTTGAAGTTTCGCTCTGGAAAATTGGATGTTGGCATCATTAACCGTTATTTATATAAACCCGTATCTACATACACAGACCTGTACCTGAATGAACAGACCTGTACCTGAATGAACAGACCTGTTTCTGTACAAACAGACCCGTACCTGTATAAACAGACCTGTACTTGTATGAACAAACCTGCACCAGTTTAAACTGACTTGTTCAGCATTTCACTTTAGAAAATTCTGCTTATAAATCACTTGTTGTTAATAAAGATTAAGCAACATTCAGTTTTACATAACGTTTTCAAAGTTATTAACTACATCATCATTCCACATTTGCAAATTCTGCTTATAAATCAAAATTACATTTATTGTTGACCTGAATAATGGTTAATGATCCCTACATCTGGTTTCACAGCGTGTTAACCTTACGAGCAACCTTGAACAATCCCGAACCATTCCGAACAAGCCCAAACGTTCTCCTGATTGCATGCTCATTGCAGAACATTAACCTTGCAAGGCAACCTTGAACAATCCCGATCCTTCCTGAACGATCCTGAACGATTCCGATCGTTCTTTAGCCTTGAGATGACTTTGCCCTCGATGATTGAACTTGGGTTGACCTTGAACTTAGGGGGATTTTGATCTTGGGTTGATTTTGAAGTGGCCTTGACTTGACCGTGACCCCGATGCTTGGCCTTGGGTTGACTTTGGGGTGACCTCGACCCTGATGCTTAACCTTGGGTTGACCTTAAAATTCAAATTTCCCGCCAAGTTGTGGTTCAGAACCCGTCCTATTATTTTACTACCTTTGATTGCGTAGATACATAAACAAAATAAAACAGAATAGATTTTGTTATTGAATAGGTAGACTTATACCGGATTAACAAAACTTAGGGTCTGAAGCTATAACTTGAAACTGTAAATTATCACAAAGGTGATTCATAAAATTTCAGACATTTAAAACAAGTAATCGTTTAGTATTCAATGGGAAGGAGAAAATTAACACTTTAAAATAATCAAGAGTTTACAATTTAAAATGTTATTATAATTCATACGACTATATAATAAAATTTTTAAGTAATATAGAAGGAACTTTTAATCGTTTTCAGAAATAAACATCAAGGAATAACAAGGAAATAAAATTTTGCAAAACATGTTTTGGAATTTAACCATTCATTAAATAATTATAAAGAACTATTAGAAATTAAATGTCATTCAAATTAACAAAACCTTATTTTAAATGTGCAAATACCAGATTAGCCATTTGTAAATGTTGATAAGTAAAAAAAACAACTTTGATTGACTACATTAACGTGTATTTTATCCTTTTCTGACTTAAAAACTAATATTTTTAAAAAACATTGCAACTTTCACTTTTAAAAATCTTCTATTAGAATTTTTTTTTACTATGAAAGTAATTTATTATATTCTACATAAAACTACAATATCTAACTGAAGATAAACGTTGAACTTTTACGAAATTAGCATATGCTGTAAACATCCACTTTTGATGCTTAAAGTTATAATTAAAAATTGTAGCTTAGGGATTAAAAAGGCGTTCAAAAATTTATAATTAGCTGCTGGTTTAGCTTCTGTCAAAGAATAATGCCCAAAGTTTGAAATAATATACATATATTGTCGTATTTACAAGTTGCTCCAAATTTGATGTTTCTTGCGTACGTTGGACGAATCGTTATTTACACGTGGTTTTTTCGGTCCCCTTTAAGGATTGAATCGGTCGGGATCCCGGTGCTGGTAGTGCGGGGGCTTTGTTTCTAGCAGACGGTGTTATTGGATTACTGAAACCGGTCAATCACATTATGCATTAACAACGGTTATTTAAGACCACAATTAATCTTGTAGGTTAGAGCAACTTCTGGCCGGTCTTGCTCCTTAAGGGATAAAAAACGGAGTTTTAGATTACCGCTGTATAAGTGACGGAAGCCGTCGTAGGGCAAACCGAATTAACTATAGTCACCCGAGTACAATGTAGCTTTGTATGCGAGTGGTCTATGCACGAGAAGTTATACCCTCTTTTTGGCGTAATCTAGACACACCCTTTGGCAGTGCTACCAAGTGAATCAAGCGCACTGTAAGAGTTTGGTGATAAGTATGTGATAGCTGTAAAAAAACGGATTAATAACAATGGTTTTATAGGTAAGTTTTAAGTGTTTACTACTGATTTGCCATGACCCGTGCCAAATGATAATCAGCAGTAGAGGTAAGTTTTGAAAATACGGTTAATGAAAGTAACTGAAACCTAAAGTGAAAAGAATGAGTACAGTATTTAGAAAAGTAAAGATTTAGTGCGGTTAATCGGACAAGATTTGGACGAGCTCGGTATTCTCAGAGAATTTTGAAAAAACATTGAAAGAATATTAAAGTAACATTAAAGGAATGTTGAAAGACTAATGTTTTCTCGGTAAGGAGCTCCCACTTATAAAGAGGACGTTATCATTAACTGAAAAGTAGGCATAAGTTGCACGGGGTAATGCTAAATAAAGCGGTGACACACGACAAATTTAAAGACATTCAAATTTAATTTGTGAGATAATTCTTGTCTCGGCGGCAAATTTTAATAATCAATTATCGGTTTCTTACAATGCATAGTGGTTTGCAGTTTCAAATTATAGCTTCACGTTCCCATTGTTGTTAATTCGGTACGAAGCCTATCTATACGATAGCAAAATCTATCTCATCTTATTTTGTTTATATGTGACCTGGTCTATGAAAAGGGAGCTTACGTGCGAAAACAAGCTTTCAAGAAAATAGCGATTAAACTTAAACAACTCGTTTCGTCAGTTTCTCGTAGTTACTTTTTTGTTAACATGTTACTCAGGGGTTTGTCGTATCTTTAGTATTTGTACACCATCTTTGGCAGTAATCTCGTTGATTTCGGGCTTTATGCAGATGATCGAGAAATCGATTCAGCGTCTGTTCGCGTTCATCGTCAGGAATGTTTTTGACTTGCGCAATCGATAGCGTGCTTGCTATTGAAGAAGAAGATTCAATTTAATATCAGCGTTTAATGCAACCTTAGAATACGCAAAAAATAATCTATTTGCCACGACAGGTGTCGCAAAGATCATCTGCCGGTTTCATTACTGTAACGTAGGGTATGTATTTGGCCCATATGCGTCTAAAACTGCGATTACTCATCTTCAGTTTGTAATCATTAAGTGTAGCAAAGTATTTTCGATAAATTGAGAACTTTGTCTCGTTCGATTGCAATTTCATGACCCGATAGTCCTTGAATCTAGTGCATTTTTGATAACTGTAAACAATTGTTTCTCGTATCTCGATCATTTTTCGTGGTATAATTGTTTGGCATTTTTATTACAACAATCTTTTGAGAGAAATTTGGTTACGAGTTCTTCTTCCTTTTTATCAGATAACAATAATTGTAGTGTAACGAAAATTTATTACATTTCATCTTCTGAATGAGACAAATGCAGTTCATCATCATCGCCATTTGAACTAACACCATCGTCGGACCCGTCATTGTCTTCGTCGTTTTCAGGACCATATACACTGTAGATGGCACTAAACTCCTCTTCAACACTCATTTTTCAACAATGCAAAAACCAATAGAAACGATTATATAAACGTAATAGCCGGCGCTATAACAATTCAGATATTTGCAAAAGCACGTCTTCACTGTTACTCGTTTAGAACGACAGTAGCAACTTACACGATTAACTATCATAATATTCCGAGAAATTGACAAAACGATTTGTTTACCTTTTGTTGTTTACATTTCACCTTTCTCAAAACTTGGTTTTCGCACGTAATACACAGTCTCTAAGTGGAAAATTTCAAGCAAACAATGTAAACAAATACTTTTTATTGCAAAGCGTTAATATTGTTATTTTATCTTATAAATCAATGCATTTTCCTTATTCCAGATTTTAAAAAAATAATACTATTTTTCGTACTCTTCTTTCTCTTCGCTTTTAGTAAACTTTTAAACAAATTATGATTTTTTGTATTTCACCACGTAAAGAGCGTCTCAAACTCTATCCGAATCGACAAGAAAGTGAAAAATGATTTTTTGACACGTAAGGTCCCTTTTCATAGACCAGGTCACATATGTTTGCAATTAAAGGGAAACAACTAATACATGTACCTGCTCTTACCGCGCCACTATAAAGGCGAAAGACTGTATTTTCATTACCATTATTAATATATTATCTATTACGTACCTATCTGTTTCCTGTTTAAATGTAAGTCGGTAATAGTTGACATCAGATTTTTAGTAGCTGAGAATAGGAAATTTGATGTTAGTTTGATGTAGATACTAATTGTGTGCTATAAGTACATTTTGACTAATAATAAAATATGTCATGAATCCAAAATTACAATGTTAATGTCTCAGCTTGAAGTCAATTTGGTTTTACTTAGGTCTAATATTGTTTTTGTAAATCGATTCCAAAATGAATTAAGAACGAGTGGCCGACTACTGGCGTATTTCCTATTATTCCAAAGCGATTTGCACAATTTTTTTGCATGTAGGCGAATAGTCTCCAAATTCCTTATTATTCAGCCAGAGTTACTGGATTATAATACAAATGCATAACAAATTATGCTACAACTTTTCGTATGATTGTTTTTTTTTTTAATTTTTTTGGTCTTTGCCATTTATTTATTATACTCGTCAACAATGTAGACTCAAGGGGTAATTCGCCGATGGCATTTTGGTTTACGAGCATTTGGCATTGCATGGCATTACGAGCAAGTTTAGTAGTATTTTTGGCATTGTCTGACATTTTGTGGCATTGCGTGGAATTAGATGGAATTTGATAGAATTGTTGTGGCATTTTAAATACTCCTTTGTCATTGCAGAGCTTGCGTACTTATTGTTAATTACAAAACGGTATTATCGTGTTAATGAAAGTGAATTATATTTTTGCTTTTTTTTTGCTGTGCAAAATATCTCCCCAAACGTCTGTCGATAACCTTATAAAACCAAAAGATAAGTGGTGTGGTAGAAATTGTTAAAAAAGTAAAGGTTAAAATAAATCCTGGAGATTTTCTTGCATAAAATAACTCTGTTATTTATTTATTTTGACAAAACCCCACGACCGGTCAATCGGGACTAATAAAACAAATAGATTTCTTTCTCTTTTAAAAATACTTAACACGTTCAACTCGGGAGCGCCCCACTGGTGGGTCGCTAAGCTTAACAATATAGAGACAGAAGCGGGCCATCGGTGGATAGCTGCACTAAATTTGGAACAGTCGGAGCGACCCACCGATGGGGCGCTGGCAATAAAAAATGTTAATGTTAATACTCTTTCAGTCTGTGCGTAATGATACTGCTCACATAAAAATGACAATAGAGAATAGTTTTTTTTCGAATTTTTTATTTTGTATGTGTTATATTGAAACACTCTAAACACATAGGTGGCTGTCCTTCACAGTCTTGGCAAAATGTCGTCACTTTCTTAGCTTTTGCATCAGCGGATTTCTTTCCATTTATCACACTTTCTTTTATAGCACTCTCTACAACGTTTGCGGCAATTTCTTGCAGTTCCCTCCATTTTAGAAAGTTTGTGGATAAGTTTTCCTCTTTTTGGTGCAGGTGTATGTGATACTTTCTCGTTCAATAAACTTTTGATTATATGTTCCCGAAACTTTAACATTGTAAACTTTGGATTTTGACTAAATTTCCTGTGAATGATCCACGCGTTTACTAGAGCTGTTCCAAAAAGTAGTTTCATAGCCAGTTTTTTATACCATTTTATGGATTTTCGTAAGTTAGAATAATATGATGCCATCTGATCAGATAAATCGACCCCCTTTTTAGCAGAATTGTAACTTATGACAACGTCTGGCTTTTGATCTCATGTCCAGTTCTATATTTTCTAGAAATTTCTTGCAATACACACTTGTGACCTTTACATAAAGTATTCATATGCACCTGACGTTTGTCCATCCATTTCATCACATTTACTCTATCTTGATTTTCAAGAGATACTACTTCTCTGCGTTTGAGCTTTGTCGTCAAAACTTCTTCAGGTAGTCCCTTCCTATTGCTTCTAACGGTACCGGCTAAAAAGGTTTCCTTTCTTAGGAGTTCTGTTGCTAGCTCAACGCTAGTATAAAAATTGTCGGCATATAGAATCCGCCCTTTGTTAAATAAACCCTCCATCAATTTTGTGGTGATCGAATGTGAATGACCTTTTCCTGCAACGGTATCACGTTTTTCAGCATAAACCCTAACCTTTCATGTATACCCTTCTGGAATACACACTTTATAGAGTTTAATCCCATATTTTTGAAACTTGTTGGGAATATATTGGCGAAACGAGAGCCTACTACGCATTAAAACCATGCTTTCATCTATTCATCTTTCCCGGGGAGTAAAACTGGTTGAAAACAATTATTCAATTGATTTATTATTGTACGTATTTTGAATAACCTGTCTTCAGATGCTGTATTATTGTTACAAAATGCCAATATTGCAAAATTTGAAGAAAACGGTCTCTAGACATAGTTTTTAAAACATAGATTAGTATATATTTTGTTTTTGGACCAAAGCAAACGATCTTCGGGAACATGTACCACACCACATATAAGAAGAACTTGAAAAAATTTTGCATTTCATTTTTATCAGTCTTTTTCCATTTTTAAGCGATTGATTAGCCAAGAACATTGCTGCATACCTGTTTGTTTCTACTACTATGGTATCTAAAATGTCGTCGTTGAGGAATAACGAGTAAATCGCAAAAGGATTATCAACGTCAACTTCTTTGTAGAAGTACCGGCATTATTTGAAAATTTGGTAAAATTTATATTAGTCTTTCCTATCGGGCCCCAATTACCACCAGAAAATAAATGTGTTTCATTATTGGGAGTAGCTCTGCTGTAATCATCGACACTTTCTTCGGTATCTGATGTTGCACTAGCACAATTTTCTTGAACAATATCATACGTTGCGTCGTTATCAGAATTGTCAACAAATTCGTCAGGCTCGTCACTAGAATCTTCAGCGTCAACATAATTTTACTTATAGAAAGTCTATTTAGATTTAAATTGATTTGCACCTTTTTACCATAGAATATTTCGGAATTCATCTTGCGAACAAATATTTTGAACAGTAACACAAAACTAAATACAACGTTAGGTAGAGCTGTATAACCGACTGAGAAGAACTGTATGAAATTGTATTGCAATAACGTGCTCAAACATGCAGAGCCAGCAGCCACGTGGGTGTTGTCGATGAAGAATAACAATTTGACACACAGGCGGAGCAAGACTGTCTAGAATTTTAGTTAACCCGGGTTGAACGTGTTAATTCATAAAATGCGTTGCTGTTAACATTTGCGAATCACGCGGCAGTTTATTTTGACCTACATGAAAGCCCCTGACTATCATGACAACATCGCTTTTTTGGGAAATTTCGGTTGTTTGCGGAACAAAAAATTTCTCCGCCGTATAAAAATACCTGACAGGGTCATTGTACTTATTTTTAACCTTAATACTATTCTGCGTGGAGTAAACCTTGGTTACCTAGCCGGAAAGATATTTGGTAGTTAGATGGGCATATTATTCACCTTGTCACAAATGCCCTCTTTTCCCTATTTACGATTCTTGACATCAACGCTACGGTGACCAATAATTCAAGTTTTGTCTGCCCTCAAAGTTTATGAAACTTGTTTATTCTTATCAAAACAAAAATTAGCTTATTGCGAATTTGGGATAGTATTCTGTGATGCAAAATTCATCAAAACCAATGAACATCCTTTTTGGTATTAAAACAGGGTTTTTTAAGTGGAAAGTCGTGATGTCTTTTTAAGTTTTACGATTAATAGCTTATTGCCTCAATAATCAATAAATCATTTGTGTATACAGGAATTCCTGTTCGGAAATTGATAGAACTGATTGAAGCAGGCATTATTTAAATTTTTTTTGCAATTATTTTTGTTGCCTTAAAAGCAACATTCTCATGTTGGGGAGACTAAATGCCGTATGTCACTGATTTGACAAATTTAATCTAAAATGTCAAAAAAATAAACCTTAATTCTATTTTGAATGATTTATCTTCTTCTTCTTCATCATCTTTCTTTTTCGAAGTAGGCAATTGCCTGTATTTTCGTCTTATCCTCTGCTTCTTCCGACGTCTAACATTCTTTCCGCCGTTTTAATGGCCTTCCTTGTGCTCTTTTTTCCCGAGGTTTATCATATTTTGCTTTTTTTACTAGTCTATCTTCCGCAATTCGTTCTATGTGCTTATTCCATTTGTAATTTTTGAAAAAAAAAATTTTTTTGTTAATTCTCGTTTCTCTCAACTAGTACTACCAATTTCTTTACATTTAACTAATTTTGGGACACCCTAAAGAACCTACATTTTTTTGAATTTCTTAATACAACCATTTTTAATTTGATTCAAATTTTAATTTTGACTGAATATGGATGACGTAAATTCAAAGAAGGATGATATATTTAACATCATTAATAAATATAAGTTGTACATGAAAAATAATTTGTTTTATTTGCTACCAATCGGATACCAACTTTATGACTGATATTCTTACTCATATTTTACAGAACTAAACACCTCCACATATGTCTTACTTTGTATAATAATTTTACAATCTTAGAGTAAAATTTACGTTCTAGAATTTTGTGGCATTTCTAAAAACTTTGTGGTATTTTGTCTATTTTTGGGTATTTTAGAATTATTTGGATTTTAATTGGCATTGGGTGAAATAGAATAGCATTACTGTAAAATTGCTTGGCATTGGCTGTAACTTCAGTAGCATTTTTGGTAGTTATGGCATTTTGGTGTACAACATTTTGGCATTGAATTACCCCTCGTTTAGACTTTAGTGACAATCTTTTCAAACAACAACATAAAAAATTATAATATACAAATAAGGTAATTAATTATTACTCTTTGTTAGTGTTATCTGTAGAAACAAACAAGAACTCCACATTGCCCTATAAGCAAAAATAAAATTGCGTTTTAGAAAAAATTCAAATAAAAGTTATAGACAATAGAATTTCCAACAACTTTTTTCTCTCTACTTTTTTGTAAAATTGATATTCGTCACGTGATTGTTATATCTCAGTAATTCTTTATACTTTTGTTCGAAACAAAAATGTGTAAAATGAATATTTTTCTAAATATTTCACAAATTCGAAAATTTGTGTAAGTTAACGGCCCTTTGGCTGCATAGATTACGTCCAAAACTAATCAAATTTTCGGAATTATAAATAAGGTCCTTGTACAAAGTTTAATAAAAATCGGACTGGTGGTTTTCTCTATATCTTGTTTACATACGGACGGAATGGCGGCCGTTGAACACAAATTTTGTTTGTTTCATTATAAGGTACTAACTCTAATTGGTCGGAAACAGTAAAAAAAAGAGGTGTTAAAATATTTGGCTTAGAAACTGTCGCATAACTCCCCATCTTATTTCAGAAGATGTGTAGTAAAAATGAATATGTATAAACTATTAAAAAAAACTTGATGCATAAGTAAACATAAAATGAAATTATGCGAAGACTATTATCTTAATAGGGAGTTCTTGAAGTGGATGAATCCCTATTCAGATAATAGTCTTTAACTTAAATTTTAGAGGATAAATAAAATTAACTCAATTGAAATTATTTGATTACAGTCAAAAGTTGTTAAAAAAATCTAACAACGAGTATGATTTGGGTACCTACATAATTGCTTATTTTAAATCAAAGCTTTAATCTGACACATTTGTAAGCAAAACGTAAACTCATTAATGTTTTAGTTTAAAATCAAAAAGCACGCGAAAAGGCTGTAATCACTCAAGGCATTAATCTTTAGCTTTTGACATTTATGTCATCGTACTTAACGCCGCTTTTTCAGTAAAAGCTTTATAAAAATATATTAAAATTATAATCTCAAAAAGTATATTATTTTCTGGTGCTTTAAAACTTGCTGCAACTAAATTAAAACCATTACATAAATAATTTTATGGATTAAAACAAGTTCAAACATGTTTGTGCGTTGCAATAAAACTAAATCAAATTTTTAAGCATCTTAATTTATGTTAGAAATAATTATAAAGAAGTTAAAACGTTGTAAACATCTTCCGTTTCAAGATTGTGCAGCATACATTTATAATAAGATCCCTACGGTTGCATTAATTTTAGATTTTGCATAATGCTGTTAAAATAAGCTATAAAACGGAACCTAATTATTGTTTCTGTATAATCCTTAAACTTTATTATCATAAAATTGCAGTAACTGTGTTTATCTTATTATAAAGTTGAATAAATTTGATAGCAGAATACGGATAGGTTTGTATTTAAGTCATATTTTTCCATAAATATGAGTTTACAACGTTGTTTGGTTTTTAATTTTTGGATAACTTAGAAAAAACAATTTTACTTCTCCTCCTTTTAAAAAAAGTAAAAAATTTTGGTAATAAATTATATACTCTTTATGTTAAATACTGCTACCTTGATTTAAAAACGGTTACAAGCAATAAGTATTAAATTAAATCAAAAACTAAACATGGCTATTTGGGTTGCCTGATTATTACTTATTTTTAAATAAATCTAGCCTACTAATTATTGTAAGTTATTAAAAAAATCATTAAACTCTCTATTTATAATATTTAGTCCTTACAAAATGTATATTTTATGACGTTTCATTCCGAAACAATCCGCGCTTTTAAATCAGCACCGAGATGAGGTGGCATTTTCACAACGCTTGAAATTTTAAACTAAAATGGAATTTACATTTCTTACTTTATTTATTGGTTTACACTACCTCTCCTCAAACAGTAAGTAATTGTTTATTTATTACATACTTCTAATGACCAATGTAACAACCCTTAGAGCAATATGACTCAAAGGAAGTAAATAAACAAGCAAGGATATTCTATTGTTATTGAAACTTATTCATAAAGTAAAATCCATTTGAAAAACACCAAAAACTGCACCAAAAACTTTACTCGGACACGTGTTTCAACAGCTAAGCTGTTATCATCAGCGATGGTTAAATAGACGCTGCAGTTGGTGTTCCTTTCCTTTGAAAATCCATTTCCTTTAATGCTAATGGACAGGATTTTCTTTTAAGTATTAAGATTACAATAGAGGACTTATAAACTTTTAAAAATATCTAATTATAAATATTTACACTGCAATTTTGCTTTTTCCTTAATAATTTCTTAGCAATAACATACACGTTCTTGGTTTTTAAGGGACATCATTTTTTTCTTGCATTCTTAAACACTGATTAATTTAAAGATTTTTCTTCTGTGAACTCCATAATTTTACCTAAAACACAACAAACCCACAAAACGGAGGACAAAAAATAAATAATTTAATTCTCCCGCATAAGTTTGTTCGCCGTTTTGTTTAGATTCGTCCAAACCTGCAAACGCATTCGCGCGCATTTTCTTTGATGTCGGAGAAAAAACCGACAAGTTGCGGGAACGCCGCAAACCGTTCGTGGAACAATCAGAACTTGCGAATCTGTTCTAAAATTCGTACGTAGCACCGTCCAAATTAATGTTCCGATTGCCGTTCGGTTCGTTGTTCTGTTTGTTCCTCGGTTTGTTGTTCAGTTGTGTACGAAGCTTTACAATAAGCATATTAATATGAACTACATCTTATGAAATGAGAGTTATGTAACTATAATTAACGACTTACGTTACGTTAGTAGATTCCATTTACTATTTACACATATTTTCTTGGAACATTCGACAATTAACTATGTTAAAATGTTAGGGCTCGAATACTTGCTGTTATCCGAAGACAACAAGGGCCAAATTTTATACCAGTAAACCGTAATGCACTAATTGCAGCCATTGATACCGCATGGGAAACGATTAATATTAATTATATTGATACCTTGATAGCGTCAATGAGCAGACGCCTCCAAGAATGCATCAATAATAATGGAGGTCACACCCATTATTGATTTCTTATATTTATTTTTTTTAATAACTTACAATAATTAGTAGGTTAGATTTATTTAAAAATAAGTAATAATCAGTCAACCCAAATAACCATGTTTAGTTTTTGATTTAATTTAAAAGTTATTGCTTGTAGACGTTTTTTAAATCAAAATTATTTCTAATTTTATTTTGTAAACATTTCCTAAACAAAATTTTGATTCGATAATTAATCGAGCTATGGTGTTTAATTAGCGATACCTTCAAATATATTCTTTAAAGAAAAATTACCTATTTTCTAAAACGTGCTTAGTGTAATGATTCATTCTACAGTCCTTCTATAAGATAACCCCTGCTGAGACTACCTGCTGTTAGAATTGTAAATGATACCCTTAAGCCCGCTTCACAATGTGCAAACTTTTGTTTACAGAAATTGTGGTGTCCAAGTTTTAAATTTCATGAGTGTACGTACGACGAGAAAATAATTTGAATAATATTGTACTTATACCTAAATAATATTAAATTTTAGGTTGATTGCATAATGGGTGTAATGGGTGCTTGTCGGGCTGGTGAACTTTATTCTATGAAGTTAACGAATGTAGAAGATCTCGGATCGGCATTTATGGTGACAGTACCAAAAACGAAAACAAAAATTGTAAGAAAATTTTGTAATAACAGGAAATTTTTATGGTTTTTGTAAAAACTATTTGGAGCGTTTTCCATCACATACAGAGCGTTCAATTTTTTTTCTGAAATATCAAAATAGGAAGTATTTTTTCCAAATTATTGACATTAATCAATTTGGAGCCATGAGCAAAGAAATTGCATCATTTTTGAATTGCCAGACAGTGGTCTGTATACAAGTCATTGTTTCCGTCGATTGTCTGCGACTATACTAGTAGACGGTGGCGGTGATTTAACAGCCCTTAAGCGTCACGGTGGATGGCGATCGTCGGCTGTAGCCGAAGGATATACAGACGAATCTTTAAGGAACAAGACAATCACGGCAAATACTATTTATAACACTATTACTCCGCAACCGGCTACAGCTACGACATCTGCTGAAAAAGGAAACGGTGACATTACATCACCAAACAACGTCGTTACAGATCACTAATTGAACCAATTTTACGTTAAATATTTATTCCAACAGTAATGATAATAACTGATGATTCACAAAAATAGAATTTTGTAGACGTAGTTAATGTTTAAATAGCTAGTGTTTTTATTGTTGTTAAAGTTAAATAAACTTAAAAGTTAATCGCATATTATTACAATAGTAACGAAAAATCGAAGTATACAAAAATCGTAAACTTTCGAAAAATCGGAAAATCGAAGAATCGGAGATCGAAAAATCGAAATAGACATTGAAAAATTAATAATTTAAAAATTAAGATTAAGATATTTATAATTCGATTTTTCTATTTTTTGATTTTTCGATTTTTCGAATTTTTGATTTTTTGTCGTAGATAAAGTATAGCATTCAACGAATGATAATGGCAATTAACTTACATTACCATCCGTTAAATAATATACTATTAATAACAGGTACTTAACAAACTTAATCTCAAGAACGAGGCAGGTTATACCTTAAGAGCGCTACGCCTTTAATCCCAAAAACTTTTTGTAAATATAAATCAAAAAAATAACACGAAAAAAAATTTAAAACAACATAGAAATTTATTTGTATTTGATACTTCAATTATGATGAACAAATCAAAGGGTGTTACAAATTATAACATTTATTTAATTTAAAAGCTCAAATTGTAACTAGTTTTACAAACGCTGTTTGTATTCAGTTAACAGCAAGCGCTTAATCAAGATTACTTCAACCACAATATGTAAAAGCTTTAAAGTTTTAGTGTACGCAACTAAGCAAATTTAATATTAAACATTAATTTGAACATCTAGTTCTTTTAGAAATTCGACGACATGACAATTACTTTAAGAATAAGTAACAAATGTAATCACAAATTTTTTGGATTCGCAGCAGATACTATAATTGAAGGTTTTGGTCAATTTCTAATTGATATCTACGTAGGTTCGGTTTAAGCGGGAGAAGACAAGGATCCAAACAAGAGAAGGTTTGCAAATATTACAAGATTGATTTTTAATTAAAACAACTTACTACTTTTCAAGAACAAACAACAACACCTCTAACTCAATTTAAACAGGAAATACCTAAGATTAATTTCTTTAACTGAGTAAAAAAAAATTGGAGAAATAATTGCTCTTAAGCCAACCACAGAAATCTATTCATTATTAATAACAAAATATGTGGAAAGTTGCTTCAATATCAAGCTAAGTTTTCCTATAAATAGTTTTTCCGTTATATGTGATAGAATTTTCTTTTTAATTTTATTTTTAACTATTGTACCGGGTGGCTAACTAAGAATGGACGCCGGCTATATCTCGGGAATTATAAATCTGACAATATTGAAAAAAAATTTTAATAGGTAAATCGGCTACGAGAAATCGCGGGAAATTATTTTCAAGTCTGTAAGATGGCCGCTGGGGGCCAAACTGTTATGGCCGATTATATAATTAGTTCTTTCTACAAAATATGCAAATATAAATATATTTTAAATATTGCTGTAGTAAAGAATGCAAATTTTTGATATTTTTGCTTAGAGTATTTTACTCTCTTATAAAATGTAGTGGTGAGGGAACGTCAAACAAGTTTTATTTAAATGAAAATAACTTCGGTATAAGTTAACAGAATTGAACAAACTAGGTCTCGTTTTAAAGAGCTCTTTTTATTTAATAATATGCTGTATAAAGATAGTCCGAATAAATGTTGACGTGATAGCTAGAGGGCGCTGTTTAACATTACAACAATTATTGCGCACTATCATGAGATTTTTAAATAGCACTCTATGTATTTTTTACACAGTTAAATAGAGGAGAAAATTGCTAAATAATCGGTGCAAACCGCAACTTCCTATTTTTTGAAACCGAAGATATCAATAAAACAAATGTTAGACCGCTGACTATTTACATATTTTACGCGTAAAACAAATTTAAATTAGTTGAAACAATTTAATTAATGCCGTCCTAAATGTTCAAACCCATCGTTTTAGATGCACTTAAACATCCTTTCCCACGTAGACCAAACTGCACTCTCTAGTTCAGCTACTGAAATAGTTTGCATACAGTTCCTTATTCGTCCAATCATGTTATGTGTAGTAGGTCCGGTTGCAAAAACTATATCTTTTACTCGACACTATAAATAAAAATCCAGGCATGTTAAATCCGGTGATCTAGCCGGCTATGGAAAAATGCTGCCCGGTCCCTGCCCAACAATTTACAGACTAACGACTTTGGTGCTGAACTTCTTGCATCCAGTGCGGATTTGTTCTTGACCAATAGTGCATATTATGGACATTTAAACTGCCATTACTATAAAAGGTAACCTCATATGTCCACAATATACGTGATAGAATTTGGGGATCGTCTGCCATCATACCCAAGAGTCAGTGGCAATGGTCTAATCTTCGATCAAAATCTGCAGCAGTCAATGCCTGATGCAGGACTAAGTGATATGGATGTAACCTGAAAGATGTAAGATGATCACTACTGATTCAACAGTAGGATAAGTATTAAGTAAATCTTTGTAAGTTTACAGTAGAGTTTCAACATTGAAGATTCGCTTAGCTGTGCTCTTTGAGAATGTTTTGAACGGTAGATCGAGTTACTCCCAGATCCTGGGCAATACTTCTAGTACTTTGGTGTAGATAAAACTGCACATAAGCTAAAACATTAATAATGTTCTCTTTGGTACGTTTCCTGTGTTGTCTACGGTATAAGGGAACATGGACGCTTCCAGTTGTTTGTAAACGATGGATAACTTGCAGAAAAACCTTTTACTCGGGTGCCGTCTATCGGGATATTGCTGCGCATATACCCTTTCAGCAACTGTAGCATTTCTCATGCATTCAAAATAGACACCTATCATGTCAAATAACTCTTCGTTGGTATAAAGCATTTTGTAACACTTAACAGCACAGCACTAAAACTATCTAATACTAATACTAACAACACTAACGTAACACAAACAACAACAAGTAAACTCAAACTACACGAAAAACTCAAACAATCACACGCAATAACAAAATCAGAACAAGCTTTGAAAAATAGCAACTAAATGATATTGATATGAAATTCAATTGTTCCAATATTTGACGTATTGCTTCCAATTTTGTTTCACAGCTTACTAATTTTATGACGGGTGCCTTCGCTAAGAACTGATTATTATTTACCATTTTATTCTCTTCTTTTGCATACATTGTCGGTTTTAGATGCTTAAGTGCATCAAAAACGATGAACGACTGTTTGAACATTTAGGGCGGCATTAATTAAATGGTTTCAATTAATTTAAATTCATTTTCTACGTAAAATATGTAATAGATGTTGCATAGTCAGCGGTCAAACATTTGTTTTATTGATATCTTCGGTTTGAAAAAGATAGGAAGTTGCGGTTTGCGCCGACTGTTTAGGAATTTTGTCCTCTATTTAACTGTGTAAAAGATACATAGGGTGCTATTTAAAATCTCATGATAATGCGCAATAATTGTTGTAATGTTAAACAGCGCCCTCTAGCTATTACGTCAAAATTTATTCGGGCTATCTTTATACTGCATATTATTAAGTAAGAAGAGCTTTTTAAACAATACCTAGTTTGTTCAATTCCGTTAATTTATACCGGAGTTATTTGCATTTAAATAAAAACATGTTTGACGTTCCCCACCACTACATTTTCTAAGACAGAGTAAAATACCTCAAACAAAAAAATCTGAAATTTTGCAGTCTTTACTATGGCAATATTTAAAATATATTTATATTTGCATATTTTTGGAGAAAGAGCCAATTTTATGATCGGCCATAACAGTTTCGCCCCATAGCGGCCATCTTACAAACTTGAAATAATTTCCCGCGATTTCACGTAGTCGATTTACTTATTAAATTTTTTTTCAATATTGTCAGATTTATAATTCCCGAGATATAGCTGACGTCAATTCTTAGTTGGCCACCCAGTACATTTAAAGATTTAAAGAACTATTTTCGAAGAAATACGTCAATATAGCACATGGTTCTTTTCATAAGGTTAAAGCTTTTAAAAAGCTTTATGGGCTAGGAAAGCATTTGCATAAGTGTTTATTCAAAGCGGACCTAAAGATACAAAAACACATCGTTAGATAAGAAAAAACGAAATGCAAAAGTGAAACTTATGGACACACACTATCAAGGATATCAGAATGAAGACCTTGATTGGTAACAACAAATTCTAATTAATTGAAAGTCTTCGTTTATTTTTTAAAATGAAAAAAGAAAGACTGTTGAAATAATATAAAGTTGTCTTCAATAAACTATTGCGGATAAAATGTCATGTCATGAAACTTGTATTTATAATCACTGTATTTGCTAGTGATTTTAATTTCAAAATAAGATAAGTGTGAAGATGATTAAGTGATAATAGTACATAGTAACTAATATAAACGGTTCGAAATGTTATAATATACAACTTAAAAATACGTTATAAAATTTTACGTTCAACGGTACATAAAAAATTACGTGGTGCTATTTAAAAATCAATTTATCCATGAATTTAGGAATTTCAATTTAAATAATTGATTACTCAAAACTAGGTGTACAACTGGCTTTATTTAGCAGATGTAATTCATATTAAAGCTGCAAAATCTTAGTTGGATAAATTCCGGGATAACTGAGTTATTAAATTTTTTCAAAACGTTAATTTTTCCGGATTGCAAATTAGTAATAAAAAAAATAGGTAGTTTTATTTAAAAAAAACATAACTTTGGAATGTCCTTGTATAAACAACAATAAGTTACAGATGTCCAGCTTATTAATCTGCACAACTTTTATTAAAAAAGTTTTTTCTAAACTCAAATATTTTCCAAGATATCGCCCGTTCACACACTAATGACCTTATGCTGTACATATACGTTTTTATAAGCATTAAATGTGTGACAAATTAAGTTTAACTGGAGCTCTGTAGTTCAACTGGTTTCCGATTCACTGCACTTTCCAAAAATTGAAAACTTTAGTTTTAAATTTTCTTTGGACTAAAATTGCGTCAAAACTATTAATTCTACGAGCAAAACTTATAGATTATAATTTGTTGGTAATTTTATTAGCTATAAATTAAAAACGAGCAAAGTCGGTAAACCTTGTAATTCTCTCAAAATCTCAAAGAAACTCATATAAAGTGAAATAGAATTTTTCCAGAAACGTTTTATAACATTTTCTGTCTTTTGTTTTTTTTTTGATTTAGTAATGAAAAGAAATAAAAAGTAAAACGTGTTTTAATGTAAAGCTAAATAATCGAAAGTGCAGTAACTTAATCATTTAATTAGTCAATAAAATTAAACACATAGTCAAACTTGTCCCCTTGTTTTTGATAGCCCTGAGCTATCACTTTCATTGCTCCCTTCAGTAGATAAATTTTCCACTATTTGCAGGTCCTTTATAGGTAGGTAGTCCAGTATTGGTAAATCGTTAGGGTTATCTTGAGACTTGTCATTGACGTTCTCTTCAATGATGACAATGACAATGTGTTTTGGCACGTTTCTTTAGAGCAGGTAGCACACATCTCAAAACATCTAAGCCCTGTTTTCAGACAATTACAGCTAACTCTGCCTTCCTTCTTGTATTTGCTAGTGAGGAGTTTTAAGAGCTTTGCGAGAGCAGAGGCTTGGCGACCGATGACGGGGCTGAGTCTAGCCGAAGTCAATACCGAACCCCAACCGGTGGTCTCTTTCTTTACTATCAACCACTTTGACAACTGGTGGTATGTGTGATAGTGGTTAGGGGCTACTGTCTTTACATATGTACCGAAGCGTACATTTTTGAGAGCGTCTTTCGTTTTGTCTTTTGTAACCGACTGCTGCAACTTGTTGGTGTATGGCAACTGTCTGGAGGAAAACTCTTGTTTAGTCTTCCGGAAGTTTGTTTGTTTGAAATGGTTCTTCCCCTGCCAGTAGAAGGCAGAGGTAGTGTCGAACTCCCTTGAAGGTACTGTTTTTGCAAACTAGTTACAACAGTTGCTCCTTCTTTTGATGTTTTGGTCTCAATCTCCTTGAGAACAAAAGCAGAACAGATCGAGATGCTCAATGACACAAACCTTGTTTTTGAACAAGTTCTCTTGCTCGATTGAGATAAGGGTCGATTCTCAAACACAATTTCTGCTGATGCTGCAGAATACCATCATGATTGCTCTGCAATTTGGTGCTCTTTTGGACGCAATTCTTAGAATACCCATCAAAGACTATTTACACATTTTGCTCAAAGTGATTAAATATGTACCTTATGTAACTGGCTGTGATAACCCATACTGAATGACTCCGATGCCACACGAGTATCCTCCATCAAAGACAACAAATGACGTTCTCTGTAGAAGGCTGTGTAAAAAGCTGTTTTTGCTTTTTTATGTAGTGTTTTGCCTGGAAATAGAGCCATTAGATATGGAGCAAGTTCATATGCGAAGTGGGCCTTTAACTGTGATTGTAATTGTTTTATGATACACCTGCGCTGCAAGATGGTGAGGGCTCAACATCGATTTTTTTCTTGTGGATCTTGATAGTGGTAGACATTGTCAAAAAAAGGTTTTTTATTTCTTTTTCAGTTCTTCTTATCGCACAGAGTGGCAATTTATGTGAGGGCACTTACAATGCCACTGCTAATGGATACAAGTTTATTTATCGATGGCAGCGGTTATTCAACAAGCTTTCAGTTTTTCACGTAAGAGCCACCTCATGCAATCTTCGTACGTCAGATATCGACATGCTGTTTATTGTGGAGAAAATATCACAATAATTTTCTACCTCTTCACAGATATTTAGTGTATATAGCATCTTGCCCGTTCAATGAGAGAGAACACTTCTGGAGATACTGGTGCGGTAAAAATAGCTTCTACATTTCAAAGGGAGATTGAAAAAATAGTACAAGGTATCACAAAAATTTTTCATTATACAGTAACCGGCAAAGAGTTTGCATCAAATGGGAAAAATTTTTTGTAATTGATTTATTCAAAAATTTACGACAGAGTTTTGACGAATTTTTGAAACAGACAGCTTGTCATTTCGTAGCTCTGTATCCCTGGTTTTATATGCCAGTAACAGTTGCTAATTTATGGAGAAAGCGTCGTAACGGCAGCTGTCCTCTCAATATGCCAGCTCTCCGAGAAAACGCAGAAAATCAGGTACAAAGATTTTAAGATGTACCGGAAGCATCATTGAAGAAAAATGTCTTGAGTTTTAACAAACGAAGACGTCTTTTATCTACTATTTGTATCTTCCGATTCTGTAATATTGAGTGTCAGAAACTTTCCAAAAAATCCAAAAGAGTTACTGTCGGCTGATGTCCTTTATCTCTTACTACCAACGGATACGGATAGAGAGACTATTTGCCCTGAAGATAAATTTTATACGCTCATGGAGGAAAAGTTCACAGATTTAAAGTATAACGTATTGAAAAATCCGATGTTTTTGGTAAAATTGCATCTAAATTATTTTTGTAAATATTAATATCAATATCTTATGTTAAAAAATTGTGCAGTTTTACTTTTATTTCTGTCTCTTAACAGTAGTGTTTCCTTCCGATAAGAAAATATCTATTATTAAATAAAAATAAATAAATCAAGTTTTGAACGAAAGTTTATTACGATACTTGGTTGTGATCAGAATATAAAATAACTTATTAGACAAATGTGATTGAATTTGAAAACAAAATAATAAATTGACACTAAAGCAAAGCATCAGTAACTATAATAACTCTAACCTATAATTTAAACCAGAAAAACTCTACGCTATTCGACGTATGCTTAAACATATGCGTCGTTCATAACAAAAAATTATCTTTTCATAATATTTGAAAGAGAAAAATTCTAATATAAGTTTAGATTAACTTTACATATGCATAAATATAAGAGAAGTAATCTGGCTTTTAAGATTATTTATCGACCCATAAATAACCCTTGCTCGTACAATGAACTTCAGAGCTACTACTTGAAAAATCTTGCTATTGTTAAAGTGTGCCCCTACTATAAAAATAGAATACCGTAATATTTTTAAAAATAATAATGCGCTGTCTGTACTATTTAAAAATCTATGTTTTTGATAAAAATCGTGATATTACTCATACGTATAAGTTTTGTAGCCTCAACGTATCTTATTTGAGATATGACTACTTTGACCTACGCAAAGTGTATTTTGACCGTTTCTAAATGATTGCGTCACAATTTCTAAGCAAAATAAAATTCAAACGTTAAATTAACGATGTTTATGTTGCGTGCCTACATCAGTTCTTGCTAATCTCCAAAATTTTTAATGATCCTCGTAACGAAATAGGCTTGTAAAGTATGCAGAATAACGAGTCGCATAAATACGTAACAATGCCAAAAGCTTTTGTTTAAAATAATGCTAAGCTCAAATTCAAGCAAACGTTTAAATAAAACGTAGTCTTTTGTTCGGGCTTGTTGTTATTAACATTAATATTTTATAACAAAACATGTACATATTATTTAAAAAAATTTATTTGTTGTTAGTCTTCCAATAAATACTCTCGGAAGTAATTAATTGTTGTGACGATTTTGGCAACAGTAACATTTTCCAAAATATTAAATTTTTACACAAATAAAGAATTAAATATTTGTACACACTAACAATTTCATTCAAAAATAAAAGGATTACGAACAAGTTTAAACAGGAAACAAGAAATTTACAAATATTGAATGTATTTAATTTTATATTTTTAAAATGTAATGTTAATTGTGGAACATTTTCCCACTAAAACAAATTATTTAAATGCTCTTTTGATGTAGAGTTTATTAGGGCCCATTTATTTTTGGACATGAAAAGAATATTTTTTGAGTAAAATTGTATCGATTAAAAATAATAATAAGATCATTTATTAAAAAATTTAAACAATCACACACAATTTATAGGTGACTATGTATGTCTGTTTGTCTCTCTGTTTGTTTGTTTGATACTAATAGCCGCCTCAACAAAGCATCCCCGTTGGCGGAATATTGAGTTACATGACCAAAATTTTACGGGGAGTCCCATCCCTCCCTGACCTTTCTGAGTAAAACTACAAGCAAAAATAGGATAAAGTTGCGTAACCTAGGCAACACTAGGTTTCAAATAATTTTATATGATATACACTACGACGGTTAAAGTAACTTCCGTTGTTACAATCCTTTATTTTCTAGTAACCAAAATATTTTCTTTCTGTTCTACCAAAAGTAATGTTAATACTAAAACCATTAAAAGCAAAAAAAAATTTGCGACTCTTACCGTCAGATAGCTCTCATGTAGTACATTTTGTAAATTACTGGAAAAGGCTTACATGGTTCCTCAAAACGAACAACTAGTGTACTACAAACTGGTATTAAAAAACTCGACTGATAGTTGATAATTAAATTCCAAGGTAACATACCAGGTATTGATTTGGTGAGTTTTTTGTTACCGAAAGTTGACTACCTGAAGTTTTGTTACCGAAAGTTTACTACAGAAGGTTTGTTACGGAAGAAGTTTTGTTATATAAGAAGTTTTGTTACCGAAACTTTGCTATAGAAAGTTTGTTACATAAAGTTTGTTATATAAAGTTTTTTTTTACATAATAGGGGTTTCGACTATGCTTAGTCCACTATATTGCAGTTCATGTTCTGCTATATAGAGCTGGAAATCTCCAGTCATCGGCGGGGAAGCATAACCCCGGACCACTTTTTGGGGTTCAAGGGCAGGAGCCCAGTCAAACATATAAAACTAAGTCTGGACATTAAAAATTAAATATAAAATAATAAAATATTTTTGCGATTTATGAATATATAAAATATATGTTTTGCGATTTTAAGATATAAAATATTACGGCGGGAAACCAGTATGACCTCCGGTATCCGCCGTAATTAGTCGACGACATAGTAAGAAGTATAACCTTGCAACTATCGACGTTTTCCCCTCGCCGTTCCTCCCGATCGCACTGCCCCCTAAACAATACCTGCCTCCCATCACACTACCCCCGAACAATATCTACCCCCCCCATCACACAAAGATAACTATTATAAACGAATGTTACTTGAAATAATTGTTTGTTTTTGATTGTTTTTGTTTTAAAGAAAGAAACTGTACTAACTGTAACCTACCAACCAACACCGTTTACCACCAAACACATGAAAACAACTTAAATTGATTAAAACAAATTTTATAAAAAAAGTTTTTTTTTAAAAGAAATGGTAATAACTGTAACCTACCAACCAACACCGTTTACCACCAATCACATGAAAACAACTTAAATTGATTAAAAAATAAAATATTTTTGCGATTTTAAATAATATTTACAAACTATATTACACATATGTCAACAGTTTAAGATCTCACTAAACAAAAGCTTATTTTCGCAGATGTTCTGCAGCAGAGTGATTCTCGTTTCCGTACTCAGTCACGACGAGTTTCAATTTCTCAGCACTTTTTTGATATCGCACTTGGGGTGGCTCAATGTTCCCATTCAAAAACTGCTGGATCTTGGTTTCTACAAGGGCTTGCTGACTCTTTAATCCGTTGATTAGTTTATATATTGTAGGGTAAGCTACATCAAGTAAAGATGACAATGCTCGATTGAAACCCTCGCAATTATTGTTCGTTTTGGAAAATGTCTTTGTTCATTTTATACCGACGCTATAGTAAACATAAAAATCATATGTAAAAAAACTTCTTCCGTAACAAACCTTCTATAGCATACTTTCGGTAACAAAACTTCTTATGTAACAAAACTTCTTACGTAACAAACCTTCTGTAACACGGTTTCAGTAACAAAACTTCAGGTAGACAACTTTCGGTAACAAAATTTCCCATTTCCCCCAGGTATTTATGGGAAGGATGTGCCAAACTCTGCTTTTCAGCTTTTACAATCCATTAATTAGCTTTGGTTAGGACCCGTTTGTCTTTTTTATTTATATTTTGTTACGGTTTTTTCTAAACAAATTATAAATTAAGTCACAGTGTTGAAAACCTGGCCCGCAGCTCTGTTAGTCGAAGAAGGATGGTGGATGTACTTACGAGTAATTAAATTAAACCTCTTTCACACTAAAAAAGAGATAAACAAAAGGCGCCACCTAGTACTACATATTCTAAAACAACTAAGGTCTCCGATACAAAAACAAACAGTAAGATTGCAGAGATATAATTTATGTAGAACAACCAGACCTTAAGAACACAGAAAACATATAAAATGGACAATAATATGGTATAGATAAGTGCACAAAACAAATTATTCATTTACTAATTAAATAAAATTATTTGTTCTTATAAGAAAGTGTTCAAACCACACAAAATATTTAATAGCTGCACCGATAGCGACGCTACTAAAAAATGAC
The DNA here is from genome assembly GCA_030710515.1 of Abscondita cerata. Taxonomy (NCBI): domain Eukaryota; kingdom Metazoa; phylum Arthropoda; class Insecta; order Coleoptera; family Lampyridae; genus Abscondita; species Abscondita cerata. The sequence goes on along the minus strand of JALBCR010002616.1, from coordinate 239,128 downwards.
GTGACCACAGTATTAATTGGTAATTGCTTAGACAAACAAATACTTATTTTTAGTCAAATTCTACACTCAATTACGTGTGGTAATTAATGACGTTTAGTTTAAGCAACAAAATTAAGTAGGGTACCGATACCTGATAAGAAATCTTATAATCTATAAATGCGCAATCACATTAAACAAATTGTTTAAAAATCTTTCAAATCACATCGATTAAATACAATGCGCAAAAAGTTAGGTTGCTAAATTCACGTCGGACTACAGATACAACCACGCTTTATATATACAGTTATAAGAGAAAACATGCTTCACTTCCAACTTTTCTGAATGTTTGTAGATTGCGATCATAAGTAGACAAGTTCGGCAGGTGTATTATTCCAGGATAGGCGAAGCGTAGTATTGTAGAAAAGTAGGTAGAAGTAGCAGGTATAAGATTTTCAGTTATGTATAGCCAGATAAACCCAAAAAATAAGTTGAAGTTTATCGGCTATCTTTGATAAACTCCTCGTCAACAGGAGGAACAGCCAATACAGGAACCAATTTTAGAGCGATGAATCTCCAGATAATAGTTAAATCTATTGTAAACTACTATAATTCACGGCCTTCCTTATAATTATTCATTTAATTGCCATTAACCAAGTCCTGATAGGAGATCTGTAACGTGTTCTAAAATGGTGTATCATAGAGAGTTCACACAAATAAGAATACAACAAGAAATAATACTTACGACGTAGAAGAATTTTGCGAGTTTATTTATCAGCTATTATTGGGAGCATTTTATTGGGCTTACATACACTAATAGTTAATTTCTAATTATCAAAATTTTCCAAATCTTAACATTCAAAAAGTACGATTATTTCGTACGCCAACATTTAAGTAGAGAAAAAAGTGACCGGAAACTTTAGTGAAGAAGAAGTACTAACTTTTCTGTATAACCAACTAATAAAATCGCAAAATTTCTAACTTAAAATTCGTACCTGAAGTGATTGCTACAGAACTGCACGGACGCAACCTTTAGTTACTTTAACTACAATTGGATTTTCCACCTGAAGTTACTTTTATAGCACTAAAAAGTAAATTTTCATTAATAGCAAAAAACCGTCAAAATTTGTTTGCTGGTCTTTGTTTTTTCTGCAATTCTGGACGATTCTTTTTATTTTGCAGTTTATTTTTCAGTTTTTATTTTTTAATTGTATTAGATCTTTTACTACATCGTCAATCCATCTAACCTTTAGTCAGCTTTGCTTTCTATTTTCTGTTAGTGTCCAATTTGTTACTATTGTTATTGTTACGGTATTGTCCTTTCTCATCACGCGTCCTAACCGTTTTCTTTGTTGGAATTTTATGTAATTAATGATGTCTTCTCCTTGAATTGTTCCTTTATCTCATAATTTATCTGTGGTCTGAATTTGTTTTCTTTTCTTTGAATAGGTCCTAATATTCGTTTCATTGTTTTTCATTCAAAGTTCTTAGATCTTTTTTTTGCCATTGTCCACGTTTCCGATGCATATACCATTGTCTTATTGTTTGTATTTTTCCGTTTATACTTTTAAGTGTTTACTATAGTTATATCTTTTATTTGTATGGTAGCTTTTGGAACCGTTTTGTATTATTTGTTAGGTTTTTTTTATTTTCTGTACTTTTTGTAATATTTGATGTTTCTATTTTTGGTTTCTCTGTTCATCTTTCAATCTTATTGTAGTTTTGTCATTCCTTCTCTTGTTGTGATTACAATTACCACATTATCTGTTCATTTTGTTACGGTTCAAATTGCTCAAACCCAAACGTAGGTCGCAAGCCTTCTGAGTAACGGTTTTCGTGAGTTGCACGTTACAACAAAAATCAAATTTGCCGCGCACGCTACGCTTTTTCCCATTGGTGGATCGATTATTTCACAAAATTTATCGAGACGAGAAGCGGACATTTTAAAATTTTCTTCTATTGGGCGTTTTCGGCGTGCTTCATGAAGCTAAAAGTTTACACGTAAAATATTAATGTAGCTTCAATAATTTCAAGTTAAATTGGTGTGTAAATATAAATCCGACCGCATTTCGCCTACGTTCATACTCTACTTTTGTTCCATCTGGATCATTCCTGGGGGTGCTGAAACGAAGTTAAGAATCCTTCGCTATAAAAACGTGACGACTACCACGGTTTCGCCTACATCAAACCTTCCAACGGCCGATGAACTTTACCGGCTAACGGTCGTTCACTGCTACTTCGCCTAAGGGAAATCCTGTGGCTACCGATTTTCTAATAGCTGTCAACGGCTGTCGTTAGCAATAATCTTCCTTATCGGAACTGCATGCTTCAGTGCACAACTAAGTTTAGTGTTTAAGGAACCTATTTACTTTGCATGCGCATGAAGGTCACTTACATGTATATAAACAAATTTTTATTTGGGTAGACTCTGTCCACCGACGTTCGGTTTTGTTTTCGTTAGCTGCATAAGAGCTTGGGCGCTTGAGATGAAGTGGATGAAGCTAAAACAAATAGTCTTTTGGGTTGGGGAGAGCTACTTACCGTGCTAGTCTAAGTTTAAGTTTAGTTTTAAGACGTGTGTATGTGAGTTTCCTTAGCTTGACTGAATTTCGACATATTTGATTGTGATCTTTAATTAATTTGTTGTTGCTAACGCCCGTAAGTCTTATGCAACAGAATCTCTTACTTCTCAATTATTCTCCTAGTATTCTAAGTTGTATTTGCTATATTTACATGTCTATTCGTCACTTTAATTTGTGTTCGTTTTAGCGTATTAGACCTTAAGTAAAACTTATTGAATTTCTGTTGGTCGATTTTCATTTTTTTTATTACCCAGCAGGTGGCGCTTCGTTACGCAGCAGTTTATTTCTTTTAGTTTCCTCAAGGACCTCCCCAACTCACCGACTAAACCAGACACTGCTGTGCTAACTTTTACAAATACGGGATCTTCCATGAATTTAGTGCGCTACTTCGAGCCAAATATTTTGTTCTTTTTTGTTTCTAGGTTGTATCGCTAGAGCCGTCACTTTCTTTTTTTACTATTTGTGAACTACAACCGTTTTTGTTCTTTTTATTGAATTATCTAGTGCTATGTTCAATAGTAGGATAATAATGTCTTCTTGCTTAACTCTTTTTATTTTAAAACTTTCTGTTGTTTAGTACCTGTTTACACTACTGCAGTTGTGTTTTCCAGTGTTATTTTAACTAAGTTTATAATTTTTTATGTTTCTAAATCTATCAATTTTTTTATTATGTTATTAATCAAATCTTTTTTCAAAACATACAATTTAATGTTAGAATAAACTCAAGTTTACCATAAATCAGTATCTAACAAAACGAGACGCTTTAAGGATTTACACTGAGTACAATGCTACTTTTAGTAGTCATGAATAAAAGTGTCTCAACAATAACGTCACGAGAAGAAATCCTTAACCTTAAAAGAACCATTTCTTAAATAAACTTAAATCTTAAAACAACGTCTTGTTTTCTCGGCCGAAGAGTTATACATTACCAGATTATTATGAATAATCATAAATAAGATTCAAAATTTATTTCGTTAGATGGTGATCAATAAACCCCAAAATATCTCAAAAGCGTTAAACTTGGGTATAGGAGTATGTTAAGAGTTTTTTTTATCTAAATTGACTTTAGAATACTACAGAGTGAGAAAAAAAGGTAGTTGCTATTTAAAGAAAAGAGTTATCACAAATTTTCATTTTCTAAATTTACAGTCAATTTTCTTTGGCCTTGTATAAAAATATTAAAATCTTTCTAAATTTCTAAGTTACAGTGAAATCTTAATATTTTAATATTCATTATCTCAAAACCATTGTTGTTAGGTAAAGCACTTTGTTATTAAAACTTCTGTATAATTAATTCAACAATTCAAAAAATCAAACATTTAAAATAACAAAGCTGATGCCAATTTCCCGTTGCAGAAAGTAATACATATTTTCACTTAGTAGATCAATACCAGAAATCCCTAATTACAATTTTTTGTGCCAACAGGTTTTGCCATAACCTCAAAAAAACTTGAGAAAAATCACTTTGTATTAGTTAAAATTGAAATACGTAACTCTCTATTTTTTTTATATTTTAATGAACATAATATAGTATAAAATGACATACTTTATTGGCAACTTCCAAAAACTTTGTCACAAATTTTTGAGATAGTTATTTCTTATAATTAGATTTTGATATATTTTTAACTTTTACACATGTTTGTTTTTTATAACCAACTCTTCCAACATTTACTTACAGTTCTGTAGTCAGTGTGCTTTTTCTAGTTATTTTGCAGGTTAAAAGCGAGTGTTATCACAAATAATACAAGAAATCTTGTTATTTCATGCTAAATAATGTTTTCAATTTTCAATAGGGTAATTCTAAGAGAGATGGTCCACTTTTTTAATATCGAACATAACTTATTTATTAAACTTCGTAATCACATACAAATTGGTAAACATAACAAGATATAGGTATAAGCTATAGTTAGCTAATATAAAAATTATTCTAGAATATACTACTTTTACAAAAAAATAAAACGTAATTTTCCATATTGAGCCGTCTCACCTACACTATGTAGGTGAGTTGGCTCACTACATTAGGTGAGACGGCTCACATAAAACATATAAAAAATAGCAGAAAAATTTTTATTCAAGAGCATAGAGTTATAAAAGGTCTACTATTTCTTACGGCACAACATTTTTCCGCATATGTCACAAATGTTTTCAAACTTTGTGCAACTTTCATGAAGCCATCTGGAACAATACACACATTGAACCTAGTCATCTAATTTCTATGTAGCATTATAATCTTCTTGGCATCCAACACACTTGTTGTTCGATTCGTCTTCGTAATCAGACGAATCAGCATACACAATTTCATCTTCATTTTTTTCCGAGGAATTGGAATTCCTTTTCTAGACTTCACTTGGTTTTGTCTGCTTTGCTTGCTGTCCTTTTTGAAAGGTCCTTATTTCATTTTTCATTTTTTCTTCTTGGCACTTCCTTTTGCTTTTGATGTTATCATCACTGGTTAAGACAGTTGCAAGCTGCCTACTTCTTTTTCTCACAGAGGCAACAGCCGCTACTGTGGGTACGGGGTTTATGCTGTCTAGCATCTTCCCAGGAGTTATTTTTTTGGTGGTGTCATAGACTAAGCAGTAGTTGAAGTACTTGGCAATATGTCAGTATTTTCATTGCCAGTAGATTGGTTCCCAACGGTGGTATCATGTTTGCTAGAATTCACATTTGAAAGCGAGTTATCTTTCTGGGCTTGTGGAGCGTCACTTTGGATACTGTCTGTAAAGTAAACATAATCTGGAATTGCTAAGGGATCTAGAGGCACAATTCCTGTTGCCTTGAATGATGACACCACATTTCTCACAGTTGCAGACTTTTCCCAGGCCACAGTCAGTAATTTCCCAAAAACTAATCTGTTGATGCGTCGTTGTGGATTTCTTTGCATGAATGCATTACATTCTTCATAGTAATACAATTTAAGAGATTTAAAAAGCATCTGTTTAGAGGTTGCAAAAATTAGGTCGTATGACTCGGTAAGCATACCAAGATGATCGGATTCTCTGCAGCATACTCCACCGTTTCGACACTGCTGCAGTGGGACGAATGACCGTCAAGGATAAGTAACACTTTATCTTCGGGTTTCCGGGGAACAAATTGCTCTTTAAGCCATCGTAAAAACAGGAAATTGTTTACGTATGCAGATTTTTTTGACATGAAAACAAGCAAACCCGGCGGCATTCCATCTTGAAATTTGATTTTTAAGTTCTTTCCTTTAAAAATACTGGTTGGAGGTATGAACGATCCTCGGCATTGCAACAAGCGATTATCGAAATTATTTCCTCCTTTTCACCGGATGCCACTGCTGCTACATTCTTTGACCTTTTCTGTGCAATGACTTAACCAGGTCTAGTGTTTAACTGCAGACTTATCTCGTCTACGTTATAAATGCATTCTGGCGCGTTAATCAGACTGTTCAATAAGTGTATTTTTCAGAAGTGCAAAATATGAGGTAACATTTTGCTTGTTTATTGCTAGAGAACGAGCCGCAGATACACCCTCAGATTTTCTTACAACAAGATCTTTATTGCGTCTTAGAAACCATTCTAGCCAAGGGCAACCTGCTAAGCGTTTTTCTGCGTTGAATTTGTGTGGAAGATTTAATTTCTCAGCCAGCTCAAACGCCATTGAGCGTGCGATAGATCTTGTGGGGGAAAAATCAAACTTCTGTAACTTTTTTATATGATCTACCAGTTTAGCTTCATTCTCGTTACCCAGCGTTGATAATGGACCCAGGTGAACCTTCCTTATGTTGCCAGTTTTAAGACGACGGTGTAGTGTTGAGTATGGTATCCCAAAGGTACGTGTTGCTTTGGTCTTCTGACGACCATTTTCCACCGTTCATAGTACCTTTGCGTTTATATTCTGTAGGCATTTCACCTAAAAAAAAAATAATATGGTTGGAAATGTAGCCAAATGACAGCATATTTATGAGTCATCCCTCCTCGATTAGTGGTGAGCCAACTCACCTAACATCATAAGGAGATATGGCTCACTGTTATTCGATACTGTAAATAGCGGCAATGATCTATATTATAGGTTATATATATAACTAAGGCTTATACTTAAATGTTACATTATTAGATTTGAAAATAACAAAACTACTTACCAACTTCTACTATTTATGTATCTGAGGTTGATAATTTTCACGTGAATTCAGACAACAAAACTACTAAAAGACACCTTAAAAACCATGTTGGCGCAAAACCGTTTGCTGCAACAACTGATCACTAACACGGAGGTCATGCATTGTTGCCAGTTTAAGCATCAAATTCGTTTCTGCCGAGAAATGTAAGGTGGGCCATCTCAACTACTAAGCTATCTCTTCTAGAATTACCGTAAAGATTTAAATTTTTAAGATACTAACAAATTTTGAAAATCGTATTTTTGTACTTGAATAATTTTTTGCAGGTATAATTTGATTAGTTTATTATTTTAAAAAGAAAATTTGCAGAAAACTGTATATTGTCGACGTCAAGTTTTTGCTAATTAAAAATACAACGTGGTCAGTATAATGCGAGGATTACAATTTATTTGATAATATTAATTTGTTTGTGGGCTTTATTGATTCCAAAGTGTTTCATAATATATGACTATTTTTCTGAAAATAAAATCTAGTACATGTGTTAATTTATAGAAATCAATATTAACTTTGATTGTTCATTTTTTGTTATTTTAATAATATGGGTTAATGAATTATTATTTTTCTCTTAATATTATATTTTCTTTACTCTTAATATTTTCTACATTTATTTTCTTATGTATTTTCTAAATCTTTTCAACAAATATTTACTGAGTATTTCTTTAATATATTTTATGCTTAAAAATATTTTACACAAATAAATATTAGAAACAAAAGTGCAATAAATCACACGATTATAAAAAACGTTTGCAGCTCGAATTATGTTCTATATTTTCTGCGCTCACAAATTTCTAAACATGTCCAATATCAATAAATAAAAATTGTCAATTGAACATCTTAACTTTGTATGTTTAACGTACTAGTTACTAGTTGTTTTACACTTTCATCAATCAAAATAAAGTAATAATAAAAATCATAAATGTTTATAAATGACTCGCTTTCAGAGTACATACAAGGTGACACAGGAAAGTGGGTTCAGACAATATCTTTTTTCTTATTGAAGATAAAAATTTGAAATTTGGAGCGTTTACTAAAGACAACCTTTAATGGGATAAAAATTATTTTCGTGTAACTTCCGGTTAAACCGGAAGTGATCCAAACTTTTATTTTTAAATGAGACAGTCGGTATTTTCCACATGATTTGATTATTTTTGAAAAATTTTCTAAAAAAAATTTTTTAAATTATTTTTAGGAAAAAAATTAAACGCCGCCTATGGTCAAAACTCATTAAGATCCTTCTAGTTATGCATAGAATAATTAGAAACCGCAATTTTTAGCACGTGAATTAAGTTATACCATTTTAAAGTTTCCTAAATCACTTTCATCAAATTTACTCAATTTTTTCAAATGTAAACATGCCGGGTACATCAAACAGGAGTAAAGACGATTTTTTTTCAAATTTTTGACACCAAATTTTTTTAAATCGGCAGAGAAATAAAATCACAGTAAAAAAAATAGAAAAATCTAAGGTATGCAATCATAATAAAATAATTCCTAGAAAAATAGCAACCTTTGATTGTAAATTCTTTTAAAAATATTCTGTGGCTCTGAAAAAACCGTTTTGTGTTGGCATAAACCGTTTACAGCAATTGTTCGAAGTGACCACCATTTTGAGCAAGACATTCCTGACACTTCTGATATTGTTTTCTGCTACTCCTTCCAACATTTCTGGAGTGACGGCATTAAATGCATTTAAAATGCGTTCTTTCAATTTAGCAAGATTGAAAACTGGTGTAGCATAAACAATACCCTTGATGTGACCCTACAGATAAAAGTCAAGAGGAGTGAGATCTGGGGATCGTGCTGGCCAACGCACTGGCCCATGAGTAGAGATGACATTCTCTCCAAAACTTTCTAACAAATACTGCGTGAGGTCTCTAGAATTATGGGGTGGAGCACCGTCTTGTTGAAAAAAACATTTGGACTAACAACCGTAAAGGCAGAATATCCAGTGCTTCCTGGATTTGGTTTTGTAGGAAACCCAAATATCGATCTCCAGTCAGCGTGCCTTGGAATAAAATCGGACCGATAATTCGCTTTCCAAGAATCCCCGCCCAAACATTGACTCCAAATCGACCAGGTCTAATAATGCGCCTGTTGTTTTGTGACCAATACCTGCAATTATGCCGATTAAACATTGCATTATTACAAAACCTGGATTCATCCGTGAACAGAATTTTTTTCACAAAATCGTTATCGTTATGCTTATTTAGTAGAAGCCAAGTACAATAAACGCGTCTTCTGTCTTAATCACCATCGTACAAATGCTGGCGTAAATTGTACTTAAACTATGCTTCTTCAGAATTCGACACACAGTTTCTCTTGACGCATCCACCTCCAAAGCAATCTTTCTTACCGACGCCGTAGCATTCATATTCAAAACGGGAATGATCTGTTTTGATAAATAAATTATTATTGAGTTTTAGAAACCGCGACTTTCTTTTGTTTCCCGCGTTGCTAAGCAGTCAACAATTCCAAGGGTTACTATTTTTTTGTTCGAAATGTTCTTATTGTCTGATGTACCCGGCATGTTTACATTTGAAAAAAATGAGTAAGTTTGATAAAAGTGATTTAGGAAACTTTAAAGAGGTATAACTTAATTCACGTGCTAAAAAATTGCGGTTTCTAATTTTTCTAGGCATAAGTAGAAGGTTCTTAATGAGTTTTGACCATAGGCGGCGTTTAATTATTTTTCCTAAAAATTAATTTAAAAATTTTTTTGCGAAAATTTTTCAAAAATAGTCAAATCGTGTGTAAAATAATTCGCTGATTCCTAAATGAAAAAAAAAATACGGGGTGTCCTATTTTAAAATCCAAAATCTTCAATAGGAAAAAGATATTGACTGTACCCACTTTCCTGTGTCACCTTGTATACATAGATCTATAGATTGTTTACAGTTTATCATTATTTTGAACATCTACATAAAATATGTTTTCATGTAAGAAGATTTTAAATCTAATTTAAATTTTACATTTCGAATTTTGAATTGCTTGTGATGCTATTAATAAAAATGTTGATTTTACAACAAATAAAAATGTCTAAAAAGTTGTGTTTGAAGATTCGTTGAATTATTTTTCATTATATTCCCCATTCGTTTAATTTGTGAGCTTAATAAAATTCCAAAAAAATTCTCTACACAACGTAGAAGAAACAAATTTTTAAACAGCAATAAAACTGTCCGGCGAAGGATAGTTAACTATGTTACTATAAATATATAAATTACATCTCTTTATTGCAAGCGGACATAATTATTATCGTAGACATTTATTACAAATAATTGTAGGATAATAAATAGAAACAGAATTATCATAAAGTGCATACAAATGTTACTTTTTATTTTCAAAATGTATACTTTTGTTAGTTTTGTAATTATTTGGACATCAATTTATTAAACAACGTCAAAATTACCTCAGTTTTAAATTCAAATGTTTGTTTATATTTTACACCTCCCTTATTGCCATAATCAACTTAAAAAATTCTTTAATTTTAAATCGGGTTTTTTACTTCATTTTCTTTTACTTATTAAAAGCAAAATGTATGAAAGAAAAACTTGAAACATTTTCAATTATTGCATAATCCGATTATTTCAAACCTGCAGGTATCTAAATTAACTTCTCGTCTAGAATAGATAGGTGTAGGTATTGAAGTATAACAATAGCTTAAAATTGCTTTGCGAATTGATTTTATTGGGTGCCGATATACAATGATGTTTCTATTATGTGCGCTGACCTTATTTTGCTTATTCTATGGCGATAATAATGCATAATCAAACTCTTTGTAAAAACCGAACGTTAAAAAAGCAAAAATAATGTCAGGTGAACATCTATTATTAGAAATGGAATCGTCAATAGATATATAACACTATATAAGATAAATTCTTTCATTGATCACATTATGACTGCAACAGTCAGACTTGATTATTTTTTTAAGTTGAAACATAAAAAAAATGCTTCCATCTAATTTTTTTAAAGTGATACTTTCCATAATTAAAGTAAACGTTTAAACTAACAACTTTTGTTATTAGTTGCGAAAAATAGTTTACTTCCTAAGACTGCATTGTGTTAGTGGAGCTAATATAAAATATGTCAAGTATTATTCGATATAATCCTATACAGAGCGGAACAAAAGTCTGGAAACGCTCAATTATCTCATAAATGGGTAGTACGAATTGTACAACATTTTGGATAAGTATATTTTGGGATACGAAGATTCCAGATTTGACATCTGCAATGTTGCCAGATTTACCGTTTTTTTGATATTATCACTAACTTTGGTTTTTAAATAGATCACCCCGTATATTGTATCATTATTGGAATGTCCCCTTCAATACGAGTTCAACCATAATGTAACACTCAATATTTGATAAAGTCAGGAAGGTCTTAAATTAAATAAAACTGTCCGTGCAAAATAGAATTCAAGTAATTAAATCTGGCAACATTGTAGATATCAAATCTGGAATATTCGTATCCCAAAATATACTTATCCAAAGTGTTGTACATGTTGTACAATTCGTACTACCCATTTGTGAGATAATTGAGCGTTTCCAGACTTTTGTTCCACTCTGTATAGGATTATATCGAATAATACTTGACATATTTTATATTAGCTCCACTAACACAATGCAGTCTTAGGAAGTAAACTATTTTTCGCAACTAATAACAAAAAGTTGTTAGTTTAAACGTTTACTTTAATTATGGAAAGTTTTTTTTCATGTCTGTCTCTGAAGTTATCCTTGTACTTCCAGACGCCGTAGAGACTTGAAATTCGGCATACCGATTGGTCTTCCCTTCAAACTAACGGGAAAAATCGAAAACTGGAAATTTCCATTCACGTGCGTGGCTAGAGTCTCTATTCAAAAGTTTTTTGTTTTGCAGTTTTCATTATTTATACACTGAATTTCGTAAATAAACAAGTTCACTCAACATTCTTAAGTTTGTTCTTTACCATTGAATTCTATTGGAAAAAAAGTCTAGCATTATAAAATTCGTGCATTAAAATTTGCCCGTCAATCAACGGGGTTTTAATCTAGTAGAATATAATAGATAATTTTCCACGATTTCAAATTTTCCCGAGTACGCAGGAAAACATCCAGCATTTTAGGGTTTTGACACACGATTTTGTTTTTGTCGTGCACTGGAATTTTAGAGACAAAGAAATTTGTCTAAAACAATTTTGGAATGGCATTGCAAGAAAATATTTACATGTGTCAATTTTGAGGTCATATTTATATCAGGTTCAAATGCACGCCACCACGCTTTAGATTGCTGTACTTTTTTGTGTACACGGTAAAATTATTAAATCAATCCAAAATCACTACCTGCTCAGCTTAGTTTTTTTATTTGAACACTCGTTATTACACACATTTCCAAAATTCTAGGAGCCCTTTAAAAAATACAAACAAAAATAGTCCATAATAAAATGATTACCAAAGTTTTAAATCTAGAAGAAGACCACTTTAGAACAAAATATAAAATGCATTAATAGTCGGTGTGTCTTCCCTGTTCTGTAGTAAGGTGTTAACTCGCCTGTGCATGGAAACAATAAGAGCGTTAATGGTATTCATTGGGATGTTGTTCTATTCTTTTTGGGCCGTGGCTGTGAGTTCCTGGAGGGTGATAGGAGAATTAATTCTATTTGACATTGCTCGTTCAACAAAATCCCACATGTACTCAATGGGATTCATGTTTGACAATTTTGCTAGCCATGGTAATCTTTGAATATTCTGAGTCTCTAGTGTCTGAAATGGGAAGAAGCTGCGTACAACGAACATGCATTATGCTTCCCCAAGACATTACTGTTTATCCTTTGCATGGAACAAATTCTCTGACAAAAGACGAAAGACAAAGTCCAAAGTCCAAAAAAGGAAACGGATCGCAAGTTGGCTGCAGCAAGTCAAAGTACTGGTAAATAAATCGACTATACGTTCTTCGAAAATAAGTTTGGCAGCTGAGACTGTTACGGTTCGATTTCGAACTGCTACATATTGATGATATCTTGCATTAGTTACCTTAGGATGCCTAGTTCCGCGTGTCCAGTTAACTCTGTTAAGTAAAATGTGTGTCTTACGACATCTCGTGTAAACATTGACACGTGTGAATAGTATAAACTAAGAAAAATGCCAACAGTTAACTGTAACGGAATGTGTGTGTTAAACTCTGTTAGTTTCCTGGTACAAATGCATTATTCGAATAACTGAAACGCGGTAGTCTCTAGTCTATCCGCAATTAGAAGATTCGGCAGACCCTCATCATGCAAACCTACTATTCTTGCTCTATTGAACTTTAGTATTTTACTACCAGGCAAAGAAAAACTTAACAATCACTTAAACACGTTGAATCGATATAAATAACTTTTTAAACATTTGCATTTAAAATTGTTTTTGTAAACCCAAGCAGCACCAAATATTTCAATTACATTATATAAATACTAGGTTAAAAAAAAAGTATTTATTTCCACACAGTTTGTTACATAGATATATAATTATAGTTACATTATAATATTAAACTAAACGTGTACTATAGTATAGAAAAAAAAAGAAAAAAATTTAAAAAACAGGAATGTGTAAATCACAAGAAGTGCGGTTCAGTTGCTGCAAAGCAGTTTCTGATCTTCCACCGACCCCTAATCAGACATAATATATTTTTATATGCTAAAAAACCGTATCTAACTTTAATAAATATAATTATGTGCATAATTCAAATAAAATATATAAGTATAAAAGAAAAAAAATAAGTAAGTACGTACTAATTAAATCAAATTAGAAAATAATTATAAAAAAATCCAAATTAATTTTAAACAAGAACGAGATTAATCTCTATCTACATATACGTCGGTATACACTGTTTTTCACACAAAGTATGACGTAATTTAGTTTTAAAAATCATTGGAAAAAGATTTTTAGTGAATCTAGAACTGTGGAGTATATTTTGAAAACACTATAAAAAAATGATCTTTCAAACTTAGTAGTACAATGAAGCGGATGAGTAATCCCACTTTTATAGCGTAGGTTAAGTGAATGTACATCTGAACAACATAATTTTGTGATACAGACAAGCTGAATTTAGTTGTCTCCTATTTTCCATGTTAGGCCACGATAATCTTTAAGTTTGAAAGAAATCCGATCAAACTTTTTAATCCCAGAGATAAATCGCAAGCAAAAATTTTGAACACGTTGTATTCTTGAAGACATTTCTTGTGTAATACATGGACCATATAGTTGTGAACAATAATTGAAGTTACTTAACACTAAAGCTTCACATAACTGAGCTTTTAAACTTTGAATAAGGGAGTGTCTGTGTAGAAAAAACATACGTAAATTTGTGTAAGCTTGACGAATAAGATTAATAATTGTTTTGTTATATCTAAATGTATTATCAAGTATGATTCCAAGACTTTTAGCTTCATCCAATATTGGAATTTGTTCGTTTTAATAGTTAATTGTACTATAGACCTTAAATGCTGCACTCTTAGTTTGTTTCAAAAAGAGTAATACTGCTGATTTGACAGGATTAACATCTAGAAAATGTTGTAGTAATACTGCAGATATTGTATTCAAATTTTATTGAATAAGATTTAAACCAAGGTTTGTGTTGTTGTGTTCAAAGGAGTGGTATAGCTGCATGTCGTCTGCGTACATATAAACCGTACTCGTTTGTGTAACCGCCGAGAGAAGCATATAGAAAGTATGACACAATTAATTAATACAAATTGCAAATTTTCTCTGAAGGGATGCAATTTACTTAGAAAGAATTATTAAAAAGTTTTGTCATGCATATTTGAAACCGTCTTGGTCAGCCCGTCATTTTAAGGTATCATTCGATAGGTGGTAGTATTTAAAAAACAGGCGCTCCCAGGCCCCACCCACATTAGTGAGGAAAAGTGTTTTTTTATTAAACGTCGTTTAGTCCGGGGGTATGCCCAAGAAATCTAGCTATTACAACTTAAGGTCAGGCACACCCCCAGGGTGTGTATAGAAGGAGAACACCAGGAAAATTAACTCAATTATTTATTACGATAAATGTAATATTTGACTGTTGGACAACTGTGTTAAATATTTCTACGTCCAGATTTATATTTAAGAAACATTGTATTTTTATTTAAAATGAGTGAAAAACAAATATGTTAAAAATACATTCAGTAAATATTTATCTAAGCATTTGTGAAAATAAATAAAAAAACATTTGGTAGATACAAGTATATATATTAGAATTAAATAACTATATCAGTCTTTGAAATTTTACCAAAGCAGATATAATAATAAAAAAATGACATGAATGAGGTCAAATAAAAGTGCAGGAGCAGGACAAAACAACTAAACCAGTAAAAGTGTAGGAGCAGGACAAGTTGTAATGTAAGTATGTCTTTGTTTTCAATTTGTATGTATAAGTAATTTGTCAAAATTTGCATCATAAGCGTATCAAATGATACTTAGTTGGCGTTTTTTTTATCTCTCTTTTTTACAAGTTCATTTTTCCTTTGGTGTGTTAAGTACTGAACCGCTTTATTTTTATGTTTTTGGCATAAGGAGTACAATTGTTTCAGTAACAAAGCACGTTGACGACGTAAAAAAGACTTTTTTTACTGGTATGTGATTGTGAACACAATTATTAGCTTTTACCAGAAATACATCATCTCACCCGGAATGTATAAGGTCCAGATGATTTTATATTTGCATATAAACTTTCCTAAGTTGTTGATAGGTAGCGATACGTGTTACATTATTATAATATTTTAGTTTCCTGTTATTTTCACATCTAACACTCAATTTAAAATTAAAGATTAATTCAAACAAACTGAACAGTATATTCTAGTAATATTTATACAAATGAAATATTAAAATCTATTTTTAAATTATTGCGTTGTTCCATCGTGTGGTAACATTATTTCCGGTACTACAGCGCGCAGCCATCTTTGATAAAATATAATCGATTTTGAATCGATATTCATCTCGACACTATAATCGCAATATTCAACCAATGACGAAACCGGAACGCTATCTACCGGTGACTGAAGTCAACATGAAAACACTAACACGTATAGAGAATCTACTGCTTGTATCTATGGGACATTTTATATTCCGGGAGAGATGATGTATTTCTGCTTTTACTAAATTAACTAAATTATTTCTTAATAAATGAGAATTAGACAAACATTAGAGATCATAATCGAAAGCATACTGCAAACTTTAATTTCATGAAAAACTCAATTAAACATGTATTTATTTCCTGTTTTAGTCAATCAGATGTAATCTCAATAACCAACCAAAAATAAGTATGCTGTTCTTAAAATATTAAATTATTTTGTATTATGTTTGTTTGTTAGTATGTTTGTACAACTGAATTTTAAAAAGAATAGTAATTTGGTTACTGTTTTTTGCATCTCGGAGGTAAAATTTATGTTTATATTAAAATATTAAAATACAGTTTTGAATATGATAAAAATACATCAGATTTGACAAGAACTTGACTCAGTCTTATTAATTTTAATATTTAGAAAGCTTTGTGTGGTATTATACTTAAAAAATTAATACATTGTACTTACAGGATTGATTTGATTGAGGAGGAATTCTAAATTACGATCATCATTTAATATTTTATTTTGTACTTGTACTTGTAGTGTTTATATGTTAATTAACTTATTGATAAAACCCTCACAGGTTTGGGCAAAACCTCGGCTTTTATGTAGCTTGAGATCGTTATTGTCAACCCCACCTTCACCTAGAAGGTTAAAAATTTTAAAATTATCAATTTACTTATTAGTCTCGATAAAGCCCTTACAGGTTTGAGCAAAACGTCGGCCTTTTATGTAGCTTATTTTCAACCCCACCTCTACCTAGAAGGTTAATAAAAACTTATAAACTTAATTGGAAGAAAAAATACTCTCAATTACTTATGAATTTGAGTATTTTATTATATAATAAATATTGTTTATTTTACCTACTTATGTAATAATAATGTTCCTTTGTAAACCTAAAGAAGAAAATAAAAAAATCAAATGTAATTTTTTTTTGTAAGTTGATTTAATATTATTGTATTATTTACAATGTTGCATAAATATGATTTTTAAATGTTCAGAAAATATTATTAGAAAACTTAATTCTAATATTTTAAATATACTAATTTAAAATGTGGTGAAATAATATTTAAATTTAAATATTTGATAATTTTTTGCTTGAAATATTTATTTTAAATATTTTGTGTATGTTTACCTAAAATATTTAACAAATATTTTTAAGATATTTTTAATATATAAAAATATTAAATTTAAATGTTTGTTTAATATTATTTACTAATATTTACATAAATGTTTGTGCTGCTTGGGATCGGTGAAACATATAAAGATTAAATGTACGAATAAACAACCATGATAAATATATCGTTTTAAAATTTACGAAAGGGGTTCAAGTCACGTTTTTTCCCGATTTTTCTAACCTACTAACTTAAGTAATTTAATAATTTAATGAGAATGTATTAATTCCTAGTTGACTTTGAGCACAATTTGTCAAATTTTAAAACGTGCATTGTTCTTCTAAAAAGTTTTTAGAAAACTTGTCAAAAGAAACGGTTTTACTGTAGAAAAATTACATTTCAAATACAATTTAGTTTGAGTTGAGCATATTTACAAACCGTGATATTGATGGTCTAAATTGTTGTGTTCATATATTATAATTACTTAGTGAAATTTTAACTAGTTTTAGCCTATATTATTAACATTGCAGTAGTTTGTCCAATTTTAAAACAAATTTTCTTACTTACTTTTCATTCTACTAAGGAGGCGATTTTTCGAGATTAAGACGTTTAGAAAACATGAAATAAATTAAATATTTGAGTATACCACAGTTGTAATTTGATCTCATTTCCTGCAGTACATTAAGCGTTTCGTCTCTCCAGATCATTTTTGTTCTCAACATCTCGCGTAACTTTCTGAGGTAGTGTATTCCCTAAACACGAGAAAAAATAAATTTACAGAAAGACGTGGAACACTAATTAAAAAGATGTGTATGTTTTACTTTGTGTGTTTTTAAAACAATTTTGTAGGTTACGGCGTTTAACAAAAATTAATTTTTAGAAAAAAAATTAATTTACGAAAAAACTAAAAATACTAAACATATAGGTTTAAAATATTTTTACACTAACGTTGTATAAGATTTTTGGCAACTGATGAATTAAAACATCTAAATGTGATTAGAAAAAGTCAGTTGCCAAAATCTTATGCAACAAATTAGATTCAACAACTACTATTAATTATTATAATAATATGTATCAAATAAATATAGTTAACGGTAATCAAATCGCTTATTTCAAATATTTATTTTCCAACGTTTATAATTTGCCAGAAACTATTAAAGTTTTGAGCACGAAAAATGCAAATACACACAATTCGTCAAATATTTATAACAGCTGCTTCAAAACGCAATTTCTGCTTTTTATTTTTAAAACTACAGTTAAGAAGAAAGTGAATTTTAACAGTTATTATATGATTGAGTTACAAGCAACGTAACACAAGTTGAAAATGATACCATCATTCATCTGAGTCCCGTGGGATGGTTAGTATACCGGAAGGAATACGAGGCAATGCTTCTTACTACGTAAATATTTTAACCCTAGTATTGCAATGAATTTTATTTTTGCTTTGACCTAGTTAACATTAATTTTATAATAAATTGATTTTATTGTAGGTATAATTGACATTTTTTTTCAGTTAAGAAGGGCAGATTGCAATGATACGAATTTGTATTAGCAAAATTTCAATGTAATTTAGGCAGGTTTCGATTGGATTAAACGAAATTATTTGATCAAACTTAGGTATCTAAACTTCCAGTTTGCAATGACCTAAGATTATCAAACATAGTAAAGCTGAGACCGTTACTTGAATAAACATTTACATTTAGAAACAGTATCGATTGTTGCCTTTCTAGTTCAAGCTTAAAATATAATAATAATAAAATAATAACGTTAAAAAAACCATTAATTTTGCAAAATTAAGTCTTTTAGAATTTGAACCCAAGGTTTTAAGCTTAAGCTTAGAACGTAAAACTTATTTTTAGTTTTGTCGTATTTTTAAATTATAAAGTAAAACGTAATCTTATTGGTTGAAGTAAAAAAAGTTGACTTTAATAATAATATGATGCATTTCTTTTAGTTTAAAAATTATGCGCAAAAATCATTATTTTAAAACAATTTAAACATTCTTTGATGTAGTTCTCTTTAATCAGCGCTTTAAATTTTCCGTTCCAAAAATAAGAATACGCAGTGAAATTATTCAAAGAAAAGATATTTTTCAAGCAGTTTACATTTTGCAATTAAACACATTTCCAATTTTTTATTCTTACAAGTCATTAAAATATAATTGGGTAGAATAAAATAAAATTCAAAGTCAAATTAATTTGAACTAATTTCTAAAACAATTTTAGTTTTTGCTTGATCATCATCTTTGAAAAATTGTTAAAAAAACAATAAAAAAGAAACACTTTATTTTTGATTTTATCCCCGCTTATTTGTTTACTTGTCGAAAAAATTCAAATTAATTAATTTTTGTTAAAAGATAAATAAACAATTTTGACAACTATTTTTGACGCTTATCAAAAAAAAAACCTTTATATTTTTAATCTTTGAAGTTTGCTTGTGGAGAAAATTACATCAATTTGAAGAGCTAAGGGTTGTGCTTTGAAAGGTATCAATTTTAACTTTTTATTCCAACGTGACAGAGTAGACACTTCCGGTTGCCTGTTTTGATTTATTTCTAATAAATATATCGTGTGATTTGATTTGTACTTTTCGTGATTTCCCTAATACTGACTACGGATCATTGACTGGAACTATTTAGAATGGAGGATAAGTGACAAAACTTTTGATTTTGATTTTTCAAAATGCCGCTGCCGCTATCATGGTGGAAATCTTAAGATAACGATTCCACGGATAACGACACTTACAACTCTAGCCAAACCTTTTGTATTTGTAAGCAGTCAGACGATAGAAACTCAATGATACAGTGCGGCAACTGCAAAGACTTGTTTCACTCGAAATGTGTCAAACTCACCGACTCACAAATCAAGAGGTTGGCAAAGTCCAAGAGGAAACCTTGGTTGTGCCCCCAATGTCAATCTACTCCTTCAACTTCTCAACTCCTTTCACAAACTGCCACAATTAATATTTCTTCAGTGAACCCAAGAATACCATGCCCGTTTTCTCCATCACGGTCCTTTAAAGATGAGAATTGCCTTGATTGTCACTTAAAAAAGAAACATGGAACATCGTTGGAAGAAATGCAAAATGAAAACGTGATAATTAACATTGAATCGCTAACGAAGAACCTTATCACAACCAAAGCCGAAACTAAAACACTACGGCGAATCCCAAAAGGTGCTCGTTACTCTGTAGCGGACAAGTTTGCATCAATAGCCAAAGAATGTGTCAAACAGAATTCAGTAATGGCCTGGTCAAATTTACTCCTTTTTCCTTTATCAACAAATAAAAGTCAATGTCAACAAATTTAACATCCCTGTTAATGAGCCAAAGAGCAAAAAAAGGAAAGCTACGCCTTTTGCTAAAATACAGTTCTGACGACACCTTGGCCCCGTTCAATATGGAGACATTGCATATGATTCAAGATAAACATTCTGTTGACACTCTATCCTCAACACTTGCTGAACCTCCAGACGCCTCCATCTCAAGCTTAACAGTATCTGAAAATATGATCAAGAAAGCCGTCAATTCGTTCCCGTGTGGATCTGCACCTAGGATGGATGAATTTCGACCACAGTACATGAAGGATATGATACCTCATTCCGCAGGCAAAGTTGGTCAACTGGCATTAACAGCACTAACAGAATTGTGTAACTTTATGTTGCAAGGACATGTCAATCATGAAGTTTTACCTATTTTATATGAAGCGTCACTATGTGCTTTAACAAAGAAAACTGGAGGTATCCGTCCTATTACCGTTGGAAATTTCTTCAGGAGACTGGTAGCAAAACTTTCCTGTTTGTCTGTCCAAAATATTCTTCTAGACTATTTGACCCCAAACTAGTTAGGAGTCGCTACCAAATTAGGATGTGAAGTACGTATACACGCAGTGCGTACCTACATCCATCACCCCAATAATTCAGAGAAGCTGATGCACAAAGTAAATTTTAAAAATGCGTTTAATACTATACATCGAGGCAGTATGCTACATCAAATTAAAAATCATATACCCAGCATCTACGCTTTTCTCAACCAATGCTATCGACATCCATTACACCCTCTCTTCGGAAAAGATAAGATATCATCCTCAATTGGCTGTCAGCAGGGTGACCCCTGTGGTCCAATGGCGTTTTCTTTGACAGTACATCCTATTGTCCAAACACTGTCAACGGAGCCTAATCTTTAGTACATGGACGATGCTACGCTAGCAGATAAGCCTGAGATCGTTCTTAAAAACTTCAGACTCCTCATTGAAATGACAAAGGATGTGGGACTGGAAATCAATCCATCCAAATGCGAGTTATTCTTTGGTTCAGGAGAAATAGACAAAATATTATCCGCAAAATTTATAAACTATCCCCTGGAATCCGCATTACTTCTAAGGAAAATCTGGAACTATTAGGCGCACCAATTTTTGATGAAGGATTTATGACGATTTGCAAAAAGAAATTACAAACTCTAAACGTCTTGGTGTATTGTTTAAAAGAAATTGTCTCGCACACTGCGTACTTTCTCCTACGCAATTGTTCATTCATTCCGAAGTTATCCTTCCCATTAAGAGCAAGTCGTTTTTGGAAATTTGCAAATTTAAACAATGAAATGGATTTATTAATACATGCTTTCCTCGAATCAATAATAAACATACTTTTGAATAATCAACAATAGACTCAAGCGACACTTTCAATCAACTGTGGCGGCCTTGGTATCAGGAGAATAAAGGATCTAGCTCTTCCAGCATTTTTAACCTCAACAAGTGGTTGCTGTAATCTCGTCTTTCAATTATCACATTTCATGGACATTGAGATTTTAGTTTACCACCACGATGTATGGAATTCACTCAATACAGG
This sequence comes from Abscondita cerata, assembly GCA_030710515.1. Taxonomy (NCBI): domain Eukaryota; kingdom Metazoa; phylum Arthropoda; class Insecta; order Coleoptera; family Lampyridae; genus Abscondita; species Abscondita cerata. The sequence goes on along the minus strand of JALBCR010002616.1, from coordinate 217,400 downwards.
AAGCTTACCACCAGTTCCACATGTGCAAAAGAATTGGGACAATTTGAACATAACAAGAATCGTGACAAATAAATTAACCCCAGTGACCCCCGTTGCTGCAGCTTGACTTTAGCGTTAAAAGAACGCGAATCGAACTGTTGGCTTCATGCTATTCTCTCGGAAAATGTTGGAACCTTTATGGACTGTCATTCGTTTTTGTACATGCATTGCATTACGGCTTGGTTGTGACATCTATAAAGAACATTCTTGTCACTGCCAAGCTATTGTAAAACCAAATGGACATCATGGTCTAAGCTGCACTTTTAGTAAAAGACGAATTTCACGGCATAACGAGCTAAATAGACTCATTCAGAGAGCGTTATCTATTGTGAACTTCCCTGCATCATTGGAACCCGTTGGTCTCAGCAGGGATGATGGAAAGCGACCCGATGAGCAACCTTAGTACCCTAAAGTAAAGGTCAACGGCTGATTTGGGATGCCACTTGCGTTGACACTTTAGCAGACTCATATATACACAAAACGAGTGAAACAGCCGGTGCAGCAGCAAAAGTAGCTTGTACACGGAAACACGACAAATATACAAACATTGAGTTACCTCATTACATTTTCAAAGCTTTGGCCTTTGAAACATTAGGACCTTGGGCGGAGGAAACTAAACACTTCATTGATGGAATCGGATCCCTACTTATCAAACAGTCTAGAGACCTTCGTGCTAAACATTATCTATACCAAAGAATCTCAATTGCTATTCAACGTGGGAATGCTGCCAGTATTTTTGGAACCCTTCCTAATTCAATCCCTATGGACGAAATATTTATATTATAGTTCTAAATTCTCAATTTATTTTCGATGTCATCTTGTCTAACCCCATGTTTAAAATAATAAGTTATCAAATTTATTGACATTGACAGATTTAAGTGAGAGTTTTGAACTTTAATAAAATATTTGATCTGTTTATTTCAACGCACAGTTATGATTTTTGGACTTTGGTAAATTGAGGACGCTGATTTAAATGGTGTCTGCGTCTCAAAAAGAATTCCAAAAATTCAAATAATAGTGTTTGTGCAACGTTAACAATATTTTAGCTACGCATGAGGAAAAGTAAGCGAAATATTTGCTAAAGAGGAAAATATCTTTAATAATAAGTCTGAAAAAACATAAATTTCGGCGACGGATGTCAATTATGGTTTCACTCATCTTGTGCCGGTTTTAATAAAAATCAATTAATTAGCTTTCAATCATCTTTGAAAGATTGGTTTTGTATTAGCTGCTCAACCAACAATTTAACATTTGGATAAAATCGAGAAGGACATTTGTGCAAATGCCCTTTCTGCTCACAAACGTCTAAAAATTCATTTAAAGGATTACGATTCTGACAAATTATTAGAGCTGCTGGATCTGAAATTCCAACCACCACCATGACAAAGAAAACCAAACCTTTGAGTGAAATTGAAATCTTCTATCGTGTTTTGAAAAGGATTCCAAAAGGTGTTCGTTATATAACTATGGCTGCTTTAAAATTTTCGTCAAGCTGAATGATGAAGAATCATGGAAAAACTTCTTTAAATTTGAATTAATTGCACTTAGAGTTCTCTCAAAAAAAAAATAAATCATTGACAGCCAAAGTGAAAAATAATATTTCAAGGTTCTCCCTAGTTTATGAACAACTACCTACAAGAATCCGTAAATCATCTCTATATTTTGCTTTATTCAAGTTATCAAATTCAATGTAGCTGACGAGGATATCAGTAAAGCAGTCAAACTCTTATTTAGCTCGGATAAGGTAACTTTAATGGATTATGAAACATTGGCCAAAATAAAAGAAAAACAACCTGGTCCTTCTAGAGTTTTATGTTTTCCTGTCGATTCCAACGTTCTAGTTTGCCTTTCTGTGACCTCCGTAGACATAGTCTATGCTATCAACATTTTTCTGAAAGGATCTTCAGCAGGTCTAGATGGCCCCAGTCTACAACACCTTAAAGACGTGATATCAAACTCGGCCGGAGAAGGACTACACCAGATTAAATCATTGGTTTCTTTTACTAACTTTCTCCTCTCTGGAAAAGTAAGTCAGAAAGTAGTTGATGTACGCTACGGTGTCAATTTGTGTGCACTAATTAAGAAAGACGGTGAAATAAGACTAATTACTGTTGGCAATACTTTACGAAGACTCGTAGCAAAATTGGCATATAATTCGTGTACCACTAAAGTTGAATCTTATCTTAGATAAAAGCTGGTTTTGCTTTACTCAGCTTTACAGTTTCTTATTACAGTGCTACATATATCCTTCTAATTTATCTTTTGGGTCATCAGTCATCTACTCACAAGTAGGTTGTCAGCAAGGTGATCTTTGCGGACATTTACTCTTCAGCTTTGCTCTTCATCCCATTATTTGCAACCTGTCACTGAACTTAACCTATTTTATTTAGATGACGGAACTTTAGGAGGCGATCCTGAAACAGATTTATTCCTCTAAACACTAAATGCGAATTTTTTGGCTGCTCATAAGAGGATAAGTCAATAACTCAACAATTTGAAACTATTTGTCTAAGAATAAAAGTCGAAGCTTTAGACGAATGGAATTTACTTTGAGCTCTTTTGCAAGTTGAATCAGTTTCAATCGCTTTGGATAGTAAGTTTAAAAGAAATCAACCTTTTGTGTGAACGTCTGTAACTGTCACATAGCTTTTTACTTCTTGAAGAAAAGCCTTGCTCTACCCAACTGGTTTACCTGCTTCGTTCCATATTTAGAATTTATCTTTTTTTTATTTTTCTGAAGGTGGGATCTTCTTACCCACGATTACCGCTGTGGTGCTACTGCTGATAAACTTGGAAACCATATCTTTATTTGTTCAAAAGCAATTGGCCGTTGGGCACGTCATTCTTCAATAAACGATCTGATTAAACATGCTTTGTTGACAGCAGAGATTCCTTCAGTACCTGAATCAATTGGAATTAGCAGAAGTGATTGTAAATGGCCGGATAGTGTAACTTTAATACTTTAGTCATCTAGACGTTCTATTTTATTTGACGCTACTGTTAATCGCACATTAGCTCCCTGCTACAAGAATGTGAGCATAACTCCTGGAGCAGTAGCGAAACTGGAAACTAAACGAAAATTGACAAAATGCAATTTGTTTTAAATAATTTTAGTTTCGTTCCGTTTTTGGTGGAAATACTTGGTCCATGGTCCAAAAGCACTACAGATTTTGTAGGACAATTGATCTAAAGATAAACTTTGAGGTACGTAACCTATACACGAGACGGTTTTTTATGTTTAAAAGTTTATCTTAAAACGTCGGATTTAATAGAAAAAATAAATCTTTGTACGATCTTCAAAGTGCAACGTACATACACTCATTTCACTTATTTTTTAATATAAATAATACCATATTCAATATTAAAAGCCGTTTTAACGCCAGTTTTGATCTTACAAACAATATATCTTTTGAAGCACTGTATTCGACCAACTTATTGTCGGGATGACTTTTGCAGTGACAAGCGACATTGTTGCGGACTTCTGTAGCGCGTTGCGGTTTCTTGTTTCAATCGCGTACCTCAAAGTCTACCTTTTGAGTATACGTTACTATATGATTTAGTTTCAAAAAATTATGTGGGTGCATACTACGTCATCGTTGTACAAACAACTTTTAAACAACTCTCTGTTTAAGGTACCTATTAAGCAAACACAGAGCGTAATTAGCCAACTGTGAAGACGTTACAGAGATCGCAGAGAACATTATCTAAGAATAAGACACGCCACCATTGGTATTCAGGACTGGTACACAACCATTCAGATTCACCGACAAAGTTTACTATCTGCCACTGAGTTAAAATCGCGTCTCTAGGTAATGTATAACGTAACAGTCCACAGTCAAACCATCCGGCGTCGTTTAAGAGAAGTCACCCAGACACCCCTTAGGGTTTCACCATTAATCAAGAACAGTCAAGAAATCGCGTAAACTGGGCTCAAGAACACTAAATCTCGTATGAAAAGCAATACTCGACTATATTTTTTTCTAACAAATTGCAACTCGAATTAAGACAAGATAGTCTCAGATTAAGAATCTGGCGTCAGTCTGGTAATGCATCAAGGCTAGAGTATGCCCAAGAAGTGCACTACTACCGAGGTGTTACTGTAATGATCTAAGCAGAAATTATGCTGGATAGGAAAATTGATCTCGTGTTTCTTGATCAATTATTAAACGCTGAACAATCTATCAAAAATATTTTTGAACCTGCTCTTCAACCACTTGCCGAAGTGTTTAGCCGAGATCTTGTGCTTAACAATGCACGTCCGTATCTGACAATAATTGTTACTCATTGGCTAAATAGAACAAGAATTAAGATTTTGCTACAGCCAGCTCAAACCCCATTGAGAATGGATCGGATATGTTCAAGAAAAAATTCCTGTCACATTAAGACGATATACAAAATCAAGGGCAGCTGCAAACACTTTTTAAAACAGTGGAATCTTCTTCCACAAGAACACTTAGACAACTTTATTCTGACTATGTCAAGAGAATGTAGGGTAGTTTTAAACTCTATTAATTTTTTCAATTATTATTCTTAATTAAACGTAAGATTAATTTTGAGTTGCTGTTTATTTCCATTTTGTAAAATTTGCTTACCATATTAAAAACATACCTTTTTTTTTGAGAAAAAGCTTTTCACCTCGATGGTTTATGTTGTAAAACCTTCTTTATCGACGGTTGCCAAAGGTTTCAAAAACTGGTCGGTTTCATAAATATTTGTATCCCTTTTAAATTATAGTATCTTATGCAAATTTTTGTTTACAGTACAAAACTGGTAATGATATTGTAATTATAACATTAAAACTCCTGCCACAAAGCTTTATTACCCAATGTTAATTATGCATCAGCAAATACTCTTTGGATTAGTAATTCATTCTCATATTAAATTCTAATTTATATAAATTTAATTATTATCAACTCTAGAAAATTAATTAAATCTCTATGTATCATTGAATTGTTAAAATCCAACTTGTATGTCGGCTATAATTTTACAGAGTATTTCATCATTTAGCCTAAAAACTTACAAAACCCATCCATTGTAATCGTAAATTTCAGCAAAACAAATGTGTAAAGTTACCGAAGCAGGTGTAATAAACAATGCTTTGTCGTTTCATATAACATCAATGCATTATATAGAATTAGGGGATCAAATGACAAATACCGAAGTAAATTAAATATCCAGCTACCTTATTTTCCAATTGCTGAATTTTGTTCAGATCGGAATTGAACGTGACTGCGCATTTAGTCAGTAAATACTAAATTTAAACGGTAAACAAAATAAATTTGTAGTCGCACGTAAGAAAACATGAATTCGGTTTAATATTTAATGAAAAAAATATCTATAATAAGAACATTAATGTAGGTACCTGATTGAATGTTAAATAATGTACAAAATAATTAAATATTTAACTGAATTCTTTTATATTACGATTTATTGTCTGTTCAAACCATAATATAAATAACTTTGCCGGCTTAGATATTAAAGTTTATACACAATTTTAATTTAATTTTCTGTTACTACTATTGTATTGCCTCTTCTTTTTTATGTTACAATTAATTAAAGTATTGTTAGTCGTTAAAAATGTTATACCTTTCTTTACTATCTGGAACTGATTGATGCCACCTACAGAAACGTTTAAATAGATAAATTGTACGTGTTTGTTTAGGATAATAATAATAAACAAAATTGTATACATTGAAAGAAAAAATTGTAACTAAAGTTATTGACTTTTCAAAGTAGTAATAGAATGATTGATTTTTCTACGAATTAACAGAAAGAACGTTTAACGATAGGTTAAGCACGATTTCCTTACGGTAAAGGTTATTGTAATCAAGTATTGGCATTAACGAGTACTATTCAAAGTCAATTTAATTAAAATTGTATGCTTGGTCCTTTACATTTACAAAGGAATTTAACCTTAAAATTGGGTCGTCATAAATCTAGAAGCTTATCGGGCTTTATATTCATTTATATTAGTAAATGCTAAAAATATCGCAATTTTCTTGAAAATTTAAGTTACTTTGGTGATCTGCTCCCTAAACTTGTCCAGTACAATGGTCATGATTACCCACTTGACTTTTCATCAAAAAACAGAAACACTATTAAGGCAATTATTTTTATAATTACACAGTTGTTACTGACCCATTCGTTTTAAAATCTTATTGATAGCAATTTATATATATTGTAGTATTTAATTGACTCAGAGCAGTACACTTTTAATATTGTGTTCTTGTTATTATTGTAAATATTAAATTTTAAATCGTCTGTATCATCTAACGGTAATATTACGCTACGTTTATGGACATCGTTAAAATTTATCATATAGAAGACAATGTTAAGTTTCCAATTGTCTTGCTACCAAGTTATGCCGGAGAGCAACAATCGTTCCAAAATTTTTATAAAGTTTTTTGTTTAAGTTTTATTGTTTACTAATTTTGAACATTTTTTAAAACGTCACCTTGCAGACAACAAATTAAGAGATATTGATATGTTCAAATACAATCTTAAGTGGCTTATTTCGGGCAACTTGCCTAAGCATCTTGTTGAACAGCCTAAGAAACGTAAGCATTCTAATTTTACTAGGTTTTGTTGTCTTAAACCATTCAGACTGAATATAGACCACAGCAATCAATGACAAAATGTAGGTATTTGGATAATCCACAAACTTTTTTAAAATTATTTTTACTTTCTGCTAATGAAAACTTTTACGAACGGTTAGTTTTGATAATGGTCATCTTTTCACCAGTTTGGTGAAAATTATTCTTTTTTTTGCGCATAAATTCTTTTGATCTCATTGAAGCATTCGTTTTAAATAATTTTTTAAGTAGATTTAGTTTGCGTTAAACAGCACATCGGGTTTCAAACCCATGACCGGCAATAATTATTTCCTTGTCCTTTGATATTTTCAAATCCGTCGTGCTCACAGTTAAACTTGAAAGAAATGATTATTCCGATAATTTTTATCAAAGGTTCTCACATTACACACATCAGTTACTCAATAAACCCCTTGTTTATTCCATGACAATTGTCCATGACAAGGGTAAAAGTTGTTTTGTTTTTGAACTTAAAGTCTCACATTTTATTTGGTCTAGACTCATTAATAAAATTACGCCCACGGTGAGATTCTAAGAACGGTTGGTGTATTAATTTTTTTGTAGTGATTTTTGTTAACGTAGGAATTGGAAAAGGGAGATACGCCCCTGAGTTTGTATATAAATAGTAAAAATTGGTCTGTAAACGATAGTCGATAAGCATATTAAAACGACGAACTAAACTGTAACTAAAACAAGTATCAAAAATGTAACGGAAAATAATTGCTATTTGTATTATAACAATCGCTAATAACTGTCGCATAACTCTGGCACTTCTGGGTTTAAAGTAAGCGACTGGTGGTTCAAATAATAAGTTGTACTGTGAATAGAAATTTAGTATTTACATTAATTAAACAAAATAGATCAATTCAAATACGAAGAAAATATTAACTTTAATCTAAAGAATATTTGCTCCACAAGTTTTTAAAACAAAAATTTAATTGCGAAATAATGGTGACAAAAAAACATGAAAAATGTTCTATCATTTCTACATCTACATAGATACCTTCAAAGATTCTGTCGGTATAAATAAAGTACTTTAACAATTTCTCCCACACCATCCGGTAATAAAACGACCATTCTTAACAACAAGTTGCGCGTTGTTTTCGACGCTATTACTAGCGGTATTTCCGTAAATAATGCTCAAATTGTAAGTCATTTCATAATGGAAATCTACCACAGGGTCGTTCACCTTTTCTAGCATGTCAGATTAAACTGGTCTAATTATGATAAAGAATAGACGCACTCGAAGAGTCCGTTACTCTAAGGCTTATAACTTTGAAATTGTGTGCATTTGGAATTATTAACGTTGTTACCAACGTATGCTTTTGTAAGTACCTGAAAGCGTTTTATTGCACGTAGAGAGTTGCCCAAACTCTATATCTATGCTACATATTTTTGTAGATCACCAGCAAAACTAGATTTATTGTTTAAAATCTAGCATAAACAAGAATCTTAAACGAAAATGTTATACATTTTGCGTTCTAAAACGATCACTTGGAATTTTATTGGTCATAGGGCCCCGCTCGAAAATGATTTTTGGAAAAGTTGCGTTAAATCCGTAAAACTGCATTTAAGACAAGTATTCTTGAAGCTAACCTAACCCCAATTTTGCAAAAATTACTTTTGCCACGTGCTAACAAACATTTTTGGCGTCGTTGGAGTCATGAGGTAGTAGCGAAACATCAATAAAGGCCCAAACGGTTTGTTCAAAAGCTTTGTTTTTATGAGTTTTATGATTACATCACTCCACAACAATTTCAGCTAATTACTTTAACTGAAACTTAGCTTACTCCAGAAATTAATGATGGTTTTGTATAATTTACCTGATTATACATTAATCAGTTGAGACAGACCTTCAAGAGGTGGAGGTGTCTGTTGGTATGTCCATTCTAAATTAACATACACTATTCTAGATGTAATATCTCATATTGTTGAACCCCAATTGGACCAACTCTGGTTATGTCTCAGGTCAACTAGAAGTCTATTACAAAAAGTGTGATACTTTATTGTATTGTGTATTGTATTGAAGGCTTTATCATTCGACTGTACCGCTAACATGGAAAAAATCGACCTACCGAAGAAGCCAAATCCAACTAGTTTTTCTGAAATTCGTCCTACTAGTATCCTTTCTACTATGTCCAAAATAATGGAAAAGGTTGCTTTTGAGCAGCTTACCTAGTACGCTAATGAGAATATTTTACCAGTAATTCAGTCTGACTTTAGAAGTTGCCACAGTACTAATACTGCTTTATTAAAAATAACGAATGATATTGTAAAGACCATTTCAAAAGTTTCAATTTTGATTTTGCTGGATTACAGCAAAACCTTTGACGATATTAATCACAAACTGCTTCTTCCTAAACTACGCTACTATGGAATCTCTAAGTCTGTCGTAAATTGGTTTCAAAGTTATCTACAGGACGCAAACTGTAAATATTAAATTATCAAAAATGTAATTTTGTCGCAGGGTGTACCTCAAGGAAGCATACTTAGACCTCTTCTGTTCACCATTTTACAGCAGATCTGGTTCTATTATTTCAGAAGACTACAGTTTGCATTTATATGCGGATGAGACCTAAATCTACACCTTGTGCTTCTCCATTGAAATTAATAGTGCAGTTAACGTTCTCAATAAAAAACCTTCAAAAGATTTACAAGTGGTTTTCAGAAAATGATCTCATCATTAACCCATTCAAGTTAATAGCATTGTGTATAGGTTCTAGTGCTTCATGTGATCGTGGGCGTCAACTAATTACAACTAATATTACGTTTGACAACTCGGTGACTAATTTATCCCATAGTGCAAGAAATTTGAGTGTTCTGTTTGACGAAAATCTGTCCTTTGAGTCTCATGTTACAAAGTTATTAAAAATGCTCATATTAAACTTAAGTCAATTTATAAATGTAAGCAAATATTACCTTCTCAAGTTAAATGGGTCTTGCCTAGGAGTATAATATTCTAAGCAATTTTACTACTATTGTACTGTTGTTGGAAAAACTTAATTTCAATTTCATTACTAATAGTTTTAAGTTTATTTATTAGTAAACATTTATTTTGAACTTTTTTACAAAAATAATGTCAATCAATCTTTTTATGTATATATATACAGGGTGTCCAAAATCTCTCCTGACAAACGAAGACCGGAGATTCCTCAGATAATTTTAAGACAATTTAACTCAATTCACCTAGTCCAAAAATGCTTCCTAAGAGAGCTAGAGCTCTTTGAAGATGGCGCCTGGTAAAGTAAAAAATTAAAAGATAAACTTCGCAAACTGACAACAATTTGACAATAAAAAACGTAGGTTTTACTTTTATTGGCAGTTCAGAGCCAACTAGTGCAAAAAACTTTAATGACAAAAATTTTCAAATTCATTTTCTAGAAAACGCTGTATCCTAATGACTTAAAGCTTATGACCGGTACAAGAAATTTGCAATTGATGGAATCGATTTATCTCTAAAGGTTAAACAAGCATACCAGTTTTTGCTTTTCTAAGTAGAAGCGTTCTGGAGGTATTTAAAAAAAACTATTTACAAGGCGCCATCTTCAAAGAGATCTAGCTCCCTTAGGAAGCATTTTCGAACTAGGTGAATTGGGTTAAATTGTCTTAAAATTATCTGAGGAATCTCCGGTCTTCGTTTGTCAGGAGAGTTTCTGAACACCCTGTATAACGTTACCTAGAGAACAACTTTCTTTTTTTTTACTAATTAATAGTAACTTGATAGAATTTACAACATTCTCGCACCGAGTTTACTATCAACAAGGTAAACTTACAAACATAACAATACTAAAATTATTTTTTATAATCATTTAATTTTTGAGATATCTTATAGGTTTCTTTACTATTCTTCCATATTTAGTGGTAACAAAATTGTTTTCATTGTTTTTATTGTTCATAAAATTCTTTTTTTTTACTTGATTGGCTAAATTGTTTTTCTTTTCTAATTCAAAATTGATTTCTATTGGATAAATTCTTTGAAGGGGACGCAGTAATTCTCCTTTACTAGTTTTAACTCTAACAATTCTTACTTGACCGTTTTTACCTTTAATTAATTCTTTAATCCTTCTTATTACCCAATCAAGCCTTTTGATATTGTCATCTCCAACCAATACCATGTCTCCAAGAGATACTGGGTGAATTTTCTTTTTCTGGCATAGAGTTGCAACTGTCCTAAATATTCTATTCGAAATCTCTCACGCAGATAATTTTTTAAACATTGTCGATGACCCGATCTTTAAATCTGATGGACTAACTAAATCTAAATCTACTACACCAATTTTATCAATCTCTTGAAGAAACATGATGGGTGTGAGTAGAATTAAATCTTCACAACTTTCCGAAACATAGATAAGCGGCCTCTTGTTTATAACAGACTAACAATCACATAATATAGTAGTCATCTCTTCGTAATTAACAGAAGCTCGACCTAAAATTCTTTTTTAAAAGATTCTTTAAAATTCCTATAAGTCTCTTCCACCAACCACCCCACCAGGGTAAAGCCGGTGGATTAAATCTCTGTCTCAATTTTTCTTACTGAAGTATATTGAGTTATTATTGTCTAATCCAGGTTTGTTAAAGCATTGTCAGCTCCAATAAAATTTGTTTCTCAATCGCTATAAATAATCGTAGAACGACCTCTTTGCCCAATAAAACGGCATAGTCCTTGTAAGAAGCTATCCGTTGACAAATATAAAACTAGTTCAATGTGAACAACCCGATAAACTGCACAAATGTGAATAAGCACACATACGCTTTTTCAATTCTGCCTTTCATCAGACTTCTTAAAAATAATGGCCCTGCTAAATCAACACCCCTCTGGTAAAGGAGTCCTAGAACCCAGAAACGTTCTCTTACTAACGATAACATCATTTGAAGTCCGGCATGGCAATTGTCCAGATGCAAATTAATTATTAAACTGAATACTACAGGATGTTTGTGGTTTGGCAAAACTATCGGTTGACAAAAATCGTATACATCAATTCTGTTAATAATTTTTGTTTTTATTCTAATCAAAACATTTTTGTCCTGCGTTGATTGTAAATTCTTTAACTTCTTATCCTCAATTCCTTCAAACACTTCACTTTGTACTAAAGTAAAAATTTTTAATTCAGCTAAATAAAATTCTTTAGCAGTTAACTCTTCAAATAATAGTTTATAATACCAATATTTCGATATGTCACAACTTATTAATAAATTAGTGATATTCTTTTTTTTTCACAGCTAATTTTTTTTTCGTCAAACGTGATAATACTAGTAGGCCATTCTGGCCCATCCCACCACTTAGAAGAGAAATATTTTCTTGAGTTACAACCGCGAGATAATAGATTTGCATGATTTAAAAAACTTTCTATATGACGCCATTAATGTTTTTTAGTTAATTGCCTAATCTCTTTTACCTTGTTTAAGACAAAATTATCCATGCGATCACTGTAGTTGCATCTGACCAAAAAATAGTTTTTACATTTTTCCAACCGTAGTCTTCAATAACGGTAAAATATAGTCTAGCAGCAATAGTAGCACCTAACAACCTGGGAATAGTAAGCTTCTTAGAAGTTTTACTAACAGGAGCAACTCTGGATTTTGCAGCAATAAAATTCACTTTTATTTTCTCTTCTGTTTCTATTCGAAGAAAAGCTGCTGCTCCATACGATTTTTCGCAAGCATCTGAAAAAACATGTAAACTCCATTGAGATTTTTGTTCATCGAAAGGTGTTATTCATCCGGGTATTGTAATTTCTTTAAAAATATTTGTCTCTTGTAACCAACAAATAAATAGGGATTTAGTTTCATTATCTATTAGTTCATCCCAACCCAATTTCTTTTTTCAAGTGTTTTGAAGAAGCAATTTTGGAACTAAATTAAACCTATAGGATCAAAAATCCAATGTGCGGTACTCAAAATAAATTTTTTGTAATTTTCTCAACTGGTAATGCACGCAATCCTGATAAATTTATTCTTAAAACATCAGTTGTTCTGCACCACAACAATCCCAAGACGTTACTATAGGAATTGCTAGTAGTCAAACTTCGCTCTCACCCTCTAAGTTCCCTCTTACGCTCCATTATTACTTGGGTTGCCAATGTTATAAATTCTTCTTTTCATCTGCACTATCTAGGCTGGTTAAACAATTGTCAACATAAAACTTCCCTTTAAATACTTTATAAATTTGATGAATTTCAAGTTTTCTTTATACTTATGTTGCATTTGATCTAGATGAAGTTTAGTACAAGCTTTTAATAAATACGGACTTGATGCTACACCAAATACAATTTGACAGTGACGATAAATAAGTAGTTGCCCTTTAGGTGTAATCCACAAAAATCGGAAATAATTTCTATCCTTAGGAACTAAGCTTATCTGTAAGAACGCACGTTGTATATCTCCGAAAACTCAAATTATCTTTAATCTAAACTTGACTAAAACTGAAGTAAGTTTTTCTAAAAATTTGGGGCCTACTTCCAGACATTGATTTAAACTAGGACTATTTTTTCATTTGAAGATGCGTCAAAAACTGGACGTAATACTATCAAGTTTAATAACCTGACGATGTGGAAGATAATGACAGAACATATTCATTTCATTAATAGGAACATGCTCAATGATTTTTTCAGAAAGCCATTTCTGAAATAAGGAGTCGTAAGTTTCGTAACAACTTTGTCTTTTAATTTACAAATAAGAGTATACAGCCTCTTTAATGATGGTTCGTAATTACTGGAAAGTGCACTGTGAATTTTCTCTAAGGAAGGTATACTTAAAAACGTCCACTTTCTGTAACAGTCGCTGTATCTAAAAAAATTGTTAAGTAATTTTATTTATTTCTTCTTTGGTAGATTTTTCTATAGTATCCATTATGCCTAAAGTATCAGGGTCCATAAATCGTTGATCTTGACGTCTTTCGTTAACATACTTGTTACCAACATGTTTGTTTCAGTATTGTACTCAACATCCATTGGTAATTTACCCAATTTAGTACTTAAAGCTCCTAAACCCCAATTTAATTGTTTTTTGTTTTGCTAAAACAATTTGCCGGCAATATCAGCTCCAATTAATACATCAATGGGTTCAGAGGTGTTAACATCAGTAAGAAAAATGTTCTCCATAGCAAGTTCATTTAACCAAGGGACCATACATTACCGGGTCAATTGTATTATAAATAACTGATTGTTCTAATACTTTAAAATGACATTTATAATCATCTTTTAAGTCAGATAAGTAGACAGTATAAAGTGGATGCTCTGTAGCAACGGAAGTCAGCGCACCAAAAAGAGAATGTTGAATTTTTTTAATTCTTTCTGATACGTAACCCAGCTCCTGCACGATTTCTCTAGTCACGTATGACTTTTTGTGACGCTGGGTATATTAATGCTCGCACTTCTTTGTGATGGTGTCCGTTATACACTTTAACAGGAATTGTCTGCAGTACACTTTACAAAAAGGATGAAATCTTCGGTAAAACTTCAAAACACTTTTACTATCTTTAACACTTGTTAAAAACTCAAAATTTTATATTAATGAACAAATCTAAGTCACTGATACAGTTTGTGGCTATTTATAGAATATTGGCTAAAAGTTCTAATCAACAATTTGCTGTAGCAAATAGTCTTAACCGGCTTAGACCTTTTCACTACCGCAATACGTCTTCGCTTATGGTTGTATTGCGTACAAGTGAATAGTCCTAAACCACATTATGCAAGTCTAGACAGGCATTTTTATACAAGCTTGAGCTTCAAACAACTATTAGATAGCATTGTATTGTTGTGCAGGTTGGTGCTGTAAAGTGCAATAATGAATTCGAGAGGCAGATTATTAGTTGAATTAGCACTAAAAAGAAAGAACTAATACAACCGGTGATTGTAATAAGCTGGTTTATGCAACTTTGACCCAGGTAGCTTTAGGTAAGTTTTCAGTAATTATCTACTAAATAAAACGCATGCATCTTGTGAAAATCAGCTGATACTGGAAGTTAGGTTATGTAAAAACAACTCACTTAAAAATGATTATTTTGGTTGGTTGTATTGTACTATTTTTGAAACTTCTTTCTGATAATGTGTGAAGGAAATCAGTTAAAGGAAACTTTCGTGGGTGTTGATGTGTGTATGATCATCTTTGTCTATTGTAGATGAAACCGAAATAAATGAACCTTCTTCAGTTTCTGTCAGCGCAAGCAATTGTGATGAAGAAATTGCATTACTTGAAGTACAACATAATAGTACAACTGGTGAGTACGGTAATAAAATATTTGCTTTTAACTTTACATTTTAAGATTAAAACATTAAAAATTTCCAAAACCATGATCTTTTAAACTAAAAATCTGGAACCTTATAGTTAAATTTGCAAAGTAATTACAATTACAATGCATTTTACATAAAAGATAATGATGAACTCAAGTATTTTTTTTCTTTATTTTTAGATGCAAACAAAATGCTCGAAGATAAATCTATGAAAAAATCGTTAACAAGTTATGCTACAGTTTGTTCTGGAAGTGATGTTGAGGATTTTGACAGAGATGATGATTCGAGCTATAAACCATCCAATAGTGACTTTGAAGAATTTTCAGACTCCGATAACCAATCTCTTAAAACCAAAAACCAAGAACAGAACTTGATTCTGATGTTGAGAGTAATAATGAACAGGGCAATAATGATATACAGTCTTCGTCACAAACTGTAGACAAAAAGCTTAGTCGAAAAAGCAGAGAAACTCCGCGTCATGGAAGCGAAATGCTCAAAAAACTTAAGATTAGATGGAAAAGAGTACTATACTCAAAAAGGGAAACTTAAGCCTGCTAAAAGTGTAGTCGATATTGAATGTCATTGTCACTATAAATGTCAACAATTCTTCACAAAACAACAGAGAGAAGATATTTTTGCGAGCTTTCTTCAGTTGAAAACACAGCAGTTAAGATGGAATTACATTGTAAAACATGTTACCTGTATTCCGAAAAAACGGTGCTATAGTGAAAATAATGAAAGACGAGCTAAAACATACGTTTATAAATTAACTGCCAACCAAGTGTCCCGGCAAGTATGCCAAAAAATGTTTCTAGCTACCCTTAATATTTCTAGTAGAACAGTTAAAACTGCCATCACTAAACTTAGTGACACTGGCTCAATAAAACCAGACATGCGTGGGAAGAAATGTCCTCCTCAGAAAAAATCCGAAGTGGTAAAAAATGTGATCAGAGATCATATTAAGTCCATCCCTGTAGTTGCATCTCATTATTGTAGAAGCACTTCAAGACGGAACTACCTTCCATCTGGTTTATCTGAAACCAGATTGTACGAAGATTATAAGCATTATTGCGAAGAACTTAACGTGATCCCTGAAAAATTTAGCTATTACAGACACATCTTTGTAACGGAATTTAACCTTGGATTTCATCGTCCAAAAAAGATCAGTGTGATTTTGCACAAAATTCAATTGTTTAGAAGATGATGGAAAATTAGCTTTACAAGAAGAATATGACCTACATATTGTCAGAAAGCAAGAGGCTAGAGACCAAAAAGATCATGATAAACTAAGATCAAAAACAGATAATACATTTGCCTGTTTCACGATGGACATGGAAAAGATCCTCGTCACCCCTTCGCTTAATGTTGGTAAACTTTATTACTCCCAAAAATTAAAAACTTTTAATTTTACTGTTTATAACCTAGCTGTTTCTGAGGCTATAAATTATATGTGGCACGAAGGCATAGGATCAAAAGGATCTTCAGAAATTGCAACTTGCCTATGGAAACTTTTGTCAGATCTTGCT
Source organism: Abscondita cerata (assembly GCA_030710515.1). NCBI lineage: Eukaryota > Metazoa > Arthropoda > Insecta > Coleoptera > Lampyridae > Abscondita > Abscondita cerata. The sequence goes on along the minus strand of JALBCR010002616.1, from coordinate 201,014 downwards.
CCTTGCGTTAAAGACGTAACGTTTTATTCAGACACTGCTTTTGGACAAAACAGAAATTGCATAAATGCAGCAATGTTTCTCAGAGCAGTTACAATTTTGCCCATTAACACCATTAATCAAAAATTTATGGAATCAGGCCACTCTGAAATGGAGTGTGACAGCGTTCACTCCAGTATTGAAACCAGAGGCAGCAAAATCGATGTTTTACTCCTGAATGTTGGTTTACCGTTACACGTACGGCAAAAACAAAAAACCATTTTATAAAGTGGTTGAGCTTAACTTTACAGACTTTTTAAACTTCAAGGAGTTTTCTTCTACGGTGATTAAAAACCGAAACAAAAACGAAGATGGTGGAAGTGTCAGTTGGTTGAAAATAAAATGGTTACAATACAGGAAAGAAGATCCGACACGCATTTTTTATAAAGAAAGGCTTTCTGACCTTGAGTTTAAATCTATTATTATTAAAAAATTACCACACGAACTGCTAGCACTTTAAAAGAAAATAAGATCAAACCACTTTATAAAAATGCTCTACCAATAGAAAAAACAAAGCTACAAAGTTTACTAAGATTATGCACAAGTGGTTGTATTCCGGAAACCTACCAACATTTTTATAAAAATTTGAAGTCCACCGAAGAAATTGTTGTAGAATCATCAGATGAAGAGATGGAGTAACTAAATTTGTTTTCATAAACTCATAAAATAGTTCTAAACCAGAAAGTTTGCGTTAAATTTGGTATAATTAGTATTAGCGAATAGTTATAAGCCAAAAATATTAGTATTATTTAATGTAACATCTGGATTTTTTCAAACATTGTTGTGTAATCATTTTTTAGTGATATATTAAAGTTTGAGCATGCGAAACTTTATTTTACTAAATGTATGGGGAAAAATGCAAAAAAAGTGAAACGCAGAAATTTAAAATGTTTTTTCTCAAAATGTGTGGTCAGTGGATTAGAACCTTTCACTACTAGGGCGACGATATATCTAACGTTACCTAGAAAACAGCTTTCTTTTTTTTACTAATTATTAGTAACTTAATAGAATTTACAACAACTGTGTGTGTACTATAGTTTTCTAACAATCCATTTAAGAAACAAGATACAAAAGATGCAAAACCGTTGCTTGCGTTTTTCCTTTGATGTAAATTACAGAGATCATGTTACACCCTATTACAAAACAAACAATATTTTAAAAATGAATAAAAATTACTACATTTTTTATACAATAACTGCATACAATGTGATCAAAAACCGCAAGCTTGTGTATTTGTAAAATAAACTACAGCAAAGGTATGTATGTTAATATTAGGTTTAAGAATAAATATAACATTGCTTTATACAACACATCCATATACCAAAATATATTTGCATACGTGGCACCAACTCTACTTAACAAATTTGATCATCTCTTAAACGATATAGATACAAACAAGGAAACCATTAAAAGTAGCATTAAAATATGTTTTAGCAGAATATAGGTAACAGTATGAAATCTCAACTATTATTAGAATTATTTACTTTTCTTTGTTATTGTTTACTGTATTATTGTACTTCTCTGTTTCACATAAGAATACGCTTTATTGAATGTTTTGTAAGGTAGAGTGGAAGACCAACTTTAAAGTTGAACTTTTGTGGCTGTCCCACAATTGAAGTTTTTGATTTGATTTGACTAGTTGATTACCAAACTTTTACTTTTCTAGTTAAACTCTAGTTTGTTTCTAGTTTCTTGCTTTGATAAAGCTCTTCACAATAAGTAGACAAAACGTTGGCAATTTTATACAATATTTTGACAAGGTTCATAAAGTCTACTTACAAAATTTAATCAAACTTAGAAATTACTAAAATCCATAAAAAACGCAATATTTTATTTTTACCTAATTATTCATACTTAGTTTGGTTTTGAACATTTTTTAACATTGTTTTGAAACTCTTTATTTGTAACACGTATTTGATCCCATTCTTAATATTTCCATTAAATTTTTTATGTGTCCTTTTTATCAGTAATATGAAACTTTTGTCCGTCCCACTGTCACAACTTTATTTCTAAAGTTACATAATCTAGATAGATGTAATTTAACGTGTAAATAAACCACACAACGCAACAGACGTAGCTTAATAGGTGTACTTCACATAACGTGTGTTATTAAACCGTCAGTTTTAATAAGATTTTGCAGATCATCACCCACTGTGGTCGAATTTTCTTCTAAAACTTTAATCTCGCACACTTAATTTATATTATGAATTACGTTTACATTAAAAAATGTTCTAAACGTAATATGTAAATAAATAGTTAATATAACATCTTCTGAAGAATTCAAAGTAAACAAAATTACGTTTGGTATTACATCTAAATCCGAATAACTAAAATTTTCCATTAAAGTAAGATTAATTTTGACGTAAGGATAAATGTTGGATTTATTTTGTGGCAAAAATGTAATTTGAAATCAACGCTTTTATCTAAATGGTATTGAAAATTATTTTTCTTATTTATTTTTGCTTCAAACGCACGTACAAAAAAATTAATTTTTGCAAAAACATAGTGTTTATAATTAAATATATTATGAAGCTTTAATTCCAAAAATCTCATTGTTTTTTTTTAAGTAACAGGTCGGTTAAATTAGATAAAAGTTGCGCAAGTAAATCTGATCTGTCATCTTTTGTGGCAAAAATTTGATTTTTTAAGCGAAACCGACAAAGCTAGACTTTTTAACTGAAACATCGTTTAAGTAGCTTTTTGCAACAAATCTAAATCTGTTATCATATTTTCCATGACATTTTAGATGCAATAGTAATAACAATTAACTTTGTTTTTTCTTATAGGTGCCATATTGGATTTTTACATTTTTAATATTGTTTTTTTATTACTATGTTGTGTCACACGATATGATCACGTCATACATTTTGAGCAAAATAAAAAAACATTCTTGCGCAGAGTGCTTTGGAAACAAGGAAGCAGCATTACCAGTAATAATTCAATATTTATTTTGTCTTAAATTTTACAATTTATAACAAAAGGTGTGGTTTATAAACTTAACTAGACCATAAAATAGAAAAAAGAAAAATAACTTGATATTCCAATAAATTATAACCCAACAAATTCCTGTTTCCTTCTTCCACCCCCCATTCTTCTCTTCTATAAACTTTCAATATTTTTCTTTTTCTCTCCTCCATCACTTTCCTCCTCTCCACCACCTCCCTCATCCATTGTTTTCCTTCCCCTTTCTCTCCTAGTAGTAACTTCCATTTCTTTTCCTTGTATCTTGTTTCCCTACATCCCTCTGTTATATGTATTATATTTTCCCATTCATCCCCACACAACCAGCATTTATTTCTAGCGATTATTTCTTCCTCCATCTTTTTCCCCTCCTTTCTTAATCTCTTTATCTTTTCTCACGCGTATCCCACGCTTTCATAGGATTTTGTTCTTTCTTCTCCCCCATATTATACCTTCTGTGCCTCGACCTCTTTCCAACATTCATATAGTATTTCATTTTCTTTCCTACTTCCCATTTTTCTTTATACCTTACTTCAATTTTTCCGGTGTCTCCTTCTCTAGGCTTAACGTCTACCTCCAGTATTTCTCCTGTATCTTCTCAAGTTGTTGCTATTTCCTTCAACCCCAAATCTCCGTTCCATACAGTACCACACTTCTTATCAACTCTTCAAACATCAATTTCCTTTTTTCTATATCCTTACCAAATGTCCTTTCCTCTAACCCCCATATTTGTATTATTGTTCTATTTTCTTTCATTTTCATCTCTTTTATATAGTCTCTATCTTTGTTATCATATCTGATATTGTATCCTAAGGATCTATACTTGTCTATTCTCTCTACCTCTTCCTCTCCCCACCACTATTTCACTTCCTTTCTTTTTTCCTTTTCTTTTTTAAATTCCATAATTTTTGTTTTCCCGACATTTGCTGCTAGTTTTTTCTTTTCCTGATATATTTTTATAAATTTAACTACTCCTCTCATCTCTTCTTCATTTCTCGCTATTGCCACAATGTCATCCGCGTATGCTAAAACCCTTATCTTTTCCTTCTTACTACTATTCCTCCTACCTAATTTTTTTTCATCTCCTCCTCCAGATCACTAATATATATCGAAAATAAGCTTGGACTTAGCGGACATCCCTGTTTTAGTCCCTTTTCCGTCCTAAATTCTCTACCCAGCTTCCTCTCTATCCTTGTTCTACACCTTGTTTCTTCCTCTATTGCATTTTTAAATCTCTGTTTATTCCTACCTCCTCCATCCTTTTCATAATCGCCCTCTTTCCACATTATCAAATGCCGCTTTAATGTCTAGAAATATTGCGTACATCTATCCTCCTTTCTTTGCTAACTCTTTATTGACTATGTGCTTTAATACGTATATATTGTCTATCGTTCCTCTTCCTTTTCTAAATCCTGCTTGCCTATCTGGTATTATTTTCTTTTTTTCTATTTCTTTTACCAATTTTTTTTAATTATTTTTGCATATATCTTATAGCCCACATTCATTATGCTCACTCCTTTATAGTTGTTCGCTTCCTTCTTATCTCCTCCCTTGTAAATTGGGCATTACCAGTAATTATTTTGTTTAAGAAAATTTTGACAGTTCAGTCACATTTCGGTAATTGACGCAAATATTTTTTACAATCATCAATAGAATACCGTTTTTCAGTGACAAAAAACGGGATATGCTGAAAATTTAATACGCTTTGCATCGAAATTGCCTCTGGAACATACCTGCAACGGTATCCAGAAAGGAAAGAGTTGACCGCAGACAGGTATTTACATTTTTGAGGATCTTCTTTGAAGACTACATTGACAACAATATTTGTCTAAACCGCCTGCAGAACGTTTGGTTCCAGGACGTGTCAGTGTAATTAGTGGGGGTAAAGTTGACGATGAGAATCTACAACTGTGAAAATTCAAAACCACAATCGCGATTAAAATTGTTCGAATGCTTAATGATTTCTATACTTTCCCTGATTTTCCAATTCAAAAAAAGAAGAGTTGGCAATCTAAGCGGAATTATCAAAATCTATTTAGTGACCACTATCGCAATTATGTCAGATTTTGTTTGAAGATGTAAAATTAGATTTGCGCCGTTTTTTTTCTAAGAAGCTTGCTTATTCGATCAGTAACCTTGTGAATGTAAAGGAAAAAGGCTGGAATCGTTTCTGACGTGGAGAAGAAACTTTTTTTTTATTTTTGAGGGCGAGGATGGGAGTGGAGCTAAAGGACGTTTTAGGTAACTTGTTTGTAGCAATGAGAGTATTAGTTAGATGACGCAATTCCAAATTGAGATTGTCAATTGGCATATAAAAAATGCTCAAAAAACTAGAGATTTAACAACAAACCTTTTTTAAGCAGGACGATGGTATGAAGAGCCATGTGACAAGTACGTCAAGGAAAGAAAAACAATGATTTCCTTCAATTTCCATAGTGAATTTGATGTCAGTATGTTGATTATTGAGGTGGTTAAGAAATAATCTAAAGAAAGACAACCATAAGACCAAATGATGAAAGTATCATCAACATACCTAAACCATACTTTCGGTTTCAACGTCAAAGTTTCCAAGGCAATGGTTTCAAAAGCTTCCATAAAAATGTTGCCGACAACAGGAAATAAAGGGGGATTCCATAGTATCACTCGAAACCTCTTTGTAAAAATTATTGCGGTATTGAGAATAAGTGGACGAAAGACTTTTTTTGTATGAGCGGTATCAATCCTACACCTTTACCATGTTGAGATAATACTTGATTTTTGATGGGAACTTTTGTAGATAACGAAGTAACATCGAAACTAACAAGATCATCAAGATTTACCCCAAATCATATAAACGTTTAATTAAATGGTAAGAGTTTAAATTGTGTGAAGATGTTTTACCTACAAATTTTTGGCAGAAATTTGGTTAATTTGTTAGTAGGAGATTGAATTGTACTAACAAAGTTAGGCCAAAGAGGTACACCTTGTTTGTGAATTTTAGGAAGACCATATAGACAAGGTGGTTTAGAAGTAGAAAGGACAAGTCATCGCTGGGTCTGGAGAGGAAAATTAGAAGATTTTATGATTTGAATAACGATGCGTTTGATCCTAGCAGTAGGGTCAAGTGGTAAACGCCTATAAATATCTTTGGATAACATGGAACTAAATTTATCAACATAGGTAACGGTATCCAGGATAACAAATCTCTTACAAAAAACGGCATCAAACCTATTTTTACATCTTCACACAAAATGTCACATGTTTTACCTTCCCCCTAAGGATAAGTTTCCGATTCTCTCTTCTTAAGGTGTATATCGTATTCCTTGTTCATGGGGTTTAGTTTTAGTGTACATAGGTGAAACTGGTCGCTCTACTAGTACACTTATTTCGAAACATCAGCGTTGTGTTAGGTTAAAACACGGTTCTAATTTTACCGTGGCTGAGCATCATTTCAAAACTGGTCACAAAACAGATTTTGATAATTCCGCTTTGATTGCCAAATCTTCTCTTTTTTTCAATAGGAAAATCAGGAAAAGTATAGAAATTATTAAGCATCCGAACAGTTTTAATCGCGATCATGGTTTCGAACTTTCACCGTTGTGGATTCCCATCGTTAACTGCACCCCAACCCCTATATTAAACAAATCAAGTGTAAAGGTTAACGACACGTGACGCTTTCTTTTTTGATATACGGAGGTATTTCTCCAATTACTCAGACTTCATTTAGTCTAGAATCTAACTTTTATCACAAGTTGATTACCTGACTATGAATTATCTACCTTGATTTTTTTTTACCTTTACTTTAACGAAGTTTTAGTTACAAATGTTTAGCTTTGTCGGCTTTTGCTGAAAAAATAAAAACAAAAATTAAGTTTTAAATTTTTTTGCCATAATTTAAAGACAATAAATGAAAGATCAGATTTCCTTTCAGATTATGAATCAACATAAAAATGTGTAACTTTTGTGTAATTAAACTAATCTTGTATCTCTTATTATAACCGAGATACCCATGCTTGAGGTCGAAAAACGGTCACCCTGTATATACAATATGTTAATTTTTAAATTTTTATTACGGTGAATTTAATTATTAAAGATTTTTTAATTAATTTTCCATAAAAAAATTAGTGACAAAACAAAATCAATTTTTGCATTTGATGAGTAATAAAGCTTCTTAAAAATGTTTGAAGCGTATTTTTGTAAGTCATAAAATTAAAAATTGAGATATTTTTAAAAATACGTGTTTTTTTTAGATTTGTAATTAAAACAGATAAATATAAGTATTTGAAAAAGCACGCCAAGGAATGTAGTTCTCAACTCTTGGGAGTCTTTATAATTTCTGATTGCTAAATTGTGTTATAGGAAATCTTAGGATTAATGGTTTTAATCAAATATTAATTGGAAATTTTTCAAATAATCGATAATTTTCTGAATAAGTGCCAATAGCCAAAAATTCAGTACTTTTATTTTAAATTTCAATACAGTATTTATACGTTTTAGATTGTGAATTAAGCATTTTAACATAAAAGTATAGTGTAGTGATTATTATTGTGCCATTGTAATAGTACAAGCTCCTTGAGACGGTTTTATTTATTCCGGAATACATGCATACAAATCGGTAGAAATCCTGTTCGATACTGATTTAAAATTTTAGAATTTGCTATTAGTTCTACTGTTTTCTTTTTGGGTTTGTGTCTTTGTTAACGTTGCGATAAACTTTCTTCTCTCTACTTAAAAGCTGGCGTGTGTGAGTGTCGTAATTTTGAACATCAAATTTGGGGATTTCGATAAAATCATAGTTTATTGCTAGTAGATTAACCCAATGAAAAACTCCGTTAATCACGAGGATCACTTTCATTCGTCGTAAGTAGTATTTTTTTTATACTTTTATCTGTGTGGATTCCTTTTTTGACTACCATTTTGTTTACCACGTGTAGACCTCCGACGAAGATACTGGTTTATGGCTACTAAATAATTATGTAATTTACCAGACCGTGGAATATGGTTGGTGATCAATAGATCTACCCATTCTATAAATACTGATCACTATTGGCTGCTTAATCTGTCAAATAGGAGTTCGTTAAAGATAACTCGTAACCTTCTGCGTATCGTTTGGAGTTCATCAATCTATCGATATTGTATATGTTCCTGTTGTGGCTATCTACTGCTATTATCTCATTCTTCGTCCAAATGGAAACAACGAACCTGTCGAAATTATTGTTCGAAGACCGTAATTTACGAACCAGATAAGTTGGAAACAATTGCATGTTTTGCACCTGTAGTTTGACGTTAATTTAACTACTTAAATTGATGCGTTTTGTTACTTGATCAATGCAATTTTAAAAGATTTTTCGAAAATTTTGATTTATTGTGCTTTTTTCTATTATTTCAAATTTGTCGTTCAGTACCGGTTATTTTTCTTTTTTGTTGTGTAACGTGAACGTCAGTATCTGTGACACGTAGTATATCACAATTGAATCGGGTTTATTTATCGGTTTCTAATTAAAATTTATGCGGCCACGCCCTACTAGAGGCGTAATTACCTGGTGGTTATTAACTATTTTAACAGTCCAGATATTTTCCACGACAATAATTAGTTCGACTCTGTTTATTCATAAAATAATTAATTTTGTGTCTGTTTACCTCATATTTATTTTTTATGTTAATTGATTTATGCGTTCTTATGGTCTAGTCGTTTGACGAAAATAATATCTACACTAGTCTACTTCTGGTTTTGTGTTTGAAGCTCCTATTTACTTTAAAATATTTTCTACACATTTTACTAGATAGCGCCCTCTTGTTTTACAGCTTGTTTTGGCAATTAAAAGTTACGTTTCCATCAAATATAGTAAAAAAAATTTTACTGCAGTGGAGAATTAAATTAAAACAAATTGAGATTTAAGCAAATGATTATATTCTATATTATATGTAATTACTAGATGTCCTGACGCGCTTCTACACCAAATAAAAAAATTGTTAGCAGTTATCTGTTATCCTCCCCAAGAAAGAGAAATAGATTCCAGCGTTGTTGCAGGTCGCGTTGTTTATTTTTCCCGCGTTGTGAAAAGATTGTTATGAACAATTAAAAATCATCTTAATGTTTTTGTAAATACTCAAACACGATCTTAACATGCTATATGTTACCCATAATGTTGATGATTTTTTGTCTCGACTTAGTTTTTTTTTCTTTTCACCAGTTTTCGAACACCTTTGAATGTTTTTTATATATGTGTCGAATTTTTGTTGGTAGCAGAGTATCTGTATCTTGTAGTGCTAGTTGTCTTACTTATGGAGGAGTACAATTAATTTGTTCTGGGTTTATGATTAACATTTGATTAATATTTTGTTTTTGTATTAATAAACAATTATAAAATCAAAGTAAGGTTTTGCTACTTTAATTTAATTGTAAAAACAACGTTCATTTGTTTAACTTGATAATTTATAACATATTATTAAGAGATATTATGTATATGATGCATAGACTGGTAGGTTTATGATAAAAATTGTGAAACTACATAATACATTGTACATTTATTTGTCAGCCTACAGTTGCTGTTCAAGTTTTCTGTCATCAATTGGTAGGTAACGATATAAGTCAACTTTAAAAGTTGATAATCTTATAACGTACTACATCTGAGTTCAGTAGTGGATATAAAAGAGACGACCATGTTTTGGTTATCAGATTCAACAAAGTTAATTATTTTTAAACAACTTTCTGATATAAAGTTAATAAATGTACATTTTATCGTCGGCATTCGGCATCAAGTCAGTATCTTGCACCTGACTCAAAACAAATTTTTCCAGATGACAAATAACAAATTTTAAAAACAAAATTTTTTTTACATTTATCGAATTAATAACTGAAATTGTTAAACTAGTTCTATTGTATCACTCCTCGCTTTGCTCGTCGTGCCACAAACCCTCTCATTCAACAATAGATTGCTTATACAACTAATTTAATAATTCACTATTTTTTTTACAGGTTTTAACTAAAAACATGATTCCTATCCTTTCAAGACTAACATTCGTCTGAAAACTCAATTTACTTTAATTATCATTCATAATTAGGATATCAAAATTCTTAATATTTACAATTATTCTAAATAAATTGGATTGATTTGTCTCATTTATTCATTTACGTATGTTCAAAAACTTAGGGATCATAGCAATAAATATGTAACATATTACCATATTAAATTTTAAGTCCCTAACTTGTACTACAAAGCTGTTTTGACTGTAGAAAAAAATACGTCGGTTTGGCATAGACGAACAAAAGTATCAAACCACTTTAAATCGATTATAAACATATCCTTGCATCAACTACCTGCATTAAGTATTCTGAAATTCCGGGCGCTTTTCTGCCTGAATTATCAAAACTCAATGAAAACACAATATAACAGAACATGTTGTGTTAAAAATTTTGAACAACTTTTTTCAAATAATGTAAATTATGTGGATAGTTTGCAAACATGGATAATTTAATTTGACATATCAATTCTACCAACCAGAAAAAAAACAACAAATGCGTTAAACAACTATTTAATCATAGCTATAATAGTAAAGTTCTTACTAATTCCGGATGACAAATCCTAACGATTTATAAGCATCACATTTGACATGATTCAAGTGTTCCCTAAAGCTCAATTGCGCATCAAACGTTATACCAAGATCTCTTATTGTTAGTTTCTTCTCGAGGATGGTGTTATTAATAAAAATACTCAAATGTAAATGACGAGAGAGTTATAAAATATGAAACATAGTAACATTTGTTAATATTCAGTTTTAGATAGAATTTTGAACACCAATATACTATGTGATTAAGATCTAGTTGCAATAGTATTGTCTCTTTGAGTGATTTAATTACTCTAAATATCTTTATATCATTTGCATAAGCCAACGCATTACATGTTACCGAGTCCAATAGATCATTAATGTACAGCACAAAAAGCAACGGTCCAAGATTAGAACCTTGAGGAACACCAACTGAGTTATTAATTTGGATAGAACAAAAACCACTGTATGAGATATATTTTATGTCGAACAGAATCGAAAGCTTTTTGAAAATTCGCATATATTACATCAAACTGACCGCGCTTATCAAGGATCTCCGCAACTATAAACGGTAAAATGCAAGCAAGATTAGTATTTGTGGATCTACGAAAAATAAAACCATGTTGAGATGTAGATATGAAACTTTGGGTATTCCAATAAATAATAGTGAACAAATATGTAATCATTATAGCAGACAGAAATTTGAGTTTTAGTTAACAAGCGCAGATGTTTGTAAAGTTCATAATAGTAAGGGCTATTAAGATTCAACCATTTTTTCCTATAGTACGATTTAAGTTTGAGATTCGTTTTAACCTCTTTTTAGAGAACCAGATGGAGTATTTAGACTTGCGATATATAGTTTTCGGGACATATTTGTCCAACATACCATACAATAGACGGTAAAATTCTTCAACAGCTTCATTTATATTAGAATATGAATCTAGTTTAGACCAATCTTGCTCAAACAAAGATTTGTATAACAATTGATAATCTGCCTTATAAAAGTTATAAAAATAGGTACGTTTGCCACAAACAAAATTAGATAGGTGAATGCATAATACTGGATGATAAGCATCTTAATCTACCATTGGTACAGAAGAAGTAACTAATGATGTAAAATCGCCTTTGACAAACACAAGATCTAACGACTTATTGTAACGATTTACAATATTATTAATTTGCGTAACGTCAATGACGCTTGCAAAATTGTGAAACAGTTGTGCTTTACGCGTGCGTAATTCTTCAACTAAAGGAAAACTTGATTCATTAAAATCACCAGTTACGATGTAAGCGTCATTGACTAAATATTGCTCTAATGCTTCTAAAAATATTTCCAACTGATTAATTGAGGTATCGGGAGGAATGTAAGTTACACATAATATTATAGAGATATGTCTTATATGACATTTGCAGAAAATAAAATCAATTAACGGTATATGTTTAGCAATATCCTTTGAAACTCGAAAGATGCTAACTTTAACATTTTCTAATAAACATTTGTAATTCGAACATAAATCTTTATCCCACGCTGCATGATTGGTGTTACAATCTTTACTTTTTCCTTTTGAACATATCACAATTAATACATTTATATGCCACTTTAGTTTTTTTACAGTCTTTAACTGAATGCCTTTCAGCACATAGGGGACAAATTGGGTTATCCTTAGAGGGACAGAAGTCTGGCGAATGGTTATAACCATTGCAGGTAAAGCACCTGCAAAGTTCTATAGCGTCAAATATAGTGCATCTATCGAGGTCAACTAAGATGTGTCTTAAATCAAAGAGTTTCCTGTACAGAACTGCGTCTACAGAAACCGTTGCCTAATAAACATTATTATTCTTTTTCACAGGTTCTACGGCAATGACATTACATTCTGAATTACTCTGAAATAATTGAGGGTTCTGTAGTCTGAGATATTGTAATACCTCATCATTGCTGAATTTTTCACATAACCCTTCAATAAGCATACTATTATAACTCTGAGAGAGATTTTCTCAACTTTCTTCATTAAGTTACTGGATTGTTCTTTATTTGAGTAACTGAGGAGAATGCTACCATCCTTTAGCAGTTTGACGTTTTTTATATTTATGTTTTCAGATATCGGGTTTATTTCTGTCAGAACATCCTTCTTAATTTTATTAACACCTTGTTTAGGATTGACTGGTTGAATTATAATTTTCAATTGTGCTGGCAAAGCAGATGCAGCAACACTTGCATATGCACGACGATTTTGACATTCGGGTATATTGACACTTTCTGATATAGCTGTTACAACATTAGATGATAAAAAGTTTAAAGCTTCAGATTTAATTGACGATACTCTGATTTGAACAATAGAATTCACATCTTTCAAGATATTTTCCATCATATGAGACTTCAGTTCTGCAATTTTATATCCATTTCTATAACTATGTTATTCATAAATTTGTCAAAATACAACCGCATTCGATTGTCAGATACTGCTGAACTAAGCAATGTTATACAAGTTTGACATCTCCAAATTACTCCATGACAATTTCTGATAATGTCTAAAACTTCTTTAGGCAACTCAACACAATGTAAGTAAAATGTTTGTTTACAAGGTCTACTGCAGGTGAGTTCCGTAGTTTTGACCCGCAATGATTATCACATATTGCACAAATCGACATTTTAATTAAGCAAAATATATTAATCTATTATCACCCACTTGCATTCAACAATTCACGATTAAGGTGAGAGCGATTACAGTACACTTATAGTACTTACCAATAGCGATTTCAATTTTAAGTAATAATTATCACAAACAGATTAATTCAAATCAAGAATGCGTTATCTTGTCTTTTACCAAACTTCACGCGGTACGCACGTTAATTCGGTGCACATGCAACACAACACAATATCATTGCATTGTTGCAAATAGTTTGAGATCATCTGCAAAGAGAAGTTTCTGACAAGATAATGAATTAGGCAAATCATTTAGAAATTCGATCCTTGGGGAACTCCACACGTAGGTATAAAATTAAGAGGTGTGTAAAAATTATTTGCAACATTTATTTATTTAATCGTATGGTACATTTTAAATATTGTATTGTGATGTAAGTGTTATGTATGGTGCTCCAGAAGGTCAGTATAAACCTGTACAATGTGGTAACGAAACCGTGTGCAAATGTGGATTGGTTCGCATTGGTAAAGCATTTACTTCAAGGTTTAGGAAAACCACTAAAACCTAAACATGCCAACCCTTACCCACCCTAGTATTCACATGTAATAATATTAATTAAGTGTGTAATGGGATTGTGTTTTGTGAAATTGTGTTGTACATCTTTTCCTAATTATCCGGGAGGGTCTTGATGACCAGATCCTAATGATTCTCAGGAACAACATGTTTTTTTTGTTGTCCATGGAGTACTGTAAGGTACTGATCACCTTCCTTGTAACATATTGATTACGGTTCAACAATTAACTTTTCAAAAGTCAACAAATGAGTCGGTGAAACCAAAGCCGTGTAACTTATGTAAAATTACATTATGATTAATACAATTGACTGATTTACTAAAGTCGGTATATATGACATCGACATGACCTTATTGATCAATAGCTTCAGAAACAAATTGTGCAAAAGTAGCTAAGTTGGACGCTGTGGGACGGTTGAACCATGCTGATAAGGGAAAAATTACCCAATGTGTTAATAGTTTTATGTTCCTTTATCAATTTGTAAATAGTTAGTGTCGTAATCAATTTCAAGATCTATATCAAAATTGACATCTCCAATTTCTATTTAACAAAGTCGGTATATATGACTTTGACTTGACTTTGTTGTTCAATTGCTTCCGAAACAAATTGTGCTAAGTTGGACGTGGTGGAACGGTGAAAGCATGTTGATAATTCTTTAGAAGAGGTATGTGGGAATAGTTTATGTTTTTTAATGTTGTTAGTTTTGAAATCTATATCAAAATTGACACTGCCAATCTTTAATGGCTGAACTGATTTCCTTGTTTTTTTTATAATGTTCAGAAAAACAAAAGCAATAGTGGATTGGTTCGTCTTGGCAAAGCATTTACTTTAAGGTTTAGAAAACCTACTAAACCTAAACATGCCAATTCTTACTCACCTTAGAATTCACATGTAATAATATTAATTAAGTGTGTAAACATTATAGAAGGTAAATAAGAGCATAAAATATAACAGCACAGGCATTGCATGACGACATATAATGGACCGGTCCAAGCGCCAGTCACGACAATGACGAAAAAAAATTAGTAGGTTAAAGAAATAGCAAAACAAAATAATGGAAAACAGATAATTAAGACAAGAATACAAAATCCTTCAAATTCGTAAGCCATTATATTGTTTTATTATCCGTTAAATTATGAATGTTTGGAAAACCTCCTATAAACTTTGTTAATTAACAATCTTCTACAATATGTGTAACAGTCTCTGATTTGTTTCCACAGTCACAATTTGGATTAGAAATCGCACCCCATTTGAACAACATAGAGTTGCATTTTGAATGGCCTGTTCTTATGCGATTTACTTTTGACCAAATTTTTCTGTTTTGATCAAAGCCCGGGATTTCTATTGTTCGGATCATGTTTATTAAAAACATCAACTCCAGACCATAATTTTTTCCACTCTTCAACTTCAGAAAAAGCCGTACTTAAGTAGTCTTGCAAACAAATTGGTCTTCGACATTTAAGTCTTTTAGCAGGAGGATTGTCAATGTCATTCCAAATTGGTAACTTTTTGTTAAGTTGGCATTTATCCCATTCTCGTTTTAACACAGCTTTTCGTCAAATGTTCAATAGAGTAATATTACAAAGAACAGAAAGCCAATCTAGAAGAGTAGATTTAATGGTTCCATTAATTATACACATAGTGCACTTCGACTGGGCATCTATTTTTTTTGTATGATAACTATTCAACCAGACAGGAGCACAATATTCTGCTGTAGAATAAACTAATGCCAATGCAGCTGTACTAAGTGTCTTTGCGTCTGCTCCCCAAGTTGTTTCAGATAATTTTTGAATGACATTATTTATTGTTTTCATTTTTGTTTGACTTTTCTAAATGATCTTTGTAAATTAAAAACGTATCTAAAGTTACTCACAGATAAACTGGGTTAAAATTATGGTTTAACTTTTGTATTATTAAAGATAACATTAAGTTTTCTACTTTTTCTCTATTACTTAAATGAAAACAAGAAACCTCTGTCTTTTAACATTGGGGCATAATCGCCATTTTTTGAAATAATTTTCCATAATACGCAATTGGTAATAAATATTTACAGTTCTCATTAACTTTGATTTGATAAAGTGTTTTGACTAATTTGTAATTTATTCCTATGGGGAAGTATATAAAATAAAATTCTCTGTTACATTTA
Organism: Abscondita cerata; assembly: GCA_030710515.1. Lineage (NCBI taxonomy): Eukaryota > Metazoa > Arthropoda > Insecta > Coleoptera > Lampyridae > Abscondita > Abscondita cerata. Next base: position 185,130 of record JALBCR010002616.1, on the reverse strand, counting down.
TAAAATAAAAAATATTCCTTCAAAAAGTCAAAGCATGATATCCAAAGAAAAGTATAAACTTTATTTGCATCACAAATTTGCAAATGTCGTCTTTCAACAGATGCTTCTGCATACGAAAGTGAGATATGTATTTTGAAAGTGACACCTTGAATCCTTCTCATAAGTTATCACTTTTAACATTTAACAAACACTTCTGTACTGGAAATAGTGATAATCCCATTAATTCTAATACGATAATTTTTCATAACGGTTGAAACAGACAATACGTTTTTGTAATTAAAAAAATGAAAGCTACTACGAAACGTATACTTGAAAAAAAAACCAATCAACGACAAAAATTAAAACATGCATGTGCGTGTGCAACTTAATCCAAAGCAATAAAAAAACATTACGAAATGAAATGAATTCAATATCCACGTATATCGATTAAATTGAAATTGTGAACACAAAATGTGCTTATTCAAGTGCTAGTTAAATTTTATTGCTTACTAAGTGCTGATGCTATTATATTTACTAACAGTAAGATATTATTGCTTTGTTGTGATTAAATCGTAAAATAATAGGTAACAAAAGTTTTTCCACATACATTCACGAGTTTGTTTTTGGGTTTTCGCATTTTCTCGGCCGAACAAGAAAGTTATATAACTAACGTTAATGGTTATTTACGGCCGAAACTTTGTCAAACACGTTAGTAATGCAATGTATGTACGAGACTCTTCTAGAACTAGCTGAATGTTTTAACTTTTTACTTAATAGTATATTTTTGTATAGTAGTTTCTTAAACAATACGACGTGAATTACTATAAAATAGTTTATGTTTAGTTTCAAATGTTATAGTATGATTACATAAAATAAAATTGATGTTTTTATTACCTTGTAATATACACATAGTGCATATGTATCCTAAAAATCTTTTCATCTAATTAAAAAAATTAAATTAAAGATGTTTGTGTCAATTACTCTGAGACCCACATATTTTTTCCGATTATTTCAAGATCCATATTTTTTCAAACTTCTTATAGAATTTTTTGTAAATTGTAAATTAAAACAAATGTTAGTATGAAACGTTTCTGAGATAGAATAAATTGATCACCTTACTACAAAAAAAATTCTGTATCATCTAAAAGGAGTATCAATTTTTATGAGATTAAGAACACGACAGAGCTTTTAATATGAAATATCCTAAAAGAGTGCGGTGTATAAAAAATATAAAATTTGATAAAACTGTATTCGTTTTTCGAAAAGGTCAGAGATATTATTAACTTCATTTCGCTGAAGGTACTCTAATATATTACAATCTATCATTATATGTTATAACATTCATTTTCTGAAGATAACAACAACTGCAACAAAAGAAACAGTTTGTTCGTGTCATTTCAAATTAACAATCATTTATCAAACTAACAATATAAATTGTATTCGTACCGTTCAAACGTTAATTAGTTGTAGTGTTTCATTTTGGTTAATTATATGTAGAATACAATCTAATAAAATAATAAATTAAATAAAATTATTTATACTGTATTGAAATGTTCTTTACAAACAATAACAAAATGATGTTTTTAGAATTTGTAAAATTAATTTTATACTTTTAATTTACCTCTCAAAATCTGATCACCTTATTCTTATTTCTTTAAAAAGGAAAAATTTAGATTTTTATTATAAAACACTAGCTTTATTATATCCATTTAATCAGCTTTCCTTTAACATTTAAAAAATTATTTAGTCAAACCCGGTACGTGGTGTAAACTTGACCTATTTTTCATTTTGAATCGTACGATTTCGTTTACGAACGTGTCGCGAACGTTTCTCATGAAGATTGCAAATGCGCTAAAATTAAATGTTATGGTGATTGCATTCCTTTAAGTAGAAGGACGAAGCCAAATACCACTACCCTGGTAACCAGAGATTAACAAATTTAATTTAAAAATTCTTATAACTTTTAATAAGTGCGTTACAAATTGTGTAATTGATTGAGATTTAAATGTTACCTTTGCTAATCTGTTAAAGTCGCAGGTAGGTTTTATGACAAGTTTTTTGTTTTGCGTTGCATTCTTTATTCTGTTTTAGATGTGTTCCAATGTTCTTATTCTTCAAGATGTTGCTACATTCTTGAGAATGTCCGACTTTCGTTACACTTTTATGATATCTGAACACGACAGCTTCAACATCATTACTTGCAGGTTAGTATTTTATTTTTATTTTATTATAATAATTGAGTTGTTCAATTATTTTGGTTTATTGTCACTGCCCACTAGTAACTTTTTTAACTAGGCAACGTTTGTTATTGTTAACACAACCCGATTTTAATGTTCCTCGAGATCCGATGCACTAGTCGGATGAATTTAATTTAATTTTCTTTGTACAACAAACCGACGTGGTTTCTATGCTAATTTAAAATTAACTCTCCCTTATGTTTATTACATGGTTGTTTTATAACTTTGGGACCAACACGCTTTGATCAAACCATAAATTTTGAAATTTCGCACCGTTACGCGCGTCGTCAATGTTCGTGATTAAATCTAATTTTCTAAATTTGATACCAAAATTTGATTTTTCTTTGATTTATTTTATATAAGATACACTTTTACGCGGCAGAAAATCGAACATTAAAAGCCAGAATATTTATGTAAATCCAATAAAGTAGTGGAGTAAACTTGTCAATGCATCATGTTCAATAATAATATTCTAATTGGTAACTTGTTTTCCCCCTCTCATAAGCAATTAAAGTTGACAATGTGATAGGTATCAGATTACGTAAGTAATCACTCATTGAGTGGAGTGAACTTTTAAAATTAATTTTTATTTTTTCTATTCAGTTTTGAAAAATCTTTGCAGATGGATCAGTTAACTAGTAGTAAGTACCTTTTTTTAATGTATAGTTGTTTAAAATATATCATGTTGCACGAAACTTTTCACCTTTGAGCTTAGATGATTTTTCTACGAATATTTTCCATTTTTCATACAAACACTTGGGCCTACAAAAAAATTTTCACCGATCCCCACTGAGATTTTTTCTTAGATGTAGCCTATAGTGTCTACTTTTAGTGGCAAAAATTAAAATCCGTAACCCCCGCAAATACTTTTTTTTTCTAAAAGATGTTGAGGCTGGAAATATAAGAAAACTGATAAGTTCAGACTATAAGATACATTTTATTAGATTCAACTCATTTTCTTTTTATTATATAGTTTACAACTGATGTCCTAAATATAAAAAGAGCTGATTTATTCTTGATTATAAATGATTGGGGTCCTTTAGGGCAGAATAAAATGGATCCTTTGGTTGAAGTTCTCCAAGCGCGATCTACTTGTCCGGAATCAGAAAAGACGGATTTGAAATTGAACGTTTCTCGTTTTACTTTTCAAACTGAAGCAAAAAATGGACCAACAAAAATATACATTTGCTATACACCACAAAGGTTGGCTACAAACCGAAATTCAATTTCAGTCTTCTAAAAGTCCTTGTAAACGCGGCCGTCCTTAAAGGATTTTTAAATTTTGTTGGGTCCGCTCAAAAAAAAAAATAAAATGTAAAGAATGCGTAAAATTCAACTTTCTTAATTAGCCTTTGCTACTGCCATGGAGTTACATTCTACAGGACAACGAACTGCATCCAAGCTTGTTTCGGCTCTTACGCGGTCTCTCACACGTGCAAAAGTGTATAAAAAGACTTGTGAAGATCTCAAGGATAAAAATCCAGGATGCAGATAAGCAAAAAATATGACTTATATACGCTGGTTGAGACCAATTTGTCTTGTCACCAATATACTATCATCAGGACAAAGAATCTTTGAGAGATTTCCCTTGCATAAAACTTTGCAAAAATGACTGCTATCCTGATAATATTACTACCACAGAGACATGTTCTGAAATAAAACTTCAGTCCATACTAAATAAAACATCGGAGCGCACACTTGTGTCACAAAAAGATGTATTGCAAACTTTAGAAGAAGATGCAACTAAGAGTCTCACCTTGATATCGAGAGCATCATTCGAAGAAATTTCTCCAAGATAGAATGAAGAGTATGCTAATTTCATCCGATCTACTCATCACTAGTTTACGTCCATTACTTCCAAAAAAGATAAAGAAATGTCCTCAGGATGCCATCTAATTGCACTTGCCTGCTGAAGTACACAGCAGAAACAATGAAGAAGAAGATGGTGTTGATGTTGATGATGATGATGAGTAAGGAGAGCGAAATGAGGAGAAAAATTGATTAATCTCGTAATAATATAAATAAATAAAAACTTTATTGATGAAAATATTCCTTAAAAATTAGTTTTCATTTGATATAACGTGAAAAATTTAAGAAGAGTAATCTACGATCTACCTACGAGTCATAAACATAAGTTTTACTTGAATATTACTAATATTAGATTTAATGCCGCCTAAAAGTAAATTCTGCCCCACTGTGCGTCGCTCTTAATTTTCTGTTTTTTTTGTCAAAGTTTTTCATCTTGTAAGTTTATATACGCAAACTTTAATTTTATTGATTCCAATTCGGCGCAATGTTTAATCAAAATTTTAAGCACCGAAATCAATCCCTTGAAAACATGTTATTTCCCGTTTTCTCAAATTGATTTAGTTGTAATCTTAGGTTAATTGAATTTCTTCAATGGCTAAATTTTTCTTCGAATTCTCACACTGTTTCAAATGGGTTATGTATTCTATCCACCACACACCCTATCTTATAAAGCGTTTTCAAGGGTTTTACCGCAGAAATATTTGGAACAAGAGTTAGTATTACCATATCTTACATAATAATGTATTATTTTCTTTTAGGACAGCTAATTGGCGTGAGTGTAGCTCTAACAACAACCACACGTTTAGTTTTTAACGATTTTTTGCATTCGCTGAGAGTGTTCCTTTTATCATAGCAGTAGGTATATATGTAAATTTCTGAAATAATTCGATAGTTTTTGCGTTGGGATAAATTTTCATCAAAATGAATCCTTAATATGTTAATAGTAGTGTACATTGGTTTTATTTACGCACTAATAGGCCGTGATAAAACGTAACCATACTAGTGAAAATAAAATTAATTTTAAAGAAATTAAAAATAACATTATTTTGTTTTGGCACTAAGCTCTCAAACTCTTAAGATTAGTATGACATTGTGTTTTGTTAAAACCTGTTCAAACATGACAGATAAGAACTTAAAAATTGTTTTCAATACATTGTGCGTCATCTAGATTTAGATCTAAAAGTTGTCGTTTCATAGAATTTAAATGGTCAACCTCTAGTATCCAGTCTACCATGGAGAAAGATGATAAACAAAAACTGGCTTTTCTGGATGTGCTGCTAAAAAAACGCAAAAACACACTAAGTCACATAGTATACTCAAAAAAAACACACACAGACGGATACGGTTAAGTCTTATCAAACCACCACCTAGTCCAAAAGTACGGAATCATCAAAACCCTGACAGGACTTAATGCTTAATGGATTTGTGAAAAGAAAACCTTCAGACGAAATTCAAACACCTGGAAACTACTTTTAAAGTTAAGAGGTGCATCAAGAAAGAAATCATAAGTTCAATTAGGTCCAAAAAGATAGAGAAACACCTGAATCCAAAATTTTGCCCTCGTAATGTGGTTAAACGTAATGCAGGAAATTAGAACACGTCTTCACTTATTGAACCCCGATCATACAAGGCACCTTGCCTCGTGGAGGATGTGGTCTGGAATTCTGCAAGGCAAAAACGGAAGACATTACGCAAGGCGACCAGAAAATCGGGATAATATAAATACATCCTTTTTTTTTATTTTTAATTAGTTCGTAATGAGTTTGTAGTTCCAAGTCCCGAGTTTGCGATCGTTATCATAGTCGCGCTATAATGTCTTTGAATATTTTAATAAGTTTGCTAAAATAGACTTGTTAATGATTCCTACACAATCCTTTGATTATTCTAAACACCCAATAATCTTGGTGGAAAGTCACGAGTCTCTAGCAAGTGCTAAAGCAACTCCCCTATCGTGACAATATCTCCGATACATATCCAAAGTCACAGACTTTATAAGAAGAATTCTAGAAAGGCACAACGTTCAAATTATCTTTAAACCAACCAAGAAAATTAATCAAACTACCAGATCAACACAGGACGAAAACAACCGAATTTATCTTATACCTCGTTGCAAGGTATACACAGAAACCACTGATGGAAACTAAGTTTAAAGCAAACAGGCGCTTAGAAAACACCGAAAAGTTTGTGGTAACCAAAAAATCCGCTTAGCAATAGAGATCACAAGATATTCTCAGAGAGCTACAAGTTACTAGCAACTGTTGACGGTTATCACAACAGATTAGTTAGAAAAACCATAAAAATCCATAAACATTCAGATAACTTCAACAGAAAAGAAGAAACCTTATGGCTAAATAAGATCTGTAATCCAATTCTTAAAAACTCACCTTATGAAAATCCGCACTGGCAGGTACAAGTGGCCTTTAGACGTGAATCTAGACGACACTAGGACACCAACAGGTCTCAAGGTGCATTAACATGAGTAGAATAGTCCCTACAGTTTGAAGTATGTACTATACTTTTTCTAGGCTTATTAAGTAAAGAGAGATTTAAAAACATAAAATAATTCAATAAAAGAAATTGTATTAAAATTTTAAACTGTTATATGAAGCCTATATACAACTTTTAAAATTGTATATTAAAAAAAAATACGAACGATCAATTTCTTAAAGATGAACACATTTTTAAAACTGCAAACCAATTTGGTTAACATTCCAAATATTTGTAACGGTAGAGGTTTTCAACTAACGACGGCTCCAGAGGAATAAACAAAAAAACAAAAGGAAAATATGGATTAATGTAGCGCAGTAGGTTTGTGGAGAATAAAGTATTTATAATAGTTAGAGCAGCAGCGTCCGGCTTCGTCGTAGAGTGGGAATTCCTTAAAGACTTTTAAAAAATTAAACTGCTGTCTAACAAGGCACCACCTGCTGGGTAAAAGAAAGAAATAAAACCGACCAACAGGAGATGAACAGGTTTTACTTAAAACCTAATACGCTAAATGAAACACAACAATTAGTCTTAAGAGAAAGACAGACAATTTTATAAAACAACAAACAAATTATATAGTAATAGGTGAATGTGACAGAAAAAGAGACTGTCGGATGTATTCACGTACGTTAGCAGTAGCCTTGCTTAATAATAAGTAAATTACGCAAATAATGTACCGGGATTCACAGGTAAGCTTTAGTCTCACCAAATAGTCTTAATGTTCCAATTAAGGATTGGCTAATAGGAATACTCTGCGTACATATATCACTTACACACAGCGATTTATCTGGTCGAACATGCAACGACACTGACTTAAACTAAGATTAAAAGGGGTAAGTACCTCCCGCAAACCCAAAAGGCCTTTTGTTTTTGCGTCAACCGCTCTAAGTGAAGCGCTCGAGCCAGTATTGAGCTGGTATAAACGTTCGGTTGTAGAGCATACCACCGAATAAGATTTTACTTAAGAACTAAAGATCAAATCCGTTTTATGTCTTACGTACATGAGCTTCACACGCATTAACAATAAATAAGTTAATTAAATAGTAAAACTTAGCTGTAATCTAATGAATGAAGTCGCAAGAGTAAGAGTTTTCTGCTAGTGACGATATCGACAGTTCGGGAAGTTAAGTAACCCCAGGATTCTTTTTAGGGAAGGTGTGAGAAGAGAAATGGAAGGCGTTAGGCTCCCTCGATAAAGTATTGAAGCATAACCAATCCCTATTAGACGTGGTAGCCACCGGTTGCCTGCAGCTTATCTAATGCGAAACCGTAGTGTGGTCTTTAATTGACAAAAATAGTCTTAATCAGCTACTCCAGGAGTTATCCAGATATAACACACAGCTAAATCATAAGGTCTAGAAATGTGGGTGGATCCAATACAATATAAACATAACCAATTTTTGTATTGGAAATCTTGTAACACATAAATGATTTGTATAAATTTAATTTAAGATGCACGTTAGAACCACCCGTACAGCAGATCGTCGAAGAAGAAGATGCCGGCTTTCAACTAGAAATCTTAATCGAACTTTATTTTCAACCAATTGAAAATTAGCAGAATGCGCGCCAAATACGACTTTCGTCGTAACATATTAATTGCGACATACTCGTCACATATTGCTCTTGACATACGTTTTATATTACAAAAATAAAACCGTAACATATTACCTGTACTATTTGACATAGCTTACTCCAACCTCTATACATTTTCAAGTGTTTAAAATTGCATTTAAAGTGACCATATCAATTAATTAAATTTACATGTTTAGAATACAATTAATAGTTTAAAATCCGTGAAGAATTGTTGCTAAGCCTTACAAAAAGGCATACCGGCGGGTGCAATTGAGAGGTGATACACTAAGAAAAAAAGGCCTTTGATATGAAGAAATAATGAGCTGGATAGAGACCTATACTGTTTTCACTCTAAAACAAGTGCAAAGGAAGGTTTTGACTTTCCGAAAACTGTTTAACAATCGAAAATTGTCTTGAGGTCACAGAACATTTAAACAGGGTCATTATAAAATAAAGAAATCACTTAAACTTGCGTATGTACCTTGTTATAATAATTTGTTGCAGTGTTTTGTTTCTCTTTATTCATGTGTGGTAGAAAAACAACAAAATCAAGAAACTTAAGTTTGCCTGTTAATATATGGGAATGTAATAATCGTATGTTGACACACAATCAATATTTTGAAATTTCCCATTTTGACGTTTTGTTTTGATTACTGATTTAATATTCCTTTAACTTTATTTCTGTTTCCAAAAATGCCAACAATAGTACATATTAGGCGTTTAATAACTACACAATTTATAAAAATTAATGTAGGAAATTAAATAAAATAAGTGACATCTGATTAAATGTACTATAAGTATATGTTATCGATAATACAGAAACCTGAATAAAAAGGTCATACTAACGTCGACATGAAATTAAAATATTTAGCAAATCTTCGTTTAGAACTCAAAGACCGCCAAGAAAAAGGAGAACGTAATCTTACGATCAAGTATATAAACCTTGTAGAATTATGTCAAAAAAATAATTAACCGAAGCGAAATCGATACTGGTCAACTAATAATTTTTTGTCAGAATGTCAGGGGTCTTCAAACCAAATTAGACTATCTTAAAATTACTAATTTTGGTACTGAAATTGATGCATTAATGTTTACGAAAACTTGGCTTATTCCTGAAATACATCATTCTGATCAATGGACATAGCTGAAAGAGGTGGCGGCGTTCTAATTAATGTCAGGTGTGTATAGTTGTAGTTGAGATTGTTTGTAAGTTTCATTATTGCTGTGAAGAAGCAGACGATAGATCATTTTTTTAAACGAATATGCACCAAGACCGATCAAGTTTGTGTTGTTAGTGAATCGTCTACACCTGTCACAACAATGGAAAATGCTGCTGGCTGCTCTACATCTTCAAGTCCAATTTATGCATTTGAAGTAAGATTACTGCTACAGATATAGGCACAATTTCAGATGCCTTTTTTTCAAATGAAATGATTGTAAATGCACGACAATCATTTAAATTAAAACATAAAACCATAAACGATCTGTTTGTTTCTGATGAGTCATTTGTGTTTCCCACGACTGACTTCAAACAAAAAAACTTAAATTTCAAAAATGTTGGTTACATAAATGGCCTTGGCTGGCGTACTCAAAAAGCAAAGATAGAGCATATTGTAAGTTATGTGTTTCATTTATTTAATCAGAAAGTTAGCACACTAGTTGCAACACCATTTTGAAAATGGAAGGATGCGATAAAAAATGCAACAACCATCAAAATTCAGAATATCATAAGTTTTCTTGTGCAGCTGCAAAAATCTTCTTGAAGATTGTAAAAGAAAAAAGAGAAGATGTCATGACATTGCTTGATACTAACTGAAGAAAAGAACAGGAACAAAACAGGGTCGCACTGAAACCTACACTGATAAAATCTGCCTTATTAAACTGATCGATTAAAAATGTATTTAATAATATTTGATAAATAAGTGTCTACAGTAAACATTCAATATTTTGAGGGTTGATAGAACTATTCATTGAAAAAATTTTATTATAATATTAAACAATACTATAACAAGGAATTAGTAATTCTTGAAGTACGGTTAATTTAAACGTGTTTATTTCCCATATTTATAGATGAACATCTATAGTAGATTTCTAAATGAAAACATTTATTAAACTGATTAATAATGCCAAATCTCTCGTGTATACAAATGGTTTACTGTTGGGACAATGCTGCTGGCTTAAATTTGATATGGCGTACATGCTTTTTCCTAAATAATTCGCATACCGCGACACTATTACATCATTGCATCAGCAAATAGTGAAATTATATTTCAGTTTTGTTCAGTGAAAATGTGTGAAAGTGTCCAAGTAGTATAGGGTATTGTGGCGTGCCCTGTGTTTTAAAATGTCATCTCCAGCTTACCTAGATTTTCTAAAAAACTCAATTTACTCGAATAGATTGCGAGTCTATGAAAATCAAACTCATTAGTGCACAATACTGCTATTCGTTACGTATTTTTGATTATTATTAATAGCTTTTTTACTTAAGCCAAAAGAATCGATGATAACAGCTTCCCATTGTTAGATGAAAATACTATAAAAATTTTAATTCCAAAACTAGGACCACGACTAATTTTTTGCAAGTTCTTTAAAGAAGAAACATTCCAACTACATCAGGAGGTATAAAAAATATTTAGTTTTAATTATGCATGTATTACTTATTACTTGTTTCAATGAAGAACCCACTGCAAACGTGGTCGCCATCGTCATCGTGCAGTAATTCCAGTGATTTGACAAATCTCTCATTTGGTAATATAATATTAAAAATAAAAGATCTATATCTTATTTTTCAAAGACTCGTACGTATTATAACTAATTTCTTATTTGTACTTTATATATTTTAAAAATTTGATTATTATATCTTATGTTTTTGTTTTGTTTATGAGGAAATAAAATGTTTTACTTTACTGTATTATGTACCTTTTGTTAATAATCCATTAATTTATCCTAGATCTACTACAGGACAACAACAATTAAGTAAATCATCAATCATTATTAAGAGTATGATTAAACAATAATAACATATCAATCAACTTTCTTAAACGGCTATAAGCCATAGATAACCAGTTTAATAATTAGTATTACCAGATAAATTAGGTAGTTAATAGTTCTATTTAACCAGTTAGAAAATAGTACTATTCCAGTTAAATTATTACAAATTAACGAGTTATCTATACTAGATAACTTTACATAATAAACAGTACATAATGCAATAAAAATTGTTGGACAACGTATAATATAATTTTGATGTCTGCAAGTAATAACCATTGATCAACAAAATCGTTATCCTATATTCAGATATAATTTATATCTGTTGTTATTAAAAATTTAGTAACTATTACTAAACATTTTTTTAGGGTATAATAGACACAGTTATTTTTTGTGAGGAAAATGAAATTCCTCTAAGGGGTCATAGAGATAGTGGTCCTATTGCCATTGATAAACCTGTAAGTAAGAAGAAAAGTTTTAAAAGAAGATTTTTTGTGTTTTACACATATAAAGGACTTGTCGGCAGACAACATTTCCAAGGTAATTTTAGAAAACTGCAACAGTTAAGGACAAAATGATCGGCTAAGGATATGATGGCTATGCAACATTTAAGGGGCATATTACTGATGTACATAAACGAATTCAGGAACTGTATCCAAAAGCTATTTATGTTCATTGTGCGGCTCATAGATTAAACCTAGTCCTACGTAAATCAATAAACGTACCTTCCATTAGAAACTGATTGGGTGTAGTTGGAGAGGTAATAAAAAACGCGCTTGCCAGTGACTTTTTGAAGAATAAAATAGCACATTTGTTAACTGAATAAAAAAACACATCTGATAGGTTTATGCCAAACTAGATTTGTCGAACGTCAAGTTGCAATTAATGTCTTTGTTGAACTTTTCCAGCCATTGCGAAAACATTAGAAGAATTATCTTCAAGTGAACGATCTGTGTCTACTACTGCTTTGGATCTTCTTAGTTCTGTAGAAAAAGAAGTTTTATATTGGAATTATTTGTTTGTGAATTTGTGTTTAATCTAACCCTTTCACTGGTTAAGTATCTTCAAACCCAGATATTAAGTTATCTTCAGGTCTCAAGTATAAAGACGATATTTTATTTTTCTAAAAAATATTCGAGAATCCCAAGAAGAAGAAGAACCCGGTAATTACATTGAGCAATTTACTGGCTTGTATAAGAAAGCAAAAACAATGATAGAATACATTTTCTGTTCCAAAATTGAAGAACCCCGTCAAGTGTTGAAGCAAACCCAGAGAGATAACGTACCTCATAATACCCCTGAGGAGTATTATCAAAAGTCGATGTTTTTTACCTTGCCTCGACAATTTAATTCTAGGATTCTAGGAAATTTGTTAAAAATATAAATATCGTTTGATATTTTACTTCCAAAAATACTTATCCGCTCAGATTGAAAAGCTTAAACACCTTAAATTATTTTATGAGAAAAAAGCTTCAGAAGCAGCAATTGAAAATGAGTATATATTGTGGTGTCATAAATGGGGAAAATCGCACAAGAAAAGAGACCTCAAAAGGTTCTGTTAATTTTAGATGAGTGTGATGTGAATTTTTATACAAACATCAATTACTTGTTGAAAGTGCTAGCTGCTTTGCCTGTTGTAACGTGTCAGGTAGAAAGGTCTTCTCATCTCTAAAAGAATTAAAAATCAGCTTCAAAACTCGACGGAGAATGAACGACTCAACGGCCTTGCTCTAATGTCTATTCATTACGCAGTACCGTTCACGGTAGAGGAAGCCCTTGATGAAATGGCAAAGCATCCCAAGAGAAAGATCCTTTTATGAAGATATCTCAGAAGGTAATTTAAATTCAATTCCTTTGTATGTTGAATTAAACAAATCTGTTTGTGTTTAATTTATTAGTCAGGTGGCATTAAAAAATATATGCTTCTATTACTATTATAACATATCTGTTTATTGTTTCCCGTAGATTTCGTGCCACTAAAAATCATATCTAAAAAATTCAGGTGACGAAATTGTTTTTAAGTAAAATGTGTGTCGTACGACATCTCGTGTAAAACATTGACACGTATGAATAGTATAAACTAAGAAAAATGCCAACAGTTAATTGTAACGACATGTGTGCGTTTAAAGTGCATAGCGCTATCTAAGCGACAGCTTTAATGCTTGAAACACACGTGTGTCGGTAAAACCAAGTAAAACTTGTACAGAAGCATAACACGCAACGAAATAACGAAAGTCGCTTAGATAGCGCTATGCACTTTAGACGCACACATGTCGTTACAATTAACTGTTGACATTTTTCTTAGTTTATACTATTCATACGTGTCAATGTTTTACACGAGATGTCATACGGCACACATTTTACTTATTTTCATTGCTCCACGAGAGTTTAAAAGACCAACCGCCGTCTTGTACAGTTGTATACCGCACTTAAGTATACACCTCTGATGAGCTCATAATAAGAGCGAAATGCTGCATCAGGTGTTCTTTCGTTGCGTGTTATGCTTCTGTACAAAGTTTTACTTGGTTTTATCGACACACGTGTGTTTTAAGCATTAAAGCTGTCGCTTAGATAGCGCTATGCACTAAACGCACACATGTCGTTACAATTAACTGTTGGCATTTTTAAAATTGTTTTTGTTTATCTATACTGAATTAGGTTATGAAAGATAGTAATATTAGGGCCTCATTGATAGTATGAGTTTTGATTTTAAAAATACTCGAAACATTATTACCTCCTATTATTAAGTACTGATATTTGTAAAAATAAAATTTAGGAATGTGGATAGAGGTGTTCAAAACATGATCATAGGATAAAACAGCATGCTTTGCGTGCTAATTTAACAAAATATCATTTGAGTGTGGTCATATGGGACCCCCACCAAAGCAGAATTCTAGCTACGCCACTGATGTCAATATTAAGTACTCGTCAAAATAAAATACCTATGACTAATACTGATTTAGAAGTGATATTTGTTATGTTGGTAACAAAAACATTGTTCTTGGCTGCTACTATTCTACGCCAAACTCCAAGCAGAAACACTATGAACAACTGAGTAACCTTCTAATCGAAGTAAGTCACTCACATCATGCTTATGAGAGACTGGAACTTGCCCCAACTGTCTTGGATCACTTCTGAAGATACCATTTTGTTAGTTAAACGGAAAAATAATTTGTGTGTAGAAAAGTTATGTGAATCTTTAAATTTGTGTAACATGTTTCAATTTAATAACGTCAAAAATTGTGACGGTAGAATGTTAGATAGTTTTCAGTAATGTCGACAGTCCTACTATAAAACGAAGCATGGATTCGTTAGTTCCCAAAGTCAAGTATTTATTTTAGGTTATATAAATCAACAAATAGTCTTTTTACTACAACAAATTTCTTATACACAGCGTAACAAATGTAAAAATATTATAAATGTATGTTTTAAATCCCATATGAATGATGTGCAATCAAAACTTAAATCTAATCTCAAATATTTTTTGGTCATACGTAAGAAATTAAAAGAATCAAAATTATCTTCCGTCTTAAATGACTCTTCAATAATGGCATGGAAACTGTAAATCTGTTTGCGAAATATTTTGGCTCTGTATACAATCAACAAAGCGATAAATTTCATCACAAATTACGGTTTACGCAAAATAGTATTAATTTATTTTCAATACCGGATAAATGCAGTCACGGTCCAGATTTAATTGCTCCCCTTGCTTTAAAAAAATATTACTAGCTCACCCAATTAAAATTTTATTTTCCAAATCGTTAAAATCAGATGTTTTCCCAGAAACTTGGAAAACTAGTTTTGTTATTCCTCTACATAAAGGCAAAGATAAAACAGACATATGAAACTTTCTGCAATATTGAAACTTTTTGAAAAAATTATTGATCCCGGTCTTAAAACACATTATTATTAATGAACAACATAGCTTCTTTCCTAACCAGTCAACGGTAACCAATCTTTTTACCTTTGAAAACCATATACAACAAGTTTTTAATAAAAATGCCCAGCTAGATGTAATATTCACAGATTTTTCTAAACCATTCGACAAAGTAAATCATGAAATTTTAATAATAAAACTTGAAAAGGCCGGAATAAATGGATTGCTACTATATTGGATTCGTAGTTATATTACAAACAGATATCAAATTATTCAATACAAAATTTTTTTCTAACCCCTTTCAGTAGACTCTGGTGTTCCTCAAGGTTCCCACCTAGCACCTTTGTTTTTTTTTATTATTTATTTATGACGTTAAACTTACTTTCAAAAATTCGAACATAATACTATTTGGAGACGATATGAAAATTTTCAAAATAATAATAAAAATATAGAAGACTGCAGATTACTTCAGAATGACTTATTACATTCGTTTTCTAAATAGTGTTCCCAAAACTTATTATATCACCAATCAAGTTCTCACATTTAATCAACAATCATCATCGGAACAGTCTAGCATCTATTACAGACTTAGGAGTCATATTTTTGAACAATTTCACATTCAATAAACATATTGGTTATAATTGTTCCAAAACATGTAAAGAATTAGGTTTTATTCTTCGTTTCTCTAAACACTTTAATAATTTAGACACTTTAAAATCTCTTTACATATCATTAGTTCGTTCTTGTCTTGAATATTGTTCTCAAGTATGGTCACCATATTACTTAACATCGATATCAAATATAGAAAAGGTTCAACATAGATTTTTTAGACATTTCGTTTATAAAGCTAGACTCCCATCATTGGACTACATAAAAATTCTTTTAATGGTAAAGGATATACCCTCAAACCGCGTAGACTATTTCTTGATCTGGTATTTTTCATAAACTAATTAATGGTATATTAGATTGTCCGTACCTTTTATATCAAATAAATTTTAAAATTCTACACAAAAGTCTTTGTAATATCCCTCCATTTGCCGTGTATTTTGGGCAAAACCGCTTATCTCAATATTCTCCTGTTCAGCGTCTTATGTATTCGTCTAAATTATTACCCAACCTTAACTTTTCCGACAGTCTAACTAAATTCAAAAATAATCTCAAACGAGAACTTATGAATATAGATACGTTCTTTTATAAAAATTATCAAGTTAATGTTATATACCTCTCTTAATTATAAATTAATAAGTTATACCGTTTAGTTTGTTTCCAAATATATTTAGTTTTTAGTTTTTTAATTATTGCTGTTATGTGCACTAAATTTCATTTTATTGGTAATATTGTGCTCTGCCCGTAAATTAATAAATAAATAAATAAGAAATAAACAATTAAAGAAATTTAACATTTTATGTATACAGGGTGTTTCATTAATCAGTACAGAAAATGAAACTGGAGATTCCTTGCAAAAATTTAAAGGGGGGTTTAACATAAAAAAATTTCCTTAAAGCTTCCCTGAAGAGTTACAGCCCCTTAAAGATGTGTAAAAATTCACATTAATCGATTTTTTTCTGAAATGACTTGAAATAAAAAAAAAAATCTAAACATTCAAATACTACTACCAAGAAGCCTCCATAATTTCATAATTTTATTCACCCTTGTTCTTTGCAAGGGGGTGAGTCTTACTACCCCTTAGAGTTTTTACCAGAACTTTTTAACTAATTTTTTTTTTCAATTTTTAAATTCAGATTTTGGAGGCCCAATTCAATTAAAAACTTTTTTGTCTCTTAAAAATTTCACGTAAACTCAATACTTTTTCACCAAAAAAATAAATTAAGCGAACTTGCAGAATTTTTAATTAATAAGTTGCGTATGCAAGTTTGACATAAATAACAATATTATTATTAACTATCATTTTTAATTTAAATTAACAATATTATTTCAGAGAGTGTTCAAAATGGGCACCATTTTCTTGAATACAGGCTCTTATTCTTTTGAACAAATTTCCGTTAACGCTACCTAGCATTGCTACAGATTGTCTAACTCTTCAGGGAGGCTTTAAGGAAATTTTTTTTATGTTAAACCCCCTTTAAATTTTGCAAGGAATCTCAGTTTCATTTTCTGTACTGATTAATGAAACACCCTGTATATTATGAACAAATAGTGTAAAGAAGTAATCCTAGTACATGTAAATTACTATAAAGTTTTAATGAGTAAGTATACTACTAATGATTACTAATTGTAATATTAAAATTAGTAGAAAATGGTTCAAAATTTTATTTGGTTTTTAATTAATTTCCTTAATCGTTTATAATCAGTTAAGTCATTAGTGCGCCTATAACGATTAAATTAATTTAGCAAACTCTCCTTTAATTTGAAAACACACAGGAACGACAAAGGAAATAATAACAAAAACCTGTAGGGGTTAGAGAAAATTGCAGTCAAAATTTGATATTTAGGAGAAAAGAGAGAAGTAGATGTTATATGACAGAGGCTGGACAAAAATATAATGATAAAACTCCTGACGCTGGAAGGAATGATATGTTAGTTCAAATAAACTATAAAAAGAAAAACACGTAATGCAATACAAGACTATAAATTCTTTTTCAGCAAAGAAAAAACGTATAACACAATTTTCATAAAAATATTATGGTGACGAATAACAGTATTAATAAGACTAGTACTGAATGTGCATGTTAGATCACACGACTAGGGGTAGTTTTCAGTTTCTCTGGTAGTTCACTAAGGATCTACTCACTACTTTCGTTGGAAATCGTCATGGACATTTTGGCGAAATAGATAGTGTTATTTGCAGATTGATACTAGAAAACTACGGGTGCATTTCAGGAAGTAACTTTTGCATATACTTTTTTGAAACGCCCCCGTATTTTGTTATTAAGGAGTAAGTTTGTATTGGTCAGGAGATGGAAAAAATAATGAAAAGCACGTAATACAGTTCGGATAGAAATAGTGAGAAAATGTCGATGTGACAAAAGATTAAAAAAAAGATGGTGGAAACTTACCAATAGAACTAAAGCTAACAAGAACTCAATAAAAAAATTAGTGTAGCCGAATAACAATATGTAGGTGTATTTGACAGAGAAGTGAATAGTATGCGAGGAGTAAACGGAGATTGGGGAAAAGGACGAGAAAAAGAGAAGATGGTGAGAATTGACAGAGCAAATATTTTACAAACATACTGTTACTATAATTATTTTTTTTTTGTATTCTGAGAGCAGTTATATACATACTTTGTATCTTAGTGCTTTTTAATTGAATGTACAATGTACACTATGTGTATGCAAAGGTATAGCTTGGTGTATCCCCCTCCTCAAATTCTAATTTCAAATTTCCGTGTAAAATGTTGATTGAGACTAAAATAATTATTTAAAATATAAGTAACACTAATATTGTGATTCAAAGTTTATACAGATGATTTTTTAACAAAAAGCACCGTCTTATACTAAAATTCGTAATAATCACAATTTAATGTTAAGCTACGATATTTTTATCCGACATATCTCAACAATTTTTATAATTAAATTGATGAATTGAACACAAAAAAGAAGTTATATTAGTATCGATGACACTCACAAATGTCGTTACACAACGCAAAATAAAAAAAGATTTATTCTCTCAGCGGCGGATTTAATTAGAACGATTTTTCGGTCGAATTAATTATTTGGCGTAAAACTTTATTAATAAACTGGTGGGTTGTATAAATAATTAAACGACTTACCAGTTCTGACGAGTTTAAACGTTACGGCGTTATGTGCCTTTAGGTGTTCATTATACGACGGATGTGTTAAATCCCTTAAGGGAGAATCTATTCCTGCCATTTTTAAGGACGTTTTGTTTCGATTGTAGCTGAAAATACTCTTCTTGGTGACCGAAGTTTTTTCTACAAAAAAAAAGTACAATTTAGCAAAAATGTCGGAACACAAACATCAATATTATGTTAAGATAAAATGCAAAGCTTGGAAATCATACATTAATTTTTGGATCTTGTTGCGAAAACAATTAGAAAAACTTTACCTCTATGGAAAGCAATTTATAAAATTAGTTAAAGGTTTCGATTTTTTACGAAGTCATACGTCGAATAAGATACACAAATTTATGTACATGCCAAGTATAAAATGTTTAGACAAACAAAACCTGCATATCCTTTCAAAATGATGGACTTTTGCCAAAATTGAATTTTAATTAACAACTTAGAAAGTGCGCAATGAAAACTGTTTCATTAATCTTCTTTTTATCTAACTTTCAGGGTTAAATGATAAATTCAATTGTGTGTTGATTTTTCCAAATATAAATTGTCCCTTTACCTTCAGTAATTTAATAAAATAATTAATTGGCATAACAAAATAGTGAAAAAATAGTTATTTATGTATTGAGGAAGAAAAGTATGATTCTAATCCCAAACCTTTAATACTAAAATTTGTACAATACTTTTCCTCCGACCTTGAATTTAAATATTAGGATTTGGACAGTTGTCATTTAGCCAACGTATATGACTGAACGCATTTTAAGAACTCAAGTACTATTTTAAATCTCAAGCAAATTAAAACAGCTTTACAATCACAAAGGGATTTAAAATACAAAATAAACATGTTGTTCCTATAACAATTAATAAACTTACATGAAATGTGTTTATTTTGACGATTTTTACCACTTGTGTTTTACCTATGAATTGTATTAACATTTTAAAGATATACGAGGATATATTGAAAAATTCTTAGCGTACTATAGAACCAAACAAAATTTCAATGTCAAAATATTTTATTACTCAACATATTCTCCTCTTAATTGGATACATTTATTACAGCAAACCTGCAACGTCTCTAGACCTTTAAAAAATGTTTCTTCTTGCTCTGCAAACCAGACCTCCACAGCTTCTATTACCTCCTTGTTGGAAGAAAATGTACGACCTTTTAAACTTTTTTTCAGTTGAGGAAAGAGGTGATAGTCGGACGGAGCCAAATCGGGTGAATAAGGGGGGTGTTCTAGTAATTCAAACCCTAAATCACGAATTTTTTGCATGGCAACATGAGATTTGTGTGCAGGGGCGTTGTCCTGCAAAAACAAAACACCTTTGGATAGCTTTCCGCGTCTTTTTCTTTAATATTTTCCCGTAGAGTGGTCAGTAATGTCGAATAGTAATCTCCAGTTATTGTTCTACCTTTATCCAAAAAATCAATCATGATTACTCCATGGCAATCCCAAAAAACTGAAGCAAGAACTTTTCCAGCAGATTTTGGACACGAAACTTCTTAGGTCTTGGAGAACCAGAGTGTCGCCATTCCATCGATTGTTGCTTTGTTTCTGGATCGTAGAAATGTACCCAAGTCTCATCCATAGTAACAATTCGGTTTAAGAAGTCTACATCGTTTTCAAATCGAGCACAGATGGAACGCGATGCTTCTACCCTTGCACGCTTTTGGTCAACATTCAAACATTTGGGGATCCATTTTGCAGCAATTTTCTCATGTCCAAATTGACGTGAACCATATGATGAACGCGTTCGTATGAAATATTCAGTGCTTCAGATATCCGTTTTAGCCCAATTCGACGGTCTGATAAAATCATGTCATGAACTGCATCGATATTTTCGGGGACTGACACAGAAACTGGCCTTCCCGATCGGTCATCATCTTCAATGGAAAATTTACCTCTTTTGAAGCTTGCATTCCAATTTTGACGGTCGCATACGAAGGACATTGATCACCAAGGGTATTAAGCATATTTTCGTAAATCTGCTTACCTCTTAACCCTTTTAAATACAGGTACTTGATGATGGCTCGATACTCCAATTTTTCGATTTTCACAATTTCGGTGGACATCTTTTTTTATTTAATTTATTGCGTGACTCTGGTTTACTTTTTTGACGTCAAACTTTACACTGACACTTCTAATAAGTTATTGTTCGTTGCTATGGTAACGCAATATTTTGTTTATGCAAGGAACTGGTCTAGGCTAACTAGATATCAATACATCCTCGTATACCTAATTTAGTGATATGTTATTTATAATTATTTTACTTATCCGTGAAGTTAGCGACATCAGAAGAAGCACAAATTAAATTTTTTGTATAATTTATAAGTGCTTGTTTGTACTTTGATGAAATCGATTGCGATCGCACATGTTTTTTGAAAAACGGCACTTTCCAGAAACCCGCTAACTTCACGCATCCTTGAAAGCACAAGCAAAATTTGTGGTATGATTAATTTCAGCTTATTGAAAACATAAAGCGGCTTTAACAATAGTTGTACATTCTGCAGTGATAGCAAAATCGTTGCAATGTATAAATCTGTAAGCATATGTATTGTATAGTATTGGGATAAACTTGTGCATAATAGACTATGGGGATAAATCGGTTTAAGATGTACGTGCTAAAACGGAGTGAAAGTGGGGATGATGAAATTTTCACTAGCCGACGATAAATAATAGGTGTCTAGTTAAGATGGTGCTCAAAACAATTAATGTATTAAAATTGTAGCAAACCTTTAAAAAAAGGTTTTATACCAAAAAATGAACAACAAATTAATTATAAAAAGAAATAATGAAATGTAAATATAAAAAAGTATAGAAAGTAAGGATCAAAGTTATCAACAAACAAAGAACTTCTTATAATACCCAGATCATAAAGGTTATTGTTTAAAGTCGCAAAAAGCAGCATCAATTATGTTATCAGTAAATGTATTAAAATGTTTGCAGCGCAAATATTTTTTTAAGTTTTTTTAAAACGTGCACGTTACCTCATTTATAATTAAATTAAAGTTAATCAACAAGTAAAATTGTACATTTCATTAATTTAGTTGAATTAAAATTTTGTTTTAAAGTTTTAATTTACGTATTTTATTTAAGAAACCAAGAACTTGAGATAAAATGATAAATAAAATACTTTAATCGAGTCTCATGTTTAATATAAGGGTTAATTAAAATTATTTTGTTAAATACCGAATAGGAATCACCGCAATAAGCTGCAAAATACATATACCATACATGTTACCCATTTAATTTTGCACATGCACTTTAAAAAAGATATGAAAAAAAACCACGAATTGATTTTTATATATAACAATAAAATTGTTAAGTTTGCTGAATTACTAAATATATATTATTTATTTGAAGCAACTTATTATATTTTTGAAAACGTTTTAAGTTACTGGAAAGCTCAAGGTTTTTTGTAGCAACCACATACAAAAGACCAACAGATGCACTTGGTATCTTCTTTAAAAATGTTTTGTATTTACATTACAAAAATATGAAAAGTTTTAATTTTTAATTTTATGTTTTTTTATTCAATTGAGGTTTGGTCTTTTCACTTTCAGATAATTTTATCTGTAAAATATAATAATGTACTATGATGGATAGTTAAAATGAAATTTTTGTATGATAATAATAAATATTCAGAGCGTATTTTACTAAAAAATTACTTAACTAAGTTATCTTTATAAAATTTTATTTATGAAACCAATGATTTTTATTTATTAAGCGGTCTTTGTAGACGAATTACTTAATTTGTTGCCTAGTAATTTTTTACATTTTATAACTAGTGTTCGATTCCGATTGCAGTATTTGTTTTTATTAACTTTATCATTATAATATAATTTTGTAAAGCGAATTTAATATTTTGAAAAAGATTAAACTAATTTTATGAAAATTATATTAATAATAACATCCACTATAATTTTATTAATAAAAAAAATACGACAATTGATTTTTGCGTAAATCATTATTAATATTTTACTGTTTTTGGTATTAAAATACGCTTACATTACCACATAAATTTGTTCTCATTCACATATCTAATAAAATTGTGCTAGAAAAAAAACAACCATACATTTTGGGTTTAATAGTCACTATAATCTTTTTGAGAACTAAAATGGCTTGTAACGTTGAAGGTATGGGTTAGTTTAAAATGTTAAACAATTTTTGTAGAATTTCATCTCGTTTTTCTCTTAGAAAAATTGGTAATACTGGAATTGCTCGTGGTGACATGTGACGTGAAGAAACACTCTAACCTTGTTGTTGATTTGCCTAAATATGTCCGCGTCTGCGCAAAATGTTTGCTTTAGCTTGTTAATTTGTGTTAAAAGTATAATCCATACACATTTTATTACCTATAACACATTTCAAACATTTTCGGCAATCAAAAAGTTCTAGTACCAGTACTTACAGTACTCTCAAATAATAAACTGTTTTTTGTTTTGAGACCCATTTCTTGTTGATCGTCAAATAGTTAACATGTGCGTGTAGCACGCATTGTGCTAGTAAAAATTTTTGTTTGAAGTGAGGTAAAAGGTAATTACCCTGTTTTTAGTGTTTTCATCCAGAATTCGCTTAAGTTGGATACTCCAGATATTTATAATATTGCTTTAATTATACAGGGTGTTCCATTAGTGCGTAATTCTTTCCTAGCGTCATTATTTTTAATTTTAGAGCAAAAATGCATTGGGGAATGTTTTGTAGAATCACTTAAGCTATCTTCTAAAATTATTTACAAGTATACAGGGTGTTCCCTAAGTGCTGTACTGCATTCTTTTGAACTTTTTAAATGGCACCATATTGATTTTAATTTTTTTATGGAGCTTCTTTTCTTCCTATTTATGATGGCATAATCTAATTTTACCCATATCTAACAGTTTTTGAAATATTAATTTTTTGTTTTTTAAGAAATGCAGATGGTCAGTAAAAATTGTATTTCTCAGACGTTCAGTGCAATATTCAAATTTTTTGATTAAAACTTTTTAAAGGAAGTGTCAAGCTACAATTTAATTATTTTGAAATATTTTTACACTATACAGGACTGTCCAAAATTTTGAAGTGAATATTCAAATATTAAAAGTGTAATATCTCAATTTTTAAATCGAATGGTATGTTTATTTTAGTGTTTTCATAAAGATAATTAATTATTCGTTCGATTTTCTTCATCATGTCCTATACCTAAACCTAATACTTTCCGAGTTATTCGAAATTTAAAATATTGCATGTTACATGGCCATTTTATATTTGACTTTTATGCTCAATTTATTGAGTAGGCTCTGAAAAATGTGCCATTTATAATAGACTTTCATGCACAATGAATTAAGTAGCCTTTGAAAAAATAGAAAAAAATTGACAGTTAATATTTCGTCGTATCATAAAAGATTTATGTTTGCAGTTCAAAAGATCAATCTTTAATTACATTTTTTCGATAATGTACACACTCACTTTTTGCTGATAAGCATATACGTAAATATTAATTCAGCTGCAAGTTTAACAAACTTACAGTCCACCTATTAACTAAACATATTTTTAAATTTTGCAAATCGCAAACATTCATAGTTTTAGTGTTGGATCAAGTATGTGAAATTTAATTAAGAGTCAGAAAACAAATTGTTTCAATAATAATATTACACAGAAAATTGCTAAAAATTACAACAATAAAATAAATAATTTATTAATTTTTTTTATGTTCATCAAATTATAAGGAATTAGCTTAAAGTCAGCTCAAGACTTACGTCATATATTAACGGTTATATAGATTTAACTCATCTCATTCTTAAAAAACCGTAATTTATATTTTTAACATTAATTTATAATTTATAAACAAACTAGAGAGATTTAAGAAATATAATATATTTAGAAAAATCTTTGATTGAATTGATTCTATATTTGACCAAAAATTTGATAAATTTCATCAAAATCGAATCATTTTTGATGGAAATAAAAATACAAATATAAAAAATGATGACACTAGTAAAAAGACTACTTTTCGACTCTTATTTTACTTCCGGTATTTGTTGGGATATCATCGATAGTAACCTCGGAATATCAATACACTGCCAAGATTTTTTTTCTTTAGAAAACTTGTTGGCACTGGTCTGTAACCACTTATTTGCATAAGCTATTTTAAGCAAATATGTTGACGTTATACCTCAAAGAGCATATAGCTAATAAATTAATTAAGGTGCTTGTTGTGAAACACCTGGATTGTACAATCTGTTAGAAACAACCGGGTAAAAATTCTACACATGAGTACAAAATATTGTTTTTATTCGATTGCATCATTAACAACCCTTTCTCGGTCTCTGGATGAAAACTTGATTTTTTCATTAAACGTTGAGGTAGCTAAGGCAAAGTATTTTTTGTCCTAGAACGAAAAATATTTTTCGATTGACAAAAAATTATAAAAATTAACTAAATTTGTTTATTATTATATTATGACAAACATTAACTAATTAACAAGAAGAATTGACAATCCAAGCTTAAAAATAATAATTATCAATTATGTAAATTAGAACCTATATAAATAATTTTTAAAGCATTCCGAATACAATGAAATTATCATGGCAACTTGATTAATTCAATCATTTAATATTATTCTTGGATTATTTAAAAAATGTATACAGTCGAATAAAAAATAATGTATGATGCATGGACGAAAAATAAAATAGTTTGGACGATTTGCTTATATTGACGCACGAGGTGCAGCATAAAATACTAATTTTATTTCATTGTATGATAAACACCTCTTTCTCGGTTTGAATCTCCCGGCGAAAACTTGATCATTTCATCAAACATTGTGGTAGCTAGTGCAACGCATTTTTCGTCCTACACCCGGTCGACAAAAAATTATTAAAATAACAAAATTTGTTTATTTTTATATTATTTGAAACATTAACTAGTTAACAAGTAGAGCCAAGGATTCAACAACATCAATTTCAACGAATATGGTGATAATACGGTGGTTCGATATTTCTAGGAAGAACGGTAAATAAAATCAAGTTTTAATTTTGATACAAAGGCCAGAAGTTAATATTGGTTAAATTAATAATTAACTAATGATCCAAACATACAAATATTAATCACTAATTATGTGAATTAGAACGTATATAAAAAACATTTTTTGGCATCTCGATTACAATGAAATTATCATGGCAATTTAATTAATTTGGAGCATCATTTAATATTATTTTTGGAATTTCTTTTTAAATTTATACAATCGAATAAAAACTAATGTACGATGCACAAATGCAAAAGTATTTTGGACTCTTTGGCAACTCGTCCGAAATATTTTATTAAACTACTATTTGTTTAAGAGAATAAACAAGAATTGTAAAATTGCGCTTATGCGTAATAAATTTATCATATTTTTTCACAATTTGAGGTAAGTTTTGACGCATGCAAATTAATAAAGGATTTTAAAAGAGCATTAAGAACTTCTATTCTACATACAATATTTCTAACGTTGTAACGGATATTGACAAATTTTAACGTCTACTGCCATTAATTTAATATAGAGTAATGCTCCATCCAAAATAAAAATTTTGGAGACGACATCATGTAATGGAATACCTAGTCAATAAAGGAATCAAAAGTATGTTAAATATAATGTTCACCTTTTCAAAAAAAAAAAAATAGAAATGGAATTTTTTTAAATCAACACCATGTGTTTGAAATACTAATGGTGCAAGATTAGAATCTTGGAAACTGTAAAAATTACAATATTGGTTGTATTTCTTAGAACGTTAATCTTTATTTAATTCAGACACTATTTTAACAGGATATAAAAAAATAAAACACCAAAAAAAAAACTTTTTATTCAAAATTAGACACCAAATCATTTTTGTGGGAAATAAAATAAAAGCAACCAAAAGTTATTTTTTACAATATTTTTGGTTTTAGGTTAAAAAATGAATAGAATAAAAATCGTAACACTTTTTTTCCACTCCTTCCACTCTTCTCGTAATTTTTTAGCATCCATTTGATTTTTCATTTATTATTTAAATAATTCTACATCATTATTTTGTTCTTTTTTGAAATTGACACGCTTGAATAACTATTTTAAGCAAATTTGTAATTGTTATACATTTAGTTCGATAATTAAAAATTTTGTTTGATTTAAACAAATAAAAAAAGTTGTAAAATTGTGCTTGAACGTGGCGGATTTTTCACATCTTTCAACCATGTATAATATTAAAAATTGATGGTTGTTTGACTTTATCAATAAAAATTTTGACGCACGTAAATTAGTCAACGCTTTTATAAGACCATTAAGAACCTCCTTCCTACACATGTAATTTATGAATAATTACCATGTGCACTCTCTAACATATAGTGACAAATATTAACGTCTACTTCAATTAATTTTGCTGTTGTTGTCGATTATTCATATACTGAAGCTACAGTGCCTAAGTTATGCAAACTATTGATACGATATTGTTGTTTTATGCTAACGTTGTTAACCCATATCCTGCCGTTAACGAGTTTCGGCTGCTTCAATTAAATTGCTGAATTAAATACACAAAATTTGTAATTAAGTACGCGAAAATTACGTGAGTTTATGCAGTCATTATAACTTTAATTAATAATAAATGCGGGGGTTTATATTATATTATATTTTTAAAAATTTTACCAAAATTTATTGTTTATACGTAATTAGAATAGAATGAATCAGTTTCCTATTCTTCTGATTATATAGAAACGCAAATCTTAATATTTATTACATTCAGTATACAGAGTGTCTCAAAATTGACGCCCGTCCTTTCAGAATATGAACCGGAGGGCAAAAACGAATTAAAACGTAAGACTAAAAAAATTGCGTTATGTCCATGGTTACAGAGTTATTGACAAAAAAACAAAGATCTAACATTCAATGTTTACACATTATTAAAAACGATGTTTACTGATAAGTGTACATTTACCCAGACAGGGATTATAAATACTCATAATTTGCACGAATGGAGAGATGAAAACCCTTATTTAATACGTAAAAGATGTCACCAAAGACGATGGTCAGTAAACATTTGGGCTGGATTATTAAATAATAATGTAATCGGCCCAAATATGTTACCTAACCGACTTAATTCAGCATCGTATTTTCATTTTTTATACGACAATTTACCACTGCCATTGCTCGCTCAAGTCCCATTAGCAACTAGATTGAATTGTTGGTTCCAACATGATGGTTTTGTAGCAAATATTCGTTTTTAATAAAGTTTAAACATTGAATGTTAGATCTTTGTTTTTGTCAATAACTCTGTAACCATGGACATAACGCAATTTTTTTATTCTAACGTTTTAATTCGTTTTAGCCCCCGATTCATATTCTGAAAGAACGGGCGTCAATTTTGAGACACCCTGTATATTAAATTTAACCGTTTATGTATGTTTTATTTTCTAAAATGGAAGTATATTTGTATACAAGGTGAGTGATAATTAGGTTTAAAGTTTTAAGGGTGTATTTCCTGGCCCAAAATATTTAAAAAAGTTTTTATCAAATTTTGTCAAAAAAGGTCAACTGTCGGAGTTATAACTGTTTAAAGATGGAGTCCAAAACTGTATTTCTTTGAAACGACTACATGTACTTTAACAAATTTTGGCACATTTCATATTACTATTAGGAGTTATCAGCTGATTATAAAACATGTTAAAAATTGGAACTAGAAGCGTATATTCCAGGGGCGTACTAAGAAATATTGGCCACTATTATAAAATCCGTTCAAAAAACTGAGAGTTTGATTTAAAATTATTGAATTTCTATATTTTCTAGATAAAAAAAAACTCTTCTTGAAAGTCGTTTTGTCTAACGATTTTTGAGAAAATTGATCATGAAAAATAACTAACTACAGATAATAATGATGTTCGATATCGGTAAAACAGAAAACAAAAACTTATAGAGAATGCGGTGGAAAAGAAAAAAAAAATCGTAGTTGAGATATTTCTAATAAACAAAGTGACATGTTGTCAGATCAGTTGAGCTTGATATTAATAAGAAATTCAATTGCTGTTACGCCATCTTTAAACGGATATAACTCCGAATTTTTTTAAAGATTTTGGGCCAGGAAATACACTCTTGAAAACTTTAAACTTAATTATGACTCACCCTGTATAATGATATCAATTTAGTATATCTAATAATTAAATTAAAGGCTCTATTCAATGTGATTGTCTTGGAATTTTATGATTACTACTGCGATGCAATTATATTACTTCTCAATGTTTCTCCCATTTTCTTAAGCAGCATTATCAAGGCAAAAACTTGAACTGTGCTGTCGGATCCGTGAAAGACGCATTGTTCCGGTTTTCAAAAATGACGTAAAAGCAGACGTTGCCACCTACAGGCCAATTGCATTGTTAAGCAACTTCTCTAAATTATTCGAGTTTGTACTCCACAATCTGATGTCTAATAATGGTTTTCATCGATTTTCTCATGCTTATCATGATTTTATAGCAGGAAAATCTACTGTTTGTTAAAATTAATCAACGGATCATAGTATCTAAACTGGAGCTGTTTCGATTACCCACGCACATTATTTCGCTAATTACTGACTACCTACGTCACCGTGGTCAATTTTTTTCAAACTACGGGCGTAGATCTAGTACCCACATGGTTCTATGGGGTTGCCGTTTTTAACCCCATCGTAATCGATATAATTATTTTTATATCCTCGTGTTTTAACGTTTGGAACGCGGATATAAAATTGCAATTATCATAACAAACTCGATTAACAAACGCTGACGACAGGAAAGCATTTCACACAACCTCGCCCACAAAGCAAACAACATATAAAACGAAATAGGTACGAACGAAGGAAGTTCAGTGTAGTGTAAGTCCAGCTCAATTCGACATCTAATTCGCATTGACCAGTTCACGACGCTGACCAGCGGTCAGGACAACAGTGCGTCGCCTCACATTGCAAACGCTGCATCTTGTACGCTACGAGTAGGTTCGACGACATACGCAACTTTTATCAATTTTTCTAAATATTCCATCGCGCCTACTGTAAGTAAAATTAAATAAACGCATTTAAACACAAAACAATTATCCCAGTTCCTTCTATGGTCAAACTCCAAACACTATAGTGGTGACCCCCGACGTGATCAAAATCAGAGAGAGACCAACATTCAAGAAGGAAATCATCGTACAAAACAAGAACAGCTATAACCACAAACTTTTTTTATACGTACAACGTGAACGACATAAACGGAAAAACGACCGCCGCCCGACAACACGCCCGCTACATCACGCCTGCCATGACTACGCACGCGTTATGTAACGCGTGCCATCGCTGCGTCCGCCATGGACATGGTAGGCACCGACGTTCCATCCCGCATTCGAAGAAGTAACGCAGATCAACTTAGACTAATGGACCATAAACGAAGACGTTCATTGACGTCATTGCCCAACAAACATCCAATAAGATGAAACTGCTGCAACATCCGCAAACAAACGACCGCTACAATAGTCAAGAACGCCACGACCGCTGCTTTAAAGGAACAAACAATCAAAAGCGCCCTACGTCTCGACGACATACCTGTCAACAATCAATTGCACCCGCACATATGTCACGGAACCCACAGCCCCAGTTTTCGACGTACATACAAGCTGAAGCCGCATGCTCGCCCACACACGCCTCAAAGTTGTACGCATGGCTTTAACGTCTATTGGCCTGTCGCATACAGAAAGCGCAGATCAACAATTTCGCGCACAAAGCTGTCAAACACAGCACACGTTACGCACAAATGTGCCTCTGAAGTAAACAAAACAAAAAGCAGTAAGGACAAGAAGCAGCAACGACAAACCCCGCAACCGCAGGCTGCTCCAACCCAATAATCACATACTATCACACGATCCGACAGACGATCCACTTTCTGCAACATTTACCATAAACACAACGATAGCAAAAAAATTCGCCAACAAAAAACGAAACTTTGTTCGCATATCCTCGCCCACAAACCTCCGACATTTATTGTGAATAAAACCACTAAGTAGAGACCCATATGGGGTTGCCGTTTTTAACCCCACAGTAATCGATATAATCTTTTTACATCGCCATGTTGCAACATTTAGAACGCGGATATGAAATACGCAATTATCATAATAAACTGGATTAAGAAACGCTGACGACACAAAAGCATTTTAACGACCTCGCACACAAAGCAAACAACCTACTTGTCACATATAAAACGGAGTAGGTACAAACAAAGGAAGTTTAGTGTAGTTTAAGTCTAGTTTAATTAGACGGTCAGCACCACAGTGCGTCGCTAGCACTTAACTCGGCCAACAATTCGCACGGTGCTATGTAATACAAACGGCGTCTCATACTGCAAACACTGCATCTCGTACGCTACAAGCATGTTCAATGACCTACCTAATTTTCTTCCATTTATGTACATATTCCATTGCGTAGGAGAAATTAAATAAACGCATTTAAACACGAAACGACAACCGCAGTTTTTTCTTTGATCTAACCGGTGTCCAGTATATACGCTTAAGCAGGACAGTTCCATTGGGTATGCTTCAGTAATTAGTGTTGCGTACGCTGCTATTTTTAATTTTTAGACTATTCAGATGATATGAAAATTTATTTCCGGATTCGTTCGACATCTGACACTTTAATTTTGCAGGAGGACCTTAATAGATATTTTAGCTGGTGCGAGTCTAATAAACTAAACTTGAATATCGCTAAGAGCACTGAGGTATCATACACCAAGACTCGATCACCTTTCTTATTTCCTTATACTGTCAATAATTTGCGCAGTAATAAAGCGAAAGACTTTGGTGTTACTTTTACGCCTTCTTTACCACTGAGCATACGGAACTAGTTTTATCTAAGGCATATAAAACTATCGGTTTTTCCTCTTTAACAACATTTCATACCCAATGCAACTACAAAAAAAAATTAATGAGACAGCATTATTATTTAAAACATCATCTTCAGTTGTTGATTAGCGAAAGTGTTAGGAATATAATTTAAACACAAATTTTTGTTAGCTCCCACATCTAAGTACAGATAAATTTTGAGCCCCAAACAATCTACAAATGGGAAATTCAACCATTTATTTATTTCAAACTAACTCTTATTTTTTTGTCAAACGACTGTTTGCAGTAAACCATTTCAACAAGAAACAAAAAATTCTGGTACAGACTGGGATGTCAGTGACACTGAAACACTTGGTGGCGAAAGAGGAAGAATTTGTAAAGGTTGGGTAAAAGAGAATCCAAATCGCAATTCTTGGCAACGTAGTGACAGTGATGCAATATCAAAGTTAGACAATGTAAGTGAAGAATTGTTTATAATTTTTGTCAAATTCTTTAAAACATTATTTAATTTTTTAGCGGATGTTATCAGTTACCAAGAGAACTAAGAAATGCCAACAGTTAACTGTAACGACTGTGAATGTTTAAAGTGCATTATAATTATCAGGAGCAATAACTTCAAATTCTTAAAACACGCGTGTTGTATTTAAAGTATAAATCATGTGATTATAAATTCACGGATTAATAAAATTTTAATTATTGATCCGCCGAGAAAAAATATGAGGTCGCGTCCGACTATACTGTAGAAAAATGTCAGATTTACTGACGTTTAAAGAAAAAAATTTATAATACATTACATTACATCAGTAACTAAGTAAGTAAAATAAATTATGTTTAACATAAATATATTATTAATTTCAATTTTTAAGTTATAATTACTTAAAAAAGTAAAAAAATACAAATTATCCTTGTAAACAAATTTTAAAAACTATTGTTAAAATGCGAATATTTTTCTTGTCGATTTAAATTTAAAATTATTAATATATTATTTGCTATTAAGTATTAGAAATTGTTACTCATTTTATTTAATAATATTTATTTTTGACAACCAATACATTTCAACGAAAAAACACACGTTTATGTGTTATTCTTTAACCATAGCCTAAAGGTAAATTATGTCAAATACCATTGCTTTTTAATTAGAATTCTGCATTATAAACTTTTAGTTATTCAACGGTTAACTCAAAATCCTCATAAAATAATAAAAACAATTTGACATTGATGGTTTTGTAAATTATTAATTGGAAACATTAAATTAAATTTAACACTTGAGTGTCAGTTTTCAAATTGTTTGAAATATAAATAAATACAATAAAATTGGTTTGGTAATAAATTATTCACAATATTTACGATATTGATTTAGAATAAACTAATTATTATTTGGTTGCCAGGTACATTTTTAAGAACGTTTTTAACAAATGACTAATTAATTTTTTTTTTTATTTTGCGTTCAATATAAGTCTATTCTAGCACCGTAGTGACGTCAAAACAGTGTTAGAATACGCAATAAACGTGCGTGAATAAAATAGTAAAATTTAATGTATACGAATTGGTAACATTAAAATGTGAATTGACAATTGGTTAAATTCTAATAAGGTTATATTTCATACTGGGATTTAGACTTGTCAGGTAGCAAATTTTCTATAGCGTTATGGGCAATTTTCTCATTTGAGGTGGTGTTTGTGATAAATTTTCTTCAGAATTCATTTTATTAAATTGCATCAGCACGTATAAACAAAAATATAAAGAAGAGTAACGCTTTTAAATTAAATTTGTTTCATAGCCGTCTAAAGTGACGACAGAAAAATTGCACCAACCAAAATTCCCTAGATGTGAAATTTTTATCTTTTTATTGATAACACGGTATAAAATGGCAAAATAGAAAAAATGTATAAAGTATTTGTTGCAGAAAGGCCTTCAAGCTCTTATTTGTTCCTAAACTTGCCGCTTTGCGGCTCTTTTTTGTATTTGAAGTTTGTGCTTGAATAGCTGCCTTCTGCAACTTAAATATACTATTTAACATCAAAAAGAAATTTAAACAAAATTTCTTGTTTTTACATCAGTCTAATAGAAGCAGGTATTTTCTAAGCAACAATTATTTTCCAGTGCTTCCTTATATGTAGCATTGAGCAAACAAAAATCGAGACACTTTGATTCTTCAAGTTAAATAAGCATATCTACTTTAGAATTATTAACCCTGACCATTTTACATTACATTTACAATCTTACAAAGAATAAAGTGAATAGTTCAGGTAAACTTTAATGTATGGATATAATTGTATTCTTGTATTAATCCTGTTCTAATGCTACATTTAATAAATAAGCAATATTTTAAAAGTATTTTATGTTTTTATTTTTAGATTTTTATCATTTCAAAATTCCAAAAACATAATCAAAGAACAATATTAATGTAATTGCTTTATTAGCAATGTCCAGTTATTTAATTTAATTGTTAATAATATATTGCCATGCGAGGAATAAGTTTCACCACCATAATCATAAATTATCGTAAAGTAAAACACTAGAAATTACAATAAGTTTTAAAAATAACGACAATAATCAAAAGAAAGGATTTACAATAGGTAGCTATTATTATCTTCTACATCCTGGTTGTAGTTGTTATTGTTCTTCTAAGTTTTCTTCAGTTCACTCCCATTTCCGTAGTTATTTCTTGTTTATTATGTTTTTGTAAGTTATATGGTCGTTTATAACTTTATTGTTAATTAAGTGTATGTTGCAAAAGTAGGGGATACGTAAATACTTATTAATGTAGGTAATGTGTGTTTATTACTTTATTAGAGATTCTGTGATTATGTTTTTTTATTACAAGGAATGCACCTATACATTCGTCATAGATAGTTCAAAATTTGCTCCAACAAAACAATGTTCCTGTGTTGCCGTGGCCTACAAGAAACCCTCAATATAATTGAAAATATTTGGGGTTTACTGACAAAGATCATTCAGGACTAAGAAAAATGCCAACAGTTAATTGTAACGACATGTGTGCGTTTAACGTGCATATCGCTATCTAAGCAACAGCTTTAATGCTAGTTTATACTAATCATACGTGTCAATGCTTTTACACGAGATGTCGTAAGACACACATTTTGCTTATGATCATTCAGGACCTACAAGGGGTAAATTTCATCGCGCAAAATTGATAATGCGCGGGAAACGATCGCAGTCGACTATATTTAAAATTTAATATACAATAATATTTATAATTTTGTTAAATTAATTTTTATCATTATACATTGTTTACATCTGTTTCTATGTTCTTGTACTTTGATGAAAAAGTTATGTCTTAGAGTACACGACAACAAAAGTTTAAACTTGATCTCAAAATAACTAAAAATCAAAAGAAATAAACAATTTAAATAAGTGTTTAACGCTTACTTCTATTTCAGCTGCAACTAGTCTTTTTTACTTATTTCATCGGTCAATTCATAGGTTACACGTTCAAATAAAAAAAAAAATTTTTTTGGATAAACTTTTGTCTTAATTTAGTTACTTATTACGTATTCAGCAAATCAAATGCGTTTTTAATTTTATACAATAACCCATCATTTAAAAAAAACGTGTCTCAGCTTTTCAATAATAATGCCACTAGTGATTGATAGTCTGTCAGTTTATTTCATAAGTTTCTTCTCGTGCTGGTGTTTTCTTTAAGCAACTCTGTTGAGTTCTGAAATAAAAGACAGACTTGTGCGATAAATTCAATTACGAGTGGTATTTTAAAAATGAAAATTCATGGGGAGAAGATGAAAAAAAGACTAAAATCTGAAAAAACGAGAGGATGCCTCCGGAAAGGAAAAAGATAATAATATGCAAAATATACAAAAAAGGGGATATAGAACAGATAAAAAACTACAGGTGTGTGAGCATAACTTACGTAGGGTATAAGATTTATGCAAAAATGTTAAAAAAATTAGAAAAATAAATTGTAATCAGATTGGCAATCAGGAGGAAAGAAGAATAATCGACAACATATATATTCTAAACCAATAAGGAGTTGAAGAAGAAAGGAAAGAAGCTTTTTGCAATGTATCGAGAGTGTAAATTTGTGGAAATATTTAGGTATAATCTGAGGTACAATAACAAAGACGACAAACACATTAGAAAATTAGCAAAAAAAGGGAATTATGTAGTAGGGCAGATGTAAGAAATGAGAGAGAAAATATTTAGGATGAACATAGAAAAAAGGGAATGAATTTTTGAAAAATTGGCAAAACAAGCAATGATGTACGCAGCTAAAGTATTGGAAATGGACGTTAATGCTAGACAAGGAAACACTGGGTTATATAGTTAAAGAAGAAGTCAAGTTAGAAAAAATAAGAATTCAGGCGGAAAAGCGTGCAATGAAACATGAGAAAAGGTTAAATGAGAGGGAAGAAAATTGAATATTAAGAGAATGTTATAAACACATTAAGAGACAGAAGATAAGATATGGACAAGAAGAATTATTTAACAGGAAAAAAACAAAGAATAATAGCGAGATTTTAATGCGGTAATTAAGAAATTAAAAATAAATACTGGTGGAAGGATGAAAATGGGCTATGCAGGATGTGCGGAGAAGAATGGGAAAACATGGAAACATCTGATGGAGGAATGTAAAGAGTTGAGAAGAGAAGAAAGAGAAATAAAAGTGATAGTAGGTAAAATAGTAGAAGTAGAAAAATGGATAAAAGAAGTAATAGAGAGAAGAAAAAGGTTAAGAAGAGACGGAAGTGTTACAGAAATAAAATGAGTTGTGGTTACTTACTGTTGTTTATAGTTAATTTAATGCAATTATTGTAATATTAGAAGATAATAATTGATAAAAAAACAAATAAATAAATACATACATACATTTATTAGATTATTTCCCGAACAAAATAAAAGTTCAAACTATCCATATCCATGGTTACGTCGTTGAAAACACCAAAGCTGTTAAACCAATCATAATTCAAGAACAGCTGGTGTTCTCTTATGCTTTAAGCTTAGCACCATAATTAATAAAGTTTTCCTGTATTTGCATAAACTTTCATTTGTTCATTGGTCAAAAATCAGAATATATTTTATTGAAATTCCTACATGTTCTTGTCACAATTTTATCACATTGTTTATGAAGAATAAATAGATTTATCAAAACTTCATGCGAGTAATTATTTCGTTCCATTGTAATTTGTTTTTGAATAAGTTATAAGTAGTAAATCACAATTTCAAAACTTTGACGTCTGTCAAACACAGTCAATAATTGAGCAATTGTCAAATCACATGGCGTCCTATGGCTAACTAATGCAAATTATGTGAAGACAATGTGATTTTAAATAATTATTACGATTATTTCAAAATGTTGACGAGTTAGCTATACCCCTATGCTACATCAAATTCAAGGCAATTTAATTGTCTATTAGAATTTTAAGTAATATACAGAAAGTTCTATTTGAAAAAATAAAGTTTTGACCTTTTTGTATGTCACGTCAAAATAATTAATTTTAAACCGCCTTGTATAAGATAAAATATATTTATTTAAATAAGTTATTAAATACAAGGCTTTGCAAACTGCATCTAAAATTTCAGTCTTATACGGGTTCAAATAGCAGCTAAATATAAATTTTGGTGGGATCATATTTTGAAAGAAAATAACCTAAAATAATTGTTTTCTTGAAAACTATTTAGAAAAAACTATCAGTAAGATATTGCAATTCTAAAAATTAAATAATATACAGGATGTTTTATTATTAATTATTAAGTTGTTACTATTTTTGAGTAGAAGCACCGCCAAAATAAAAATATTTTAGAAAGATAGATTGTGTCTATTTATGGCAGTAGCCAAATTTTCAGATTACTACTATGTCCCGTTTTCCTAAACGTCTAACCTACCATCGACTATCAATGACCCTGTATACAAATGTACCCACCACTAAATTTTAAAGCTTGAGTTAATCAAAACAATGCATAGCGTTTAATATTTAAAAAAAACTTGTGAATGCGTCGTTAAACACTTACTGACGTGCTTATTAATAGCACTTACACCTTTATGTGGAACAAAAGCTTTCTGTTATTGCTACAAAACTAATTAGTCGAAAGCTCCGGAGAATAAACGATTACTGTAAATTCTAGCATTCCAACGTGTAGTTTTTAAATCATAAATAACGCGATACAAATTTTTTGCAACAATAAAAAGCGGATTCTATACTTTATTATTCTTTGAAAATAAATTGGTAAATACTACTGTGGTGGCGACACGCCCTTTTACGCAAGCACTGCATTAAAAAAGAGTAAAATCAACATTTTCGTTTTACCAGTACGTATTTGTTTTCCAATTTAAACAAAATGCCGGTATAAATTGATAGCTTTCAAGAGCTTACCTTTCTAAAACTGTTTAACAATGCTCATTGGATTTGGTAAAAATGATGATGAATTACTTTATTATATTTTTATTTTGTTATTAGTTAATTATAAACCAAATTAATAAGTATGAAGATTTTAAAATTTATCAATTTTAAATATTATACAAGTTTGGAATTTCCACGTACGTACCACCAAGTATTTTAATTAAAATTATGATAACCTATGCATATTCTATGTTTATATCAGTATTTTAAAAGTATTAAGGACAGCAATTTTATACTATTTATTCAACAATTTGGGAACAATGGTTCATATTATAGTATTGTTAAAAATAGTTCTACATCGTTAAGAAATATCGTTTACATATTCATTCAAAATTAGTTAAAGATAAACATATTTAAAAAATTTTGAATATAAATTAAAGAAAATATTTAAAACAAATGTTGTAGTAGATACAGTATAATTCATGTAAGAAATACGTGATATCTACAACTCAAACAAAATAATTAAAAAAACAATACTGGACAGAAGTAGAAACTATTAATAATCAATAGGTACTCTCTTAGCTATTGCAAAGACATGGTCTTTATCTTTTTCTCGATGCTTCCGAGTAAGCAATATAAAAAGATGAGTTTTTTCAACTTTAAAGAATCGATTTTTTGCTTTTGTATGAAGCTTTTACAGGTTAAATCAGCTTCTTTATGAAACAACATGTTAGGTGTTTTTACAATTTTTTTGACTTTCACCATGAGATGGCTTACAACAAAACAATAAATCGATTTAATAATATACAAAGTTGAAGTGAATTCCATTAAAAGAAGCAGATATTCCAGTTATGTGCAAAATAAAATTGGATTTGTATCAGTACACGCTTATAAAATAAAATTCAAACTAAATGCAAATATCATTAACTTCATACAAAAAATTCTTACTTTAAATGTTATACCTAAACTTGCAAAATCTCTGTAATACCATTTATAAAAAGATGTAATTGAAAAACGCAACGAAAAAATTATTAAAAGTATTTGCTCTAATTGAAACACAAACATAGTTTTAAATAATCCAGAATAAGAAATTTCATTTTAATAAAAGAAGGTTGTAGAAAGTTCAGTTGCACAGAGTTCATTTTGTTCACTGATCCAGTCTATACGCTAAACTATCCGAACTAAACTTATTCTTATAACAATTTTTAACATTTACAGCGTGTGTCCCACAGAAAAGTTGACATAGACATTTATTATGTTGTATTAAAATCCCTTTTCTGGCACAATTTAAACCCAATATAACAATATATTATGTTGGATAGATAAAATAGGACAAATTAATGTGATGAGTATTCAAAATGTATTTTACTAAAAAATCAGTAAAATATTTATTAACTGAATCGATTATCATTTATTAAACTACAATCATGAACGAATATGTTAATTTCATGTTTAGTATTTACTTGAATTTTCAACTAAGGTTCGATTCCAATTGAAGTATTACTTTTTATTAACTTTAATATTGTTATAACACAATTTTGTAAATAATAATAATAATAATAATCTTTATTGTTCAACAGAAAATATTTTCCAATTTAAGAACAATGTTCAATGTTACATAAACTTAAAAATAACTAAAAGTATAATCAAAACAAGATTCGTTGATTTTCTAATGTTGCTTTTAACGAATCAAAATAAATATCATGTTTTATACCTAATAAATTAAAATTTTTGACATTATAAAGATTGGCGATTTTTGTAAAATGTTTGTTCTTGGTGTAGGATTGAAAAATAGTACCGAGAGTCTTGAATTTACTTGTGGGACACAAAAGTTAATTTTACTTAATATGTACGGTAAATCTATTTTATAATGTAATACGTTATAAAGGAGTATAATGCTATTAACTGACCGCCTCTTATCCAAGGATAAAATATCAGTTTGTCATAATAACTGCTCCTGAGAAAAACTTCTTTCAGGGTATGAGCCGTGTTTTTTGAAATATAAAAATTTTAAAATTTTTTCTGGATAGATTCTATTATTGTCTTTTGCTTATTAGAAAGTGGATACCATATTGATGAACATTACTCTAGCTAACGAAAAATAAAGTATTTTTTAGGCAATTGGTATTATTAAATGATTTACAGTTTCTAATAATAAACCTAACATTTTGTTTGCAGATGAGCAAATGTTGTGAATGTGGGTATTGAATAAAAGTTTACTGTCAAATGTTACTCCCAGATCTTTAACTTCATCGCACCTTTTAACAAGTGTAGAATCAATTTGATAAGAATAAACAGTGGACTTTAATTTACGAGAGAAAGATATTACTTCACATTTATCTAAATTCAAAAAAAGACCATTTTTGTTACATCAAAGTAAAAACTTGTCCATTTGTTGTTGTAATAAGAAACAATCATTAAGTGATGTGATTGACAAAAAATTTTAAAGTCATCAGCAAAACAAAGTTTACAACAAGTGAGTATATTGGCTAAGTCGTTAATATAGATCAAAAATAATAATAGACCCAAATGAGATCCTTGGGGTACTCCAGATGATGCAGCAAAAGGTTTCGATTGAAAACTGTTATAACTGACATATTGCATGCGGTCTTTTAAATACAAATTAAAGAATACTTGAAGAGAACTATTGAAACCAAAGCTAAGTAATTTATTAATAATAATGTTGTGCCCAATGGTATCGAAAGCCTTAGAAAAGTCACATCGACTTGACCTCTATTATCCACCACCTCATATACACATACTGAGTAAAAGACGCTAAGTTAGTGACAGTCGAGCGATTCTGCATAAAGCTATGTTGTGAAGGTGAAATGAGTGACTTAATGTGTTTATAAACCTAATTTAAAATTGTTATTTCAAAAACTTTCCCAATATTTGATAGGATGTTTCTACGCCTGAAGTTTTCAGCTACGTCACCAGATTTGAAAATTGGTATAATTCGAGAGATTTTCAAGAAGTCGGAAAAGATACAACTTTTTAGAGATAAATTAAATAGAAGGTTAGGGGCTCGACAAAAACAGAATAACAGTCTTTTAACAAAAATGACGGTACTTGGTCAAAACCAGCGGTAGTTTTTAAGTTTTTTTATTGCAACAGTAACCTCATCTTGTGAAATATAAGAGACAGTGACATTAGGAATATAGTTAATATCTGATTCAACCACAGACGCTTGTGTCTGACTTGGTGTTAAGAATATACTTGAAAAATAAGTGCCAAAACTTTCAATAACCTGTTCTGGACAAAAAAGAACGTCATCATTAAATTTCATTTTATCAAGAATTCTCGAATCTCCTTTCTTAGAACTAATGTAGTTCCAAAATTGTTTACAATCATTTTAAATAGAGTTTTTGACACCAGATATATACTTTTTGTAAGCTGTTTTAATTTGTAATTTGATTAGTTTAGTTAAACGTTTGAATTCTTGAAGATCATAATTAGAGTGCTTTTTTTTGGAATTTATTAAACATTTTTGTTTTTAGTTTAATATTGCTTATTATTTCCGGAGTATACCATTTTGGAAATGTTGATTTACATTTACGATACTGAGGAACATATTACTCAAAAACCAAATTTGTTACAAGCAATATTGATGTCATCGTAGTTATATATAAATTGCCAATCGATGTGTAGAAAAAATGATTATAGAGTGCAGGAAAGTCCGCTTTTGAGAAATTAAAAGGCTTATTTGATGTATTAGCAGAAAAGTTTTCACTGATTATTACTGAATCAAAAGTTATAGACAATGCGGGATGATAAACATCTTCACGAATTAGTGGATCACTATCATGAGTAACTGAACAATTAATATCAGAAATAACTAAGTCTAAAAGCCTATAGTTTACATTTAAAACTAAATTTTGTTAATTCAAATTTAAGGTATTAATAAAATTTAAAATAGTTTTGTGTTTGTTATCATTTATGGAGTTGTTTATAAAGTTTGGAACATTACAATCACCTAACAGCATGATAAGTTGATAATTACACATTTGTTCAAGAATTTCCAAGAAAGTTAAAAGTGAATTAAACATTAAAAAAAATTAAACGTATTTCATAAAAAGTCTGCAGTAATTTCCAAAAATTATACAACAGCAAACAAACACCGAGAATCACTTGACAGCTGTTCCTTCCTTTGGGACCCTTCAGAAGTGAGAAAACTCGAGTGTAAGTTAACAATTGTACAAGGCGAGGACTTTGACTACATACCCATGGTTGCTGTATATGATTAACAACAAGGCATTGGTACGACATCTAGTACCACTAAGCCATTTTCACCAAATTTTTAATGAATTATTATTCGGACGTGCTACGTGCTAACTTAGAACGGGGTTGTGGCATAAGGTGTACTTTAATAAATCTGGTAACAAAATAAATGGGAAAGTATTATGTAATCCTGGTTTAGTAAAACGTTTAGAGACAGTGACGATAGTACATTATGGAATAGGTGATTAGTTAGTTTATGCTTTATGAGTGGAGTGTGGCACGCGCTTAGAAAACCATTCTTTATGAAAGTGTGTAATCTTTTTTTTCTACGTTTTACGTTTAAAGAAATAATAAAATAATAACTTTATCTTTGATTATTAAATAATTGTTATTAGGTATTAGATTGTCAAATCTTTTAAATTTTTTGATTGCCATTGAAATGTCTTTATCTATAAGATCAAAGTATATGATGTTTATTGTAAGTACAATTGAACAAATGGCAGCACCTGCAACCTGTGATTTAATAGATAATAATGATAAGATTTTAAAATAAAAACATAAACAATCACTAATTAATTTTAATTAAATGTAATATAAACAAATTACGAAATAAATAAAAATACTAAATGTAACAAAAGCGATAATAGTTATTAGTAGGTACAATATGAAAATGAATACATAATCATTTTTTAATTTTATTTTAACAGAGATAAAATTAAAAAATTGTTTATATACTAATTAATTATATATTAAAGTTGTCGGTTCTGTAAGATAATGGGTTATTTTGTAGCAAAATCTATGTCAAGGTGCTTCGGTTTAACTTCTGGCGTTGTAATTGTTAGCGTTCCCGTACTCCCTCGTCCAATCATTTTTCTAGTAGAAAAAATACTACACTGTGCTTACATAGTGTAATATTAGTGTAACTATTATAGTGTATTGACAGTTAGAACAAACCGTAAATCACTCTCTTTAGAATTTCTTGATACAAATCCTACAATTAAGTTTAGCAACTACGGTCGCAGATGAGATCCCTGTGACACATCAAAGATAGTTACAAAGCTACTGGAAACGTCAACATCTATTTCAGTATGAAAATATTACTTTAAATGCCAAATGTAGACCATTTGATAAAATGACCTGATTAAAAACAATGTTGCTAAGAAATCTGTAAATAGCTACTGTACAATGAATAAATATCCCACGAGTAAATGACAAACTTAGTGTAAAAATACAGCCATTGAATACACACGGTGAATTACCATAAAAAATCCAATTTTATTAAATTTTAGCTTTGAAGCTAAAAACTTTGGATTCCGACAAAAAAATAAAATGTGAAGTTTTGTTAACTGGGTTGAATAAAAAGTTTAACCATTTCTGTTGGTTTATTTGAACTCTTATTACCCCCTTTAGACATATCTTATAATTGATTAAGTTTTTTAAAAATTAAAGATAGTTTCGAAATAAATAATAGAAACACAACCGTTAGAATAATGTAATAGTTTTTTATTGATTCTTAATTTTTTGGTTTTGATTATATTTCCTTGTTTATATGGGGTGGCCATAATTTGATGGTTTCTTATGGGAAGTATAGTTTCCGTTGGAGGGTTTACACAACCAATATAGTAATATTTTATAGAAACTATATCTTGTGACTAGAATGAATCCAATATTGTTAATATAAACGGTTTTTGATATCTTATTACAAGGGCTGTTTGACGGTAGCGTAACTTTTTGGTTGATGGCCCTAGTATCGGTAAAACAAAAACGTTATTATAAACTATAACCTTTTAGAGACCTAATCTGCCAATTTCATTCCAATCAGTGAAATAGTTTATATTTGACAGTTTGTTTAATTCATCTACAACTGACCATATGAGCACTGATGATGGTGAACCCCCGAGTCTCAAAACGGTCACTACCAAGGAAATCTTTAAAAAAACTTATGATCTGGTGCACTGTAAGATAGTTGATACTGTAGGCATCTCAATCAAACGGATGCACAAAATTTTCAGGAACCACGATTACCGCGATTACTGACAGTATACCAAATGAAAATTTGTGTTCAACTTTTAAAAAAATGTTTAGCTATATTGCAACGTAATCCAGTCAAGTTTTTTTTGCAGATATATTCTTGACAAAACCTAGATTCACTACCATACTCCAAAGACCAAAGAATAGTCAAAGCGGATTTTACCCGACGAAACTTTACCAAAAATGGGAAAACTTGATTACTCGACGATTAAGATCAAGACAATTATTTTTTGAGGTTATAAAGGCATTTTCCATATTGACAAGTGTTTGATTAGAAACGTTTACCTTCTTTGAGTGAAATCAATTCAATTTTAAAAACATATTAAGCAGTTACTTGTTGATTTTGGTATATGATTGTTGTGGGAAGTTATCTTAAAAGATTCCGAAAATTTGCGTTTGCGCGAAATACCTTTAAACTTTTTACCACAATTTAAGAATATAAATGTGTCAGTTAAGTGTTTTTTCTCGAATGCGTTTAAAAATTGATGACCGCGTCTAGGTATTTATGAAATTTAGAATTCTTCCTGAATCGTGGATTATTCTTTAAAAAGTGTACAATTTGGAGGCCGTGTTTATAAAGACAAAATGAGGTATGGTTTAGATAATTCAATATTAAACAGTAGTGTTCTCGACACCTCCGCTACTCGCCTCGAATTGCATTCAAATTGGTGTGAAAAAGTCGGCAGTATTGACGTCTTATACATTCATTTCA
This sequence comes from Abscondita cerata, assembly GCA_030710515.1. Lineage (NCBI taxonomy): Eukaryota > Metazoa > Arthropoda > Insecta > Coleoptera > Lampyridae > Abscondita > Abscondita cerata. Next base: position 140,318 of record JALBCR010002616.1, on the reverse strand, counting down.
TTTTTAGATGATTTTATTTAATGTTTGTTTTGTAAAGAAAATCTGTAACTAAGAAATCGTAAAAAAAAAAATACTATGTTGAAGATTTTTTCACTGGTTACGTTGGCTTTAAGGACAGTATAAAATGTATGTATTGATACTTGATTGGGTTTTTTTTGCACTAAGACAAGAATCAGAGAACTTTTAACTATTTTTTTGCTTTTTGACAAATTGTCAAGTATGAGTAGAAACGTTACTTTTTTATTAACAAAAAAACAGTATCAAACAAACATGTACAACAAAATAAAAAAGAACCTGAATAAGAATTAATCTAATAATGATGTGAACAAGAAATGAGAACAAACACGTGACGGTATAAAGAATGCTAGTAAAACTCTGTTACGGTTTGTTGTTATCAAAATAATAATTTAAATGGCAATGTCGAAAACTTGGCTCGCAGTTCTACCAGAAGAATCGTCGGTGTATTCGATGTATTAAGAAAAAGACTTTCACACTGCAAAAAAAGTAATAGCAAGACGTGTAGTAAATACTCTGGGGTAACTAGGAAGTTTAGACACAGAAACAAACCGTTAAACTGTAGAGATATAATTTTAGTAAAACGACAAGATCAGTTATAGACACAAAATACATATAAAATACACAAAAAACGCGGGTACGAAACTACACAATACTAGTTATTCTAGAAGTAGTTAAATAGAAACGTTTAATTATGTAATAACGATTTTACATACGCCATTGGATGGGCGTAGTCGCCGAAAAAAATAAGTAATCTACAGACAAAAGGCGCAAACTAATTTTCATAAGATCTTACAAATCACATTGATCAAATATAAAGCGCAAGAATTATTTAGACAAATTCAAGTCAGAATACAGATACAATCGCGTTTTAAATAAAATAATAACTGAAAACATGCACAATTTCAACTTATCTGGTTTATCGATGATTACGATGAAGAGTACTTGGTTTGTATTTTTAAAACGGACAAAAAGTAGTACAGACAGATTTGAAGATAGAAGCAGTAACAAAGATGTTTTCAGTTAGATATACAGATAAGTTCAGGGGTCAAGCAGTTTATCCTCGATGGACAACTTGAACGGACAAGTAGTATCTGGTTCCAAAAGCAGTTGGATAGCAATGCCCTTTGGAAGTAATAATTAATTAATTAAGCAACCATAATTAAATAAATTGCCTAGTATTTATTCATTCCAATCAAATATTTTCCGATGGGAGTTTCAAAACGCCAAATGCGACAAGATGGCTACAAAATCCAAAGCTTAAAATGACCCCAATAAATCAAAAAACGACGTAGAAGATGTTGGTCAAAAAATGTTTAGAGAATACTAAAAACTCTTTATGGAGTTCACCTCGGTCACTAATTAATCAATAATGGCACTCAATCAGATTTTACCCATCCAGAACCGGAAGCTCACCTCAACCTTGTACGTCAAAGGCACAACTTGAAACGAGGAAAAGGAACAACCAGCCATCAGACTAAAGTTACCCACAAAGAGAATAAAATACAAACATTGTCACTAGTGACACTGAATGGAATAAATTAGAGGAAAAATTACCGTCACGAACAGAATACTCAAAATTAAAAATAAACAAGTATACCACAAAACTGACAGAAAGATAAAAAAAGAAAACAAAGAAAACTTGGATGAGCTTATAAATAAAAATTTACAAAAACGTCACAACGAGTTTATTATGCACAAAAACATAAGAGAAGTTACAAAAAATAGAAAAAGCAATAAAATAATAAAATATATATACTCTCCAGTACGAGAGACAAGTATTTCACCAAGTTGTTTGAGGACATTGTCTCTAAACTATAGAGGGATGATGGAAAAACTAAAATCTAAAACGGAACAAGGCATAAAACAACTGATATGAAACAAATTCCCTAGACCAAACAAAATACATCGTAAAAAGCTAGAACTTTTAGACAATATCAACATACAATAACTGACGAACTTGCTTAACAACAATTAAAACAGCGGTAACATCCTAAATAAAAGGTTGAAATCAGTATTTATCACTATAAAAAAGAAAGTAAACCCCAATAATGAGCCACTGTATTAAGTTTCTTTTTACATATTATCTAAAGCAAAATATATAACGAATGCGAACAAACAATCAGTTAGGGTTTAGAAAAGCCATGGACACCCGATAAATCCTATTATGTATAAACAATATTTTATCTAAATGCCGAAAAGTACGCAAAACAATATACGTCTATATAAAGTTTATAAACACATTTTACTTATGTTTATTGCTCCACGAAAATTTATAAGACCAACAGCCTTCTTGTACAGTTGTATACCGCACTTAAGTATACACCTCTGATAAGCTCATAATAAGAGCAAAATTCGCATCAGGTGTTCTTTCGTTACGTGTATGCTACTGTACAAGAAATAAGTACTTGGCTTGCTATCGACACGCATGTTTTAAGCATTTAAAGTTATTGCTTCTGATAACGATAATGCACTTTAAACATTCACAGTCGTTACAGTTAACTGTTGCCATTTCTTAGTTTATACTATCTATACGTGTCTATATTACACAAAATATCGTTAGACACACATTTTTTTTTTTTATTAACAATATTTGTTACGCAGACGACACAGCTCTGTTTGCTGAAAATCTACAAGACCTACTTGTTAAGGTAGACACAGAATGTCAATAGTATGGCGTATCTATCAATAGAACCATAACAAATTTTATAATCCGTCAGTAAATACGAAACGCCAGATAATCAGGCTTTACTAATAAATTTGGAAACCACTGGATAAAGTAACACGCTTCAAATATTTCGGTTGCTAGATAAATAAAAGACTAGACCCAGATATAAAAAAGAGATCCAGAATAGAACAATCCCGCAGTGCTTTTATCAAAATACATTTACTATTATGTAATTCACATCTAGATACATCTATACGGAGAAAAATGTATGGTGATCCTTCTCTACGGCAATGAAAACGGGGTACTAACAGAAAACCTTATAAATAATATCAAAGCATTTGAGATTTGGACGTATAGAAGCATGATAAAGATATCTTAGACTAACCATACTTCTAGCAACGAAGTATTACAGATGGTCGGCAAAGAGTAAAAGTCTTTTTTAATACGGTTAAGAGAAGGAATACTTCCGTCATATAATGCAAGGACTAAAGTACCAACTCTTACGGTTGATCTTAAATAGAAAGATGGATAGTAAAAAATAGCGGGGCCGAAAAAAACTTTTATGGGTCCAAGAAGTTTACGGTTAAACAACAAAATGGCAGCCTGAAATATAAGACAAAAAAATTGATAAACGAAAGGTACAGTGGTATTAACGGGTTGAGTGGAAGAACAATAAGCAGATTAGCATCTACCATTGAACTCCGCCTTTTTGCTTATAATTTAGTTTTAAAATTATATGAAAATTGTTTATTTTGCAATAAAAATCTTTATTTATTTATTTTTTTATTAACATGTAATACAGGTAGCGACTTAAAAGAAGGTTAGCATCAAATAAAAAGAAGAATAAGGTAAGTACGGCATAAAAACAATCAATATTATTTTTGTTTTAAAAAGTTTGAAAACTTGAGCATTACACAAAAAATAAATAAAGTGGTCATCCAACTAGATTCGTTATTCGTTTATTTTAGTTACATCGTTGTATAGACAGCATTTACGTTAACGTCCAATATTAAACATTTATCATAAAACGTAACTATAACAATATCAATGATGTTTAGAGTAAAAGATTTACGTTGCACGTAAAGAGTACCAAGTGTTAAAAAGTTATAAATAGTTTTATTCCCATTTTTTTAGATGTAACACGAGTAAATACATAAACTTATAAAAATATAAATGCACCAAATACTAAATATAAGTGGCGTTGATATACATGACGATTATTATAGAATCAGTTCCAAATTATTAAGAAAAATACAAGATAATTTGGTGTTTTTTTTTAAAGACAGAAACTAATTTCAAACAACCTGTTTGCGCAGAACAAGAACGTGAATGTTTAAAGGGCATTTACCATTTAAACGGATTTGGAACTATTCCATACGTGTACTGTGCCAAGTACATATAAAATATCTGATCTCAACGCTAGCATTCATCCTCCATATTTAAAGGTATTGCAGTGACTTAGTAGTAAGTTTAATAGATAAAGACACTGGCTGCATTTTTGTTTAGTTGCGGTTAATTTGTAACTGAAACTTTGTTCTAAAAAAACTTTTCTTTTTATTTGAATAATAAAAATTTTATTTCATATGTGTTAGAGTATCTCAGCACCCTGAACTGAACCACAAAGAAAACACAAATGTCAAAAAAGTTCTACATTACAAATAAAAATAAAAAAAAATTTAATCACATAAGATCCCTCGATTCCCTAAAAGAAAGCTCTTCTAGTGCATTAGAAAATTCACATTTTAGCTTACGAGAATGTATCGATATCTAGTTAGCCTAGACCAGTTCCTTGCATAAACAAAATATTGCGTTACCATAGCAACGAACAATAACTTATTAGAAGTGTCAGTGTAAAGTTTGACGTCAAAAAAATAAACCAGAGTCACGCAATAAATTAAATGAAAAAAGATGTCCACCGAAATTGTGAAAATCGAAAAATTGGAGTATCGAGCCATCATCAAGTACCTGTATTTAAAAGGGTTAAGAGGTAAGCAGATTTACGAAGATATGCTTAATACCCTTGGTGATCAATGTCCTTCGTATGCGACCGTCAAAAATTGGAATGCAAGCTTCAAAAGAGGTAAATTTTCCATTGAAGATGATGACCGATCGGGAAAGCCAGTTTCTGGGTCAGTCCCCGAAAATATCGATGCAGTTCATGACATGATTTTATCAGACCGTCGAATTGGGCTAAAACGGATATCTGAAGCACTGAATATTTCATACGAACGCCGCAAAATGGATTCCCAAATGTTTTAATGTTGACCAAAAGCGTGCAAAGGTAGAAGCATCGCGTTTTATCTGTGTTTGATTTGAAAACGATGTAGACTTCTTAAACGGAATTGTTACTATGGATGAGACTTGGGTACATTTCTACGATCCAGAAACAAAGCAATAATCGATGGAATGGCGAGACTCTGGTTCTCCAAGACCTAAGAAGTTTCGTGTCCAAAAATTTGCTGGAAAAGTTCTTGCTTCAGTTTTTTGGGATTGCCATGGAGTAATCATGATTGATTTTTTGGATAAGGGTAGAACAATAACTGGAGATTACTATTTGACATTACTGACCACTCTACGAGAAAATATTAAAGAGAAAAGATGCGAAAAGCTATCCAAAGGGGTTTTGTTTTTGCAGGACAACGCCCCTGCACACAAATCTTATGTTGCCATGCAAAAATTTATGATTAGAGTTTGAATTACTAGAACACCCCCCTTATTTACCTGATTTGACTCTGTCCAACTATCACCTTTTTCCTCATTTGAATTTCTAGAAATTGACCTGAATTTATTTAAGACATTAATTAAAGGCTTTGTGCAGATATGATTTCATTTAGTTACAATAAAAATGTTTGTACGCATAAATTAAAATAAACTTAAAATAAGTGATTGTTTATCAATTGCATTTTCGTGTGACAAAATAGCATCTGAACAGTACGTGACAATTTCTGCTGAATAGTGTCTATACTTAGGGACACCGGTAAAATGTAATCAACACGTGTGGGAGAGATAAAGTTTTGCAAATAACAATTCAACGTTTCATTTTTTTCTGTAGTTAATATAAAAAGTGAAAATAAAAACTAAGGCAATATGCTACGGTTAATTGAAGAAAAGTAAGTTTTGCCGGCAGCCGAAGAGTAGGGCGTGGGTGATAAAAAGGATCCACCGCTTCTTCAGAACTGTCTTGATTTAATCCGAGGGCGCCATAGTCCTAATGCGTGGATACAAACCTGCTTTCGAACTAAAGAAACAGACGCAACAATCAACCGTAACAAATTAAAGGAGCAATAAATACAATAAAGAGAGAGACACAAGTAACCTACAAAACGTTATATTTAATAACACACCATAAAGAAGAAGGAACAGAGCACAATTTAAATATATCCACTTACAACGTAAGTTAATTCTACGACGCGTATTCGTTCGTACCCATATATATAGTCGTGCACAAAAGAAGGAAAAAAATTTAAAATTAATAGCAAGTTAATAATTTATGCGGTACGCCACTGGCGTTATTTAATCTAGACAAGATGGCGACGTAACCACACCCGCACAATACGAAGGTGTATTTAGTGTTCGCAGTTGCAATATTTAGCGTTAAAAAAGTATCGGAGAGTTAGGTGTTTCCCCAAAAGAGCGCTCTTCCGTGGTCTTACCCTTATACTCTAAAAATCCCCAAGCAATGGTGGGTAAATGAAGCAAGTTCGCGCCTTTACGGTACACATTCGTTTACAGATTGGGCAAGTATATGCGCCACAACAAGTTAATTAATTATATTGTAGTGAATTAACAATAAAATATAAATACGTAAACAAATACGTTTCGAGTTCCAAAAATTTAACTGCACTTAAGGTGCCAAGACAAGTTGTACTTATTTAGGTGTTACGCTTGAGACGTTTTCGGTAGCAGTGTGACTTCCCGGAGATGGTTTGTTTTCAGCGCAGAAGTATAATTAGAAAAATCTGACCTTATGTGGTAGATAGAGGTTTACGATGTTGACACACACAGGAGAAGATACAGATATGTGGTGTCGGTTCCAGCTGCGGCGACCCCTAATTTTGGTAGGATGTCCCGTACTTCAGCAATCTTAACAGCAAACCCCAAGTATGCGACACACGCAGCGACAAGACAATAAAAGGTAGAAAAAGATCCCACGATGAATTTAATCAGCCAGGTAATTGGTTTTGTTTAGGCCAAAAGAACCTTTAAAGCCGAGTAATTTTAATCCCGGAGTAACTTCTAATCCCGGAGTAACTCGCCTTATCTGAAAATTATGCACGGTGTAACGTTGAAGAAGCCATGAAGAATATTTGTCGTACCTGAGTGCAATCGAGCGACCATTAGAAGAAATTAGTACACGCATCCGTCCTAAGATAAACTTCAGAAAATCGAGTAATCAATCCTTTCCCCAGCTAAAAATATACCGCTATACATTGAAAGTTTGCAGGGTCCTATACATACCACTAGAAAATTTGACGGAATTACGATGAAGCACTCAGATGAAGGCAAATTTGAATTTCACGTAACACGACGTGATAGTAGTTGTTACAAGGCGGAAATTGAAGATCAGCCGAAAATGTATTGGCCAATTAGGACAACGCGGAAGTTGAATTCTGGAAATTAAATCCCCAAAAATTTTCGTTAAGGAGCGAACACGGAGAAATGTCGCGTTTACACCTCGACTCCGTGTATTGTGTGTTGCCTAACTCACAGTGACCGTTACAAATACTTATTGTCAACGTATATATTTAGTTTTTTGACAAGAATTTATTACATAATTACAATTAAGATACCAAGTTATAGTTTAAAATTAAATGAAAACTTTTTTTTTAAATAAAGGTATTACTATATAAATAAATATAAGAAATCAATAATGGGTGTGACCTCCATTATTATTGATACATTCTTGGAGGCGTCTGCTCATTGACGCTATCAAGGTATCAATATAATTAATATTAATCGTTTCCCATGCGGTATCAATGGCTGCAATTAGTGCATTACGGTTTACTGGTATAAAATTTGGCCCTTGTTGTCTTCGGATAACAGCAAGTATTCGAGCCCAAACATTTTCGATAATGTTAAAATCTGGGCTTTTTGCTGGCCAGGGTAACAGCTCCAAGTTATTTGCTTGTATCCAGTTGCGCACAACCTGCGAAGTATAGGGTCATCATATCCCGATAGTTAATCGAATGTTCCAAGAAAATATGTGTAAATAGTAAATGGAATCTACTAACGTAACGTTAAGTCGTTAATTATAGTTACATAACTCTCCTTTCATAAGATATAGTTCATATTAATATGCTTATTGTAAAGCTTCGTACACACCTGAACAACAAACCGAGGAACAAACAGAACAACGAACCGAACGGCAATCGGAACATTAATTTGGACGGTGCTACGTACGAATTTTAGAACAGATTCGCAAGTCCTGATTGTTCCACGAACGGTTTGCGGCGTTCCCGCAACTTGTCGGTTTTTCTCCGACATCAAAGAAAATGCGCGCGAATGCGTTTGCAGGTTTGGACGAATCTAAACAAAACGGCGAACAAACTTATGCGGGAGAATTAAATTATTTATTTTTGTCCTCCCTTTTGTGGGTTTGTTGTGTTTTAGGTAATATTATGGAAAAAAAAATGTTTTAAATTAATCAGTGTTTAAGAATGCAAGAAAAAAAATGATGTCCCTATTAGCATCATTTGGGCGGGAAATTTCCAAAATAAAAAAGCGAAGTAAATTATAATTTTTACTCTTCTTTGTGCGTAAAAATTTGGTTGGCACTATCTTCTTGTTTTCCGCAATTTTCTCTTCTCAATAATAAATATATATGAACTGAAAACTACTGAAAATAATTATGGGAACAGCACAAACGTTCCGTTTGTTGTTCGGATTGTAGAAATCATAAAAGATCGTTTGTCGTTCTGTTTGACTTTCGGTTCGTTGTTATGTTTGTTGCTCGATTTGTTGTTCAGGTGTGTACGAAGCTTTACAACTTAAACAACAATTTTTGGCAAATAAAGATTAGTTTGTGATGTAATATTAGAAACACAAATTTATATCATATCAAATTTATGACAACTTAAAAACCAAGAACGTGTATGTTATTGCTAAGAAATTATTAAGGAAAAGCGCAATTGCAGTGTAAATATTTATAATTAGATATTTTCAAAAGTTTATAAGTCCTCTATTGTAATCTTAATACTTAAAAAAATCCTGTCCATTAGCATTATAAGGAAATGGCTTTTACTTTATGAATAAGTTTCAATAACAATAGAATATCCTTGCTTGTTTAATTTACTTCCTTTGAGTCATATTGCTCTAAGGGTTGTTACATTGGTCATTAGAAGTATGTAATAAATAAACAATTACCTACTGTTTGAGAAGGGGTAGTGTGAACCAATAAATAAAGTAAGAAATGTAAATTCCATTTTAGTTTAAAATTTCAAGTGTTGTGAAAATGCCACCTCATCTCGGTGCTGATTTGAAAGCGCGGATTGTTTCGGAATTAGCGGCGGGCCGTAGCGTGCGTGAAATTTCACGTATGTTAGATATACCAAAAAGCACCGTAGGGCATTACCGAGTAAAATGGAATCTTGAACACACTTTGGAAAGAGCCATCGGAAGTGGTAGACCTAAAGTATCTACACGTGCTCAAGATCTCGAGTTGTTTCATTACGTAACAGAACAACCATTTGCTACATACTCCAGGGCTATAGCAGATACACATTTTCCCGGATGCCGTATAACTGCACAAAAAGATTAAAGGAGATGGGAATAAAGAAGTATAATGCTGCTGCGAAAGAAGTTCTCAGTGACGAAAATATGAGACGTCGTCTGGAATTTGCAAGGCGATATGTGAACGAACCTTTGGAATTTTGGAATCGAGTGATTTTTAGCGACGAAAAACGTTCAATAGCCGCAACGATGGACCACTAAAAGTTTTTAGAATGGAAGGAACTCGTTACGAAAATAATCACATATGTCCTAAAAAACGAAGTGGTTATTTTTCTGTGAATGTGTGGGTTGGGTTAGCGCGCAGGGTCCAGGAGTTTGTTGGGCTATCGATGGACGTCTTGATTCTGCTGCGTATTTAGATATTTTGGAAACTATTATGAAACCTTCAGTCGAAGTGTTTTATCCAGACGAAGATTATATTTTCCAACAAGTAAGTATTCTTATTTCACTATACTTTCTCCAAAAAATAGTTCGGGATCTGTTGAATTAACATTTTCATAATGTATTTTTGTTGTTAAAGGACAACGCCCCTATTCATACTTCGCGGGTTGTGCGCAATTGGATACGAGAAAATAACTTGGAGCTGTTACCCTGGCCAGCAAAAAGCCCAGATTTTAACATTATCGAAAATGTTTGGGCTCGAATACTTGCTGTTATCCGAAGACAACAAGGGCCAAATTTTATACCAGTAAACCGTAATGCACTAATTGCAGCCATTGATACCGCATGGGAAACGATTAATATTAATTATATTGATACCTTGATAGCGTCAATGAGCAGACGCCTCCAAGAATGTATCAATAATAATGGAGGTCACACCCATTATTGATTTCTTATATTTATTTATATAGTAATACCTTTATTTAAAAAAAAGTTTTCATTTAATTTTAAACTATAACTTGGTATCTTAATTATAATTATGTAATAAATTCTTGTCAAAAAACTAAATATATACGTTGACAATAAGAATTGCCTTAGTTTTTATTTTCACTTTTATATTAACTACAGAAAAAAATGAAACGTCATAAAATATACATTTTGTAAGGACTAAATATTATGAATAGAGAGTTTAATGATTTTTTTAATAACTTACAATAATTAGTAGGTTAGATTTATTTAAAAATAAGTAATAATCAGTCAACCCAAATAACCATGTTTAGTTTTTGATTTAATTTAAAAGTTATTGCTTGTAGACGTTTTTTAAATCAAAATTATTTCTAATTTTAATGATTCATTCTAAACAGTCCTTCTATAAGATAACCCTGCTGAGACTACTTGCTGTTAGAATTGTAAATGATACCCTCAAGCAAACTTTTGTTTACAGAAATTGTGGTGTCCAAGTTTTAAATTTCATGAGTGTACAAAGTATTACCTGAAATATCTTCATTTCTTCCGCATACTGTAAGTAATGATAATCAAGGAACACTTGAAACACGCGTCCGGAAGCCGAGCAGCTCGACAAACTGGGTTCTATAATTATACTAGTGTTTCACCAGCCATCATATAAAACTACTATTTTTTTCTTGACACAACTAATGGAAATTCTAAAAATAACCATATTTATTGCAATTTATGTCATAAAAGAGTAGAGCAAACGTTCAATATCTTTAATCTTTAAATGACAAAACGAATCAAAGGAATGGTAAGTTAGATGAACTTGTACAAAAAATAGCACAGGCCAAAGAGAAAAATGCGAAGCTAAAAAAACAAGCGGCAAAACTAAAATGCTGGAAAAAAAAATTAAAGAAAAAATCAAGCAATAAAAGGTACCAAAGATGTCGTAAATAAGAACAATGAACAAACTAGGAGATATGCGTGCAAACCTGAAAGAATCAGATATATGGATATTCAAAGACTACAATAAAAGTTCAGGAAAAAAGACGGAAACTAATACCTGAACTGAACAAAGCCAGGGGAAAAGAACAAGCAGCATTTTTAAATTGTAATAATCTAAAAATAATAAACAAAGCAGGTTTATCATACAATATACAGCAGAAAAACCCGAAACTCAACGTGGAAAGGCAGACCAACAAGAAAACGGTAACATACAGATCCACGGAGAGACAAATGTTTAAAGAGCAATTTTAAGAGACACAACACATTACATCCCGGAAAAAACTAATCAAAGAAGATAAAGCAACAAACAAAGAACATGATGAAGATAATAAACACGAAAATGAGGACATTTAAAAGGCAGCAAAGCCAAAAATTAAGAGGAGAAATACAAAAAACTATAAAAAGTATGGTAAAGAAAAAAGCAAAGAAAACATTAGGGGTAATAGGAATGGGAACCTGGAATATCCAAGGAGTAAATGGAAAAAGAGAGGAACTAATAAAGTAGATAACAACACAAAAGTTAGATTACCTCGAGATAACGAAAACAAAAAAATACAGGAATACAGAAGAGAGGGATACTGGTTAATATGGTCAGAAGTAGATAAGGCAAAACAGAAGGAGTAGGACTAATAGTAAACTTGCATAAAATAAAAACCATGAAGAGTAACAAATACATAAATGAAAGATTATAGTATCATATGGCCCCAACAATAACCCGACAAAAGAAAAAAAAAAGACGAGTTCTACTAAAAGTTACAATTAGTTACAGATGGAGAAACAGGTAATATTATAATTGTGGGATACCTAAACGGGATAGTTGGAAATGACAATAACAACATCAAAAGGTACATGAAACACTTGGAAAACCACCTAAAAATAATAACTAAACACGACTGATAAACCTATGGGTGACGAATCACCTAATACTGACAAGCACAACACTTCAACACAAGATAGTCTAATGAAGAAATAAAAAGTCAATCACAAACTACTTTATGGTGAATAGAGGATACAGGAAAATAGTTAAAGACGTAAAGGTACAAAGTCTCGTTAAATTTAGAAGTGGCTATTACCTATAAAGAATGAATATAATAAAGAAAAAAAACAAAACAAATGAAAAATTCTATTATAAAGGCAAAATTAAAAGTTGCAGATTAGAAGATGAAGATTTTAAGAAAACCAAAGCAATCTACAAAATAATTTAAAAATGGAAGAAGCTGGAAAGATAGTAGGGGTAGAAAATAAATGGATGTACTTTAAAGAAAAATTGATTCTGGCTGCCAAAACAACTAACATACGAGGGGCAGTTTAGAAATGATCTAGCTTTTGACAGATGGAGTTACTTGAAAACAAATTCCTCGCGGTTTTAACATTTGCTATTCAATACATGACGTCTGCCAAAATTTCAAACAACACCAGAAACAAGCAACTTTTGTGTTTTCGATACAATGGAAAAAGTCGAATATCGTTCGGTGATTAAGTTTCTTCACAAAATAGGGAAAACCTATGCAGAAATCAAAACCGAGTTAGATGAAGTTTATGACGAGTTTGCATCATCGTTAGCAACAGTAAAATTGAAAAATCGTCTTACTAGGTGTATCAAGCTAAAAGAAGACTGTGTTAAGAAATAAATTGTTTTAAACCCAAAAAATGTGTTTTTTTCTACTTAAAACCAGATCATTTTCAAACTGCCCTCGTACGTTACAAAAAAAATAAATAGTAAAACCCATAAATATAACAGAAAATAAAAAACAAAAGAATAATAATAATAGAGAAATTAAACACGCAGTAAAACAAATGGATGGAAACAACAAACTGAAATAAACTATGAAGGACAAGATAGTAAAACAGCGCAAGTATAACACACTGAAAAAAAGTAAAATACAACTGAATGTTCTAATTATAGAGAGATCACCATAACAAGTATACCAAGCAAAGTATTCACGAGAAGAACTACGCAAGATTTAATATTTATGCTAAGACAAATAGGAAAAGTTATTAAGAAAAGAAAAGGGTATAGAAATAGTTTTCATAGACTTCAAAAAGGCTTTTGATAAAATAAGAAAAATCGGTGTGTGGGAATGATTAGGGAAAAGAAGAATAGAAGAAGAAATAATAGAAATAGTTAAAACACTATAATACAAAATTTTAACAAAATTTGAACACATAATACTAAATTGGAAGTATTTAGAAAAAATACAGGATTGGCTCAAGAGTATTGATTTCAATTGACATAGATAAAGCTACCAGGAAATACCCCTGTAAACCGTATTTACATACACGAGTCCTCGGTTCAAATCTCACACAGTGATCGTGTAAAATGTCAATTTCAATACTATAGTTTTTGTAAATGTTCTATGAATACAAAAATATAGCAAAAATTAGGCTTACCGTAATTGAGATATTATTTTTTGAGATTAACTATTCCATTTATTTGTTATTATTAACTTAAAAAACGTTTAAATAACGTTACATTTACATTGAAATGAAACGTTTCAAATTGAAACGTTTTTGAGGGCGGGGGTGTTACGTTTGGAACAATTTTGAAACGTTACATACAATGTTTCACGTTTCAGTGAAAAACACTTAAAACTTCACCACCTCTTAGCAATTTCTAATGGTCTATCTTATCTGTATATGTTCATGCTATGAGATCCAAGTTCCAAATTATATATTTCAGGCGTAAGCTATTTTAAGAAAAATCAGTTAAATTTGGAATATTCTAACATTTTGGTAATGATTTTGAATTTGATTATTAACTTTATTGTTTTTATTTAGTTTTTTAATGTACGTAATTGGATTTTATTTGTTAAATTAAGTTCAATTCAATTTTTTTGACGTTCCTTTAACTGATTTCGAAGATTTGTTAGATATCTAAGCTGTGTTACGGTAAAATTCACTCTTATTAGAATTTACTTTTCTAGTTGTAAAATATCCCTGAGTCCGTATGTTAGTGCTCGCACCGGTCCTGTTTAAATTTTTTGGGTAGAAGGTCGGAGTCTAAATCAAATTACAAACGTCCACATTCTCCCTTTCCTGTGTTAATCATTAATTAGTGCGGTTCTATTAATACAGAAGAATGAAATTCGTTGAGATGGATTAATTCAAAATTTAACACATTCCAATGGCGTACCGATGTATTGATACTTTTTCGAAAAGGGGGTTAAAAATGTAGAAGATGAGTAAACTTTCATCATTAATTAATTATTTTGACACATTTCATTTTATTAAATGTTCAAATTGACCTCCACCTACTTCCATGCAATGGTATAAACTACTGACTGTAATAAACTAAAATTTGACACATGGGTTTGTCTAAACATTTCGGTTTATTATAGTCATTAGTTTTTGAGGTATTCTAAAAAAATTAATTTTTTTTTTAAGTTTACCACCCTGTAACTTTTTAACGAAGTTTTCCTAATAAAAACTTTATATGAAAAACCCAATTTAAAATTTTTATCAAATAACACGTGGGTTTATTTTTGGCCACCACTGGTGAATCACCTTGTTTATCAGAAATTGCTAATATCATTATCGATCACATTTTTTAGGAATTTTAACTAATTAATTACTAATAATTGAACTAGAAAGTATGTACTGTATTTAGAATGACACTTTAATAGATATTAATGTGTTCTTAATGATATTTAGGGGAGAAATACGGAATGTAATTATAACGATAGCCTAACTAATGATAATTGTCATATCATATTGGTATATCATAAGGTGTACTTACACTGCAGTATTGAGTTTCATTGGAATGGCATCGAGTCCTGAATTTATTCCAAGGAAACGCGTGAAGAGGTCTGCGCTTTCTGCCAACGAAAAAACTATTGTGCTCAATGTGTACAATTATTTGAAATGCCATAATCCGTTGAAAACAGTTCAAGAGACAGTTGATATGTGTTCACATATGACTGGCATTGGAAAAGCAACAATATTCAGATTTTTGCGTGAAGACAAAGTTTCTGTGCGTGAGCCTAGTTTATCTCATGGTAGAAAAAAAAACTGAAATATCCGAATATGTGAAAAGTACAATTAGAAGAATAGTGCATTTGTTTTATTTTAAAAAAGAAATACTCACATTAAATAAAATTGTGTCAGTTTTAAAGAGGAAGAGGGTATACCCAATTTAAGTAGAACAATGTTGTGGCAAGTTTTGAACGAATTGAATTGTTTATGGAAAAAAATGAATAGGAAATCAGCTCTTATTGATAAGGAACAAATTGTATGTTGGAGAAGAAATTACCTACGAAATATCTCTAAATTACGTTCTGAAGGCAAGAAAATTTATTATTTAGACGAAACGTGGGTAAATGAAGGTTATACTGTGGGGAAAATGTGGCAAGACAAAAATGTAACCAGTGGACGACAGGCTTTTTTAGAAAGATTATCTACATGTATAAGAACTCTTTCAGGAAAAGGGCAACGCTTAATTATTATGCATATAGAAAGTGACGAAGGCTTTGTAGAGGGAGGTTTACTGCTATTTGTTAGATTTCATACCAAAGAGTTCCGTAATTGTTATGGACATTGCCAGCTACCATTCCAGACAAATCGAACGTTTACCTACAACTTCCTGGAAAAAACACGTTATAATGGAATGGATCTCAAAAAATATTGCTTTCGAAAATGATATGGTAAAAAGAAAATACTAAGTCTAGTACAAGGTGTTAGGACAGAGTTTAAAAGATATGCAGTTGACGAAATGGCAGCAAAACACGATATTTTTGTTCTACGCTTACCGCCATACCATGTGAATTAAACTCTATAGAATTAATATGGGCGCAGGTGAAGTGACGTTCGACAACTTTTAATGACTTCTTTAAGTGATGTGACTGCAGAAAAATGGAAAAAATTTATAGAACACTTAATGAAAGAGGAACAAAAAATGTAGGAATTTGACAATTTGATAGAAGTTACTATAGAGCCTATTGTAATTTCAATACGGTCAAATGATACTTCTTCCAAAAAAACAGGTGAATTTTCAGAATAACTAATCATCAGTCTATTGTGATTAGAAATTTAATTAGAGATGAAATAATATTTAACCTGGATTAGGTTTTGTTAATACCATTTTTGCCGGTAAGACTTTTAACCTATTTTGCCTCGTGTTAAGAATCGCCTACATTTGAGTTTTTTTAATTACTGTTTTCTTTTTATTGTCATGCTTCTACTTTCGTTATTTATCTGATGTCTTCTTGAATTGTTAATACTACGACACTTGCTGTGCATGAGGATCAGTACTCAAACAACCGATGTATAGATAGTTTAATAAAGAAAGTTAGGCCACCGCAATATTATGATCTACGTGGAGGTGTTCCTGCATGTTAAAATCCGATATCGCTAGCTACGAAAAATGAACGACGTTAGAGTCATCTTGTTTTACTACTTAGGGTAACTCTTAATTGGAATTCTCCGCAGACCTCAAGTTCGATAGTGCAGCCACTTTCGATTTTAGCGTGTTTGTCCCATTACCCAAAGTACAAGTACTAAGTGTCCTGCGGTAGTGATAAACTTGGAAGTATTGATGTCAAACGACCAAAAAGGGCGAATTATTGTGCTACTACTCGTACACGTATTTTATCTTAACTTAAGTAATTTACCACAAGCTGACAATTGTTGAGGACTTTATGTCGCAAAACAAGTTACTATCACTAGACCGTGTCTTATCAATTATTCTAAGTATTGTTATCAAAGTAACTGTAACTACTTTCACGAATTACTTTGAAGGTTAAAGTGACACTTGAAAAAAATATCTACTAATTTCTAAATACAAACTCACATGCTCGGTTTTCATTCTAGGCTAGTCTGGTTAAGATCTTTAAAGGTCTGCCCTGTGCACAAAAAAAAGGCAATCGTCTGGATATTTCAATCTTTAGGCCTATTGCAATTATCTGTAGTTTTACAAAAGTTTTTGAAATTCTTTTTCATAATATTCTGTATCCTGCAGTATGTAAACAATTAACCATTCATCAACATCGTTTTATAAAAGGACGTTCCACTGTCACCAATCCTTTGAGCATAACCCAAACTATTGCGGAAAATCTTGTCAATAATATTCAGACCGATGTTATTTATACGGATTTCTCGAAAGCTTTTGACAAACTCGATCATAGTATATTACTAAAGAAATTATCCAAATTTGGTTTATCCCAGGCATTATTAAAGTTACTTTTGTCGTATTTATCAAATAGAACGCAATATGTTGTTTGAAATGGTTATAAATTGCAAGATTACTTAGCTACGTCTGGTGTGCCTCAAGGATCCAACTTAGGTCTCCTGCTGTTCATCATATTTATAAGTAACATTTTAGATGGGATTGATGTTAAAGCATTGTTATATGCAAATAATGTGAAGTTGTATCAAAGAGTTACAAGTATTAGGGATTGTTATTTTCTACAAGATAGTTTAAATCGCATTTTAAACTGGTGTCGTAATAATATGCTATACTTAAATTCTACTAAATGTACTGTTATGTTTTTTTCCTTAAAACCAGAACTTCTTCGGCATGACTATAACACTGGCTCTACTGTCTTAAACAGACCCAAAATGGTTACAGACTTGGAGGTAATCTTTGACCCCAACTGTCTTTTATACCTCACATTAATAATATTGTATCTCAAGCTAGCCAAAATTATGGGTTTATTGCAAGATGCTCCAGTGACTTTACTAACATGTCTTCTTTGAAGCATTTATTCATTGCATTAGTTCGTCCAAAGCTGGAGTACGCATCCATAATATGGTATCTCCGGTACAATACACAAATAGATTGCATAGAATCTGTACAATGACGATTTTTAAAACTATTGAGTTTTAAAATGGATAAAGTATACCCAAACATAGGCATCTCTCAACCCACAGATACATTCTTTCAATAGCTTTATGGTGAGGAGAGAATACTTTTCCATTATTTTTTTAAATAAAATAGTATGTAATCATATTGATTGTCAGTTATTAAAAACTCACCTATCTTTGGCATGTGAGAAAATTACAACTTAAATACGCACTAACTTGACATATTTAATTCTTCTGTTAGACAAATTAAATCAATATACTTAATCCGGAATTTGTAGTTTGTTTAATTACTTTATTAGTATCTGTTTAATATTTGTCTTGTAATTTAATAATTTTCTGGTGCTCTAATTTTTAATGGGTAATTGTTAATTAGAATTAAATAAATAAAAATAAAATAAAAAAATAAAATCGCCATACAAGAAGTGATAAGAACTCGTCTCGTTCTGTATAAAATGTTATTTATTAATGTTAACTATTTATCTTGTGTGTCGCCGATATAAAATTAACTATAAAATAGATAAAACAATATCCTTATTTTTAGTGTTTTATATTTATTCTATGATTAAACAGCAGTAACAGCAGCATTGGAGTTTAATTCTGTTTGATGTTTACACGATTCAAAGTTTTGATTTTACGTTTCTTTTTTAGAATTCAAAGAGCGTTGGAAGGATTATGTAAAATAATTCTTATAGGTCTTGGTCTGTCATTGTTCAATTATTTTTTCAAGTCGTTTAATGCGAATATTTTTTGTTTTGATAATTAGAATTTCTTTTATTAAATTGGTTACAATCGTCTTATCATTATTAATACGTGTTTCAAAAGATTGCGAATCACTTCCACTACTTTTATAAATTATGATATTACTACGAATCGTTATATTCTTTATTCTTTTGGAAGTTTGATTTATTTAGATCATCGATTTGTTATTTTAAGTCCATTTCAATTTGGAAACTTTGCTGTCACAATTTATACATTTGTTGCAAAAATACGAAACCCTTCCATGTTTTGCAAATAAGTCGAATGTATTGGTAATTTACACTTGTCGCAAGAAATTTCTTTCTCAGCATTCAAGTTATCGTTACAAATAGAGCACTTACTTATGATCGGCATATTACTAAATAAATTAATTAAATTGTTTGATTTACCCTCAATTCACAACAGGAAGCGTATAGGTATACGTGTTGTACACTTCACCTTACTAACAGTCTTACATAATAGTGTTAAACAACGGAAATAAAAAGTTAAAACTTAGATCACAAAAAAATTAACCGAACTCAAGTCAGTTAACTTCTAATAAATAAAACTGAAGAAATCAGAAACTACTAGTGTTGTATCTATTATTAACATTCAAACAAAGCATTGCTTAGAAGCATAAAGTTTTATATTTATAAAAATCGATGAAACTATTTGCAACGTTTTTTAGTTCAGCCACATTCGTATACTATAAATAACAACAACCAAATGTCAAACGCAATTTATTGCTTCGTAAACACGAGTACTCACTTGTTGCGGGTTGTATGTACGTGCGTTAACTAATTATGCGGCATTAAATTGCATTCACGATCGAACTTTAAAACTCAAACATAATTAGATAATTACCGATTCTAAGAAATTTATAATTATTTAAGCAGTGAACTCTTATTGCCACAAACATACATTATATCACGTAACGTTCGAATACCAACTGTTGAATTTCAAAAACTAAAAATATGTATAATGCGTTAACGGAAGCTGAAAATATTATTACTAGGTAGGAGTCACAATACTTGGTAGACAAAAATAAAGTTAATAATAGAAAATTTAAAAATAAATTTGATACTCATCCAACGCCATCTGAACTATTAATTGAAAATCCAATTACGTAGAAGCAAAAATAATACGTCAAATCCAACAATATAATTACACATTTCTAGTGTAAATGTAAAAATAAACTCTGCAGATAGTAATAGTAGTAGCAGTAATAATAATGATTTTTCTAATTAAATTTACTAAAAACATGACTACTAAAGTTACTTTATATAATAAGAATGACAATCTATATACATAAGTAATACACGCTTATACGTGTAAATAAAAACGTTTCTACAGAAAAAAGCTTATTTTTAAAATTCTTAGTTTTGTAGAAAATATTTAGCATATTCACGATTCAGCGAGCTGCAATGAAATCGTATGCTACCTTTGATGTAGTATGTCTCTGCAGTTTAATTTTTGAGAGATTTTATAAATGCATATTTTCGATTTATTCAGAGTGTCGCATTTGAATTACAAATTATTTTAATAATTCAAATCGCACTGTGTTAATTATAATTCCTTAAAAGAAAAAAGAAAAATTGTATGAAGAACTGATTTCAGAATACGATTAAAAGTATTTTTCTTCAAGCGACAATAAAACGGAATATTATTGAACTACTGGCAGACGCTAAAATAGTATATTATGTTACTAGAGTAGAACGCATTCTTTTGTGTTGAGCGAAGGTATTGCGGCCGAAGCGCAGCTGAGGCCGCAAAATACTTTGCGAAACACAAAAGGCGTTCGACTCCGTGTAGCATATACTATTTTTTCTTCAAGCGTAAAAAATAAATTCTTGAAGTAATTGAGGTGGTTTTAGAATGAATAGGCAACAGCGTTAACTCAACTTTACAACTGTCAAACATGACTGTCAAACAACATTATTTTTGTTGTGTGTATTAACACGGTTTGTAAAAGGAAAATTTTTGTATTAATTTGTAGAGTAAGAAAGAAAGCTATAATTATTTAACAATACAACAATAATAATAATTAACTCTTATTTCAGATGAAAACTTAAAACAAACATTCTTTTGTAGTAACTATATAGTGGAAAAAATACCTATTTCTTATTTATAGTAATATTAAAGGTACAATTTTGTAATGTCGAGTTAATAATATTTAATCCACTAATTGCTGTTTTAGAACTGACATTGACGTCATTATAGTCGTGATGGATTTCATATTCACTTGACTGGGATATGCTCGATGTTGCGGTGGAAGTACTAGGCCTGTTAAGAGCACCTGATGTTACGGTAGATGTGTTACCTTCATCGCACCCTAATATTCTATGAGCAATTTCACGTTTGATTGAAAGGGAGTCTTCGATGTATCCCTCAGCTACATTGTTAGATTTCCATCCACCGTGTCTTTTTAGAGTGGTAATGTCTTCACCATTGTCAACTAACAATGTAGCTGAGGTTCGTCGCAGTGTATGACCAGTGTATTCCTCTGGATTAGGTAGTTTTAAAAAGTTGCCACTTGTTTTGGTATACCTGAAATTTTATGTATCCCCATAACGACACGGTGGCATCTACCATTTTGGTATTTTAAAAGAATCTTGTTATGTTGATGTCATTAGGTCAAAGTGTCATATATTGTCTACATAAATTTAAATAAAAATCTCCAACTATGGTAAATGTCCGTGACTTATTCGTTTTAGTATTAGGAATTTTTACTAGTATTATACGTTCCAGGTCTTCGATATCCTGTATTCTTAAATTGACTAGTTCGTCGCAACGACATGCCCCACTAACTCCGAATATTAATACGATCTAAAAAAATAGTATCTACTTTAGCGATTGAAAAAGTTATATTTGAAATTACCTTCATGGCCAAATATTCATTGTTTGGCGCATTTTGTAAAAAGTTATTAAAATGTTCTTTTGAGAAAACTTTTGCTTTTTTTGGTTGATACCCATCAGCTTGGCGCTTCAAGAAGGAAATTAATTTTGCGTAATTTTTCAAAGTTTATGTCATGTTTAATATTTAATTGGCACTTTAGCATGGAATATTGTGCCCATAATGACGAACTTTTCATAGTTTCCGCCAAATGGGAAAAATACGCTAACATAACATTTTCTGTGTAATTGATTATATTATTTTCTTGCGCCCATTTCAAAAATTTATTGTAAGGAAAATCATATATTTTGCGCGATTTGTTGGGGATCAAATTTTCAACTAAGGCATCGGCGATTTGTTTTATTTTAGGTGGAATTCCTTCAATTTGCGACATTTTTAAAAGTTTAAATTTTAAATGGCGTTTCTGCTTAAAAGTGCTAATACCTCTACCGGCAAACTAAGTTACTAATTGAGCGTAAAATAATAATATTATTGTACGCCGTAAAATAACGTAGTCGTTCTATATATTCAATGCGGTATAGTAAAATTAATATTTTAGCACGCTTGAAGAAAAACGTTTTTTACTGTCTAAACATTAAAACCAACAGTTCTTTTGTTTTTACAATTATTTACAAGTTGGTACCTCGGTTATTTTATATTATTAATGTAACAGTAAAGTACCAACTTGATTCGTCGAGAATAAAAAGTCACTATAACACTCGAGAATCTCGAAAATTTGGAAACAATACATGAAAACAAGCAATAAACGCGTGAAGAAAAAATAATATATATCACTTCTTGTGAAATAATCTACTATTTCTAAATCGATAAAAAATTCACAAAATTGTTGCATTTGATTTAATTCTATCCAAACTGCATTTGATAAGTTGTATATCTTTTGTATTTTCAATGTGATTTAAATAATTATTTCTTGTTCTGTTAATGATATTTTGAGCAACAATTATATTGTACACATATGTACATTTCAGTTGAATTAATTAATTTAATAAGTAAACTATAACTTTCAGTCAAACCAATAATAAACATATATTTTTTTTATTTTGGATATAGATTATTTATTGAATGATCAAACAAATTTTCATAAATTATTCCTTAAATATTAATTTTACCGAAATTAAACATTTACCAAAAAACTTTTTTGTTTATGTTTATAATTTTTAATTAACGTCATATTAATTGTTATTTTGTAGTAACTTCTGATGATGACTTGCAAATAATAATCTTGTATCCTTATACAGGGTGAGGCACTACCAACGAATTATTTTGTTCCTCTAAAACGACAAATAATGTAAGAAATCTTAAGGCATACATACATCGAGAATATTTGAAACCACATTTTAAAAATATTTTTAATTCTACAGAGTGCTCCAGACACACGTACTATATAAAACTTGGGTTATTTTAAATAAAACACCCTGTATTTTTTAAATTGTACGATAAAAAATAATGTATGTTTTTTAACATGTCTCTATACTTGCTTACTTCTGTTTCTAAGACAAATCGATTTTACCTGATTTGCAGACCCTCCAAAAAAATGCAATAACTTCAAGATAAATAATAACAATCAAACTATAAGTTTTGCAACATCTAGTGTCGACTCGTGTTAGCGATCACATACGCAAATGGTTCGCATTAAGCAGCTTTGTCTACAGGTATGTGAAAGCAGTAACATAAGTCGATTCTTTGATAATTATATCCAACATAAATGTTAGCAAAAATAAAAATTTTGAATCGCGTGCTGTAAGTTCGCAAGAGATTGTACAATAGCAAACAAACACTGAGAATCACTCGACAGCTGTTTCGTCTATTTGGGACGCTTCAGGAGTGATATAGAGTGTCCACTATTGTTATATTCAAACTATAAGTTTTGCGAATAAAAATAATTATGACGTTACTTGGACGTTACTCAATGAACGTTTTAACAACCCACAAATTATTAGAAAACTTATACAAGAGCTTATTTCAATTAGAACAAATTTTTAGAGAAAATTATAATAGTATCCGTCAATTAATCGACACGTTCAATCATATTAAGCAAACCTACTGGGCATTGGAAAACCCTACTATGGTTATTTGTCCAACAAGCAAGAGAAGCGATTCTTTTTTCCACTTGCAAGTGAGAAATTAGAGTGAGAGTGAGAAAAAATCTTTCCTCATGTGTTAGACGCAACATTTTTTCACGACATTCTCCAAAAAACCAACCAACCAAACCAAATGAAAGAAAAACTATTATTTGTAAATGTCATAGCTCAACGTTACTAGGCGCGTAATTCTAACCAATAAATAATGTTTAAAAGTCGAAATACAAGATACTAAATTAAACAAAAATGACTGAATAATAATAGTTATTTGTGTAAAAAAAATTAATTTGTTTAATTAAGTTCCAAGCGACATTCTTGCTACATGACATTTTTTTCGTCACTAGTGAGAGAAAAACAATTCTCCTTACTATTTGTAGAGAACAAACGTCTGTTTTTTAAGTATGTCGTGGAAAAATAAATTTGTTATCAACAAAATTAGATCAATATACTAAGCGTGAATGGGAAAAACATAGTACAACAAACAATTATACTACTATACACGATTTAAAAAAATTTCTGAATAAATGGTGTCAAATTCTAGAAACATTGGCTTCGGGTCCACGACAGAAATCACTTACAAACTATCACCAAACTTTAACAACACAATGTAACCAATAATGTCGAATGCTTTCTTTGTAACAAAGCTCATCCTATTTATAATTGCCGTGAGTTTTTAAATCTTTCAATTAAAGCTAGAATAACAGAAGCGCAAGGATTAAAATTGTGTCTAAATTGTTTAAGAAAAAATTACGCAACAAAAATCTGTCATTCTGTTTCATGTAAATACTGTAACGCAAAACACAACAATCTATTAAACATTGCCACATTTGATAATCAAGAAAGTATCTCATTTACTAAAAACGTTTAACAAAGAAACCTGCCCCATCAACTTGATTAGCGATAAATTGTCGTGTATCTAATCAATCATCGCAGATTTTATTATCAACAATAATTGTTGAAGTGGCCTTGCTCGACAGTAGCTCGCAATCCAATTTCACTTCTAATGAATTCTGTAAAAAAGTAGGGCTGAGTACCAGTCAATCAAACACTTTAATAGCAGGAATTAAATACAATATCAAAAATGTATCTAGAATTACCAACGTTGTCATGCATTCACGCTACAGTGCATTTTAAACACACATTTCCTGTTTAGTTATCTCAAAAAACACTTACCAACTCATTCATTCGTTCTATCCGTCAAGTTTAAACATTCCGTCCAAGTTAGTTTGGACTGATCCTAATTTTTTTTAATCAAATGAAATTGACATGTTGATAGGTGCTAGTATATTTTGGAATCCTTCATCCGCAGAACAATTTAGTTTGGTAAGAGATCTTTCTACTATTCAAAAATTCAGTATTTGGTTGGGTAATTTCCGGTCAAATAAATAATCGTACCAGTACAAGTAAATCCAAAACAAGCATATGTTGTTTATCTTAGGGTTTAGAAAATCAAATACTTAAATTTTGGAATTTAGAGGAAATTCTTATATTATCCAGTGAAAAATTGTTATGTGAAAATTTCTTTATCAATTCTACGTCACGAAATCAGTTAGGGCGCTAAATAGTTAGATTACATTTAAAAAATGTGGAAACCAATCAAGAAATTCCAAGTAGATTCCTCTAAAACGGTTACACGCAATAAAAAAAATATTCTTACGCAATCTACAATTAAAACGAGATTACTGCTCTTTTCAAAAACATTGGTTCTGCAATAGAATTGGTATCTAGTGAATCATACAACGCGTGGCTCCAATTTATGAATACATTACAAGCATTAAATTTATTACTAATTTCTGGTTTTGTATTTCTTAATAAATCTACTAATGTTGAGCTACATGGTTTCTCGGACGCTTCTGAACGACCATATGGGGCTTGCATATACACCAAACAGTCAATAGTAATGGTTTATTTCATATTAGTAAATTATGTGCTAAATCTAGAGTAGCTTCCCTTAAACACACATCACTACCTCGGTTAGAACTTTGCGCGGCTCTACTTCTGGCAAAACTTTCAAAAACATTAAAATTTACATTTAATAAGATGTTTTACTGGTGTGATTCTACCATTGTATTAACTTGGATAAACAAGGAATCATGTCAATGGAAGACGTTTGTAGCTAACAGAGTGTCAAAGATCCAGCAACGGACAGACAAGGAAACATGGAATTACGTAAAATCAAATGAAAATCACACAGATCTACTTTGCGAAGAATAAAAGCAAACGTTCTAATTAATTCAAATCTTTGGTGGCACGGACCAATTTGGTTATCTGAAGAAACCCACTTTAAGGTCAATTATTGTAGATTAGCAGTGCTTGCCAAAACAAAAAAAAAATTCTCTAGTTACATGTCTCACAATTGTTAGTAATGATATCTTAATTAATCTCCTTTTACAATATTACAAAAGTATTTGCTTATGTCCGTCGTTTCATCTCGAATTGTCGTATTACAAGTCACTTTAATAAAAAGTTTACCTTACTACTACGGAATTAAGACAAGGTACAAATCAATTAATAAAACTCGTACAACGAAGTAACTGAAAATTTAGTTAATAACAAATTAACCTATTTGAAAAACAATCGTCTTTAAATACATTCTTAGACTCCAATAATATCCTTCGTGTTGGAGGTGAATTGCAAAGATCAATTTTAATGATAACAAACGACATCCAGTGTTGCTGCCCTTGTCACACCCATTGACAAGTTTAATATACTAAGTGACTTAGAAAGAAGAACACCCAGTAATAATAAATAAACGATCACAATTTGATAAAAATTAAACTGTTAACTTCTTCAAAAAACTTAATAATGTGTTGTTCCACCACAATGTCTTGTGCACTCATTAACACGTCTGGGTATACTTCTAATGAGGTGATCGATTTCTTCTTGAGGTATCTCATCCCATGCTATACGTAACTGATGCTGCAAAGCCGCTAGAGATTGTGCAGGGTGAGGTAAATTGAGTAATTTCTTCCCATAATATCCAAGACGTGCTCGATGGGCGAAAGATCGAGGGATCTTGGTGGGCAAGGCAACAAAGCAATTTGATTCCCCTCAAAATGAGCCAAAGAAACCCTAGCAACATGAGGTCGTGCGTTGTCTTGTTGGAATGTGCTGTTGGGGATGGTCTGAACATAAGGTACAATATGGGGGTCTACGACCTCCTGGGTGTAGCGCGCAGCGGTCATGTTACCTCTAATGAAGACCAAAGGTGACCTACTTCCAGTAGCAATAGCTCCCCATACCATAAATCCAACTGTGTGGTGCACATGCCTATTCACAGAAAATTGGGGATCTTGTCTTTCACCGCGCCGTCTTCTCACCCTTGCACAACCGTCATGCATACCCAAACAGAATCTGGATTCATCACTAAAGACAATTGAATTCCATTCTTGGTCTCAATTTGTCCGTTCTCTACACCACGCTAGACGATAACGTCGATGCTCTGGAGTCAGTGGTAGCACAAAAAAGGGACGGTATGAAAAGAGCCCGAAGGTTCTTATCCGTCTATAAACGGTTTGCATCCCAATCGGTCTTCCATGTTCTTCAAACCACTGGTCCGCAATTGCCCGTGTAGAAGAGAAGCGGTTCCGTAAAGCCAATAGTCTAAGACGGCGATCTTCGCGTTCTGTGGTTCTTCGACGACGTCCTGTACCTCTCGCTCTTTGTGTACGGCCCTCTTGGTTCCATGCCCGAACACAGACTGCCACAGTGTTTAAACTCCGTTGCGTTCTAGCGGCTATATCTCTCATAGACAAACCAGTCTCACGCAATCCCACAGTTCTACCCCTATCAAACTCGCTTAATTGCCGAAAATTATAGCGTCTTTGCACTAGAGGCATTGTGATTGAATTAAAGAAGTTCTTTGAAATGCAATTTAAATCGCTTAAATGATAACTGTACTTACAGATGCTTAATTCATTGTTTTAGGGCTACTTAATCGTAAGTGTTTTTAAATGAGGTTAACAAAACAACCGCTAGGGCAATATGGCTAAAAAACTGATCGTTTCTTATCTTAATATAAACAAATATATTTCCAAAAAAAATTTACAAAATATTCATTATTACTGGGTGTTCTTCTTTCTATGTCACTTAGTATATTAAATTTTGATCATTTGAAATTGTTGCACGCAGGACCACAAACAGTATTAGCGCCTGCGCGTAAAAAATACTGGCCAAGAATAGAAAAATACAGTAAAACAAATTATACGTAAATGTATCAAATGTTTTTGGGCGTGTTCTAGCACAAATTTACAACCCCTGATGGGTGAATTACCTACTACTCGCATCACACCTGTAAGACTATTTACATATTCTGGTGTAGACTACGCTGGCCTCTTTTAATAAAGGATAAGAACGTTAGAGGCTGTAAATTAATCAAGCCTTATGTTGCAATTTTTGTTTGCTTTTCCGTTAGACAATACACCTCAAGCTAGTTTCAAATCTCATCACCGAATTATTTTTAGCAGCCTTTAGGCGATTTATATCTAGACGTGGTAACTGTAAAAATGTCTATTCTGGACAATGGAACTAATTTCATCGGGTCAAACTCAGAATTAAAGAAATTACACAGTTGTTCTTTCAAAACACTAATAATAAACGACAAATAATTGAGTCAACATCTATGAATAATATACAATGGCATTTTATCCCCCCGAGATCAAATCATATTAGTGGTTTGTGGGTGTTGAAATACGTGTAATTTCATGTAAAGCAGAAACAGGCGGCAACGCTGCGTTTTGAAAAACGATGTAGTTAGGGTTCGGCGTTCGCCATAATATATTGATATGTAAAATGTGTCTTCTTGTTGAAGTAAATAGTTTTTGCTTGGGCTATTAAAATTGTTTTTTTTTTGTTTTAATTTTGTATTGAGACTTGCTTCCGCTGGCACCTGACAAAATTCAACAGGTTATGGGCTCCAGTTTCGCGTAAGTGAGTTTTAAATATGACAAACAATTCGCGTTAGTGATCCGACATCTCTCCTTACCAACCTGACAAAAACAACGGTTGTTCGCCGTCGCCATTAAGGACGTTGCAGTTGTTAGCTGTTGTCGAAAAGTTCCCGGTTGCTCGCCAGGTACAAACGTTTAATATGGATTTTGTCAAAGGAATAAAACCGCTGGCATCGGCCACCGATTGGCCACAATGGCGTGATAAGATTCTCGACATTCTCACGTATTACAATGCGGTTGATATCGTGGAAGGAAGATCGAAATGTCCGGATGCACCTACAGACAAATCAACCAAATCGGAAAAGGACATTTATGATTCGTGGCGCAAAGCAAGCGCTCAGGCAAAAATTATAATCTCGCAGTGCGTTTCTGAAGAATTACATTCGCGTATCGCCGGCCGGCTGTCAGCCGCCGAAGCCTGGGACGTGCTTGTTAAGGAATTCGATGATAAGGCGGAGGACCAGCTATTCCGAGAATGCTTAAATTTTTTTAATACCGAGTGGGGCGAAACGAAGACGCACCTACGGTTCTAGCAAAAATAAAAGGTCAGTATCGTGACTTTCGAGCTGGTTTAACAAATCGGAAAATTACCACAGTCGATCAGCTGTTGGAATTATTATTCGTTTCAAAAACGCTACACGTACTTCCCAAACGTTTCGAATCATTCAAGTCTTCTTATCTGTTATTAAACGCGTCGGCAGACAAGACACTTGATAATCTCGCATCTGTCCTCGTCACACACGAACGGAACGTCGCACCTGTGTTATCTAAGTCTTCATCGTCTAGTGAAGCATTTTATACGCGTCCGAATACGAAACACAGTGCTAAACGATATGATAAAAATGACGACAGTCCTGGTGTAAAAAAGTATACGAAGAAATCGAACGATGTAGCTTGCCGATACTGCAATACGAAAGGCCACTGGCTTAAAAAATGCACGAAGTGGATCGCCGACGGTAGACCTCCGTATCCTGCCCGAGCCGCCGAAAATTCGAAAAATCCACCTGCAGCAAACGTGTCAGAAGCTAAAAACAAATGGCTCTTGTTGTCGAATGTGAGCAAATCAATGCAATTACATCGTCAGATAATTTTTGGTGGATAGACAACGGTTCCACAAAACATATTACGCCAAATCGCGAGTGGTTCTCAAAATACGAGGAACTTCCGTCTAATTATACAGTGAAAGGTGCCGGTAGCAGTTTAGCAGCCGTCGGTCGCGGCAGCATCGACGTTGTGAGTTACGTAAATGGCCAAGTGATCGAGTTCGAGCTGACAGACGTATGGTATGTACCTGGTGTCCATAAAAATCTCTTTTCGGTCGTAGCCGCTCATGACAAAGTTCCTGCTAGTCAATTTCATTCGACCAGCATACGTGTAGTTTTGTAGTCGATAACAAAACTATGTTCACTGGCACCAGACAATCCAATGGTACCCTGTATAAAGCGTCGTTTGAAACCGTTCTGCCGGAGGCAGAAGCAAGCGTAAATTACGTCGAAGGCGACCGTGTTACCCAACTGTATCACGAAAGGTGGGGGCACATCGATAAAGCACGCGTACGTACAAAGCTCGCGAGCATGGGTATAAAAACAAAATCGAGTACCGAAGTTTGTGGTTCCTGTCAGTTCGGGAAAGCCCACCGCCAGCCGTTTGGAACGCGAATTCCCGCTAAATTACCAGGCGAGTTACTATCTGCGGATGTTTGCGGCCCCTTTGATCCCTCGTACAGTGGTCGCAAATATTTAATCGTTATCAAAGACCATTTCTCGCACTATCGATACTCATTTGTGGAAAAGTCAAAAAATGCGTCCGTCCTGTCTCGTTGTATTCGTGAGGTGTTATCAAACGCGCGAGCCCTTGAACACAACGTAAAGGAATTTTGACAGACAACGGCGGTGAGTTCGACAACGAAGAAGTGCGAAGCGTGCTCCATGAGTTTGGTGTAACACCTCGTCTAACAGCACCGTATACTCCTGAGCAAAATGGTTCCGTCGAGCGCGAAAATCGATCGATCGTCGAAATGGCTCGAACGTTCATGTACGCGAATCCAGACGTAAAATTTCCGCAAGCGCTCTGGGCGGAGTTATGTATGACAGCAACATACATACTCAATCGACTCGGAAAGTCGAAAACCGATAAATCACCGTACGAGTCGTGGACTGGAAAAGAACCACGACTGAAGCACCTCCGAATCGTTAGTTCGAAGTGTTACGTACATGTTCCGGTCCAAAAACGTCGGAAAATGGATCCGAAAGCGATCGTCGGTTACCTCGTGGGTTATGACGGCGATGAACGATACCGAATATACGTACCTGCGAAAGGGGATGTCGTACTTTCTCGTGATGTTGTTTTCAGTGAGAAAATTCGAGACTGCGAAGACCAAATTCAACCTATCGCCGAAGATGCAGTTCAAGGTCAATCGAGCGACCACGACGACGAGGAACCTGGTAGCGCACCGGCCTCTCCTGCATCAAAAGCGTCGAATATTTCCGATAAAGAAACCGATTCTGAACCGGAAAACGTGCGTAATTTGCGATCTTCGAGCGAACGAAAACCACCTAAGAAATTCGACGACTACGTTACCCTAGTGGAAGTATATCTTGCCGAATTAGGCGTGTTACCGGCAAATTACGACGACGCGTTTAAAAGCCCGGAAAGCGCGCATTGAAACTCGCCATGGACATCGAAATTGCTTCAATGCACGCCAACAACGCGTGGGTACTGGTAAATCGTCCTCAGGGAAAGCCAGTATTGCGTAATCGATGGGTATTCCGAGTCAAATTCAACGTTGACGGCTCCATCGATAAATATAGAGCAAGACTCGTCGTCAAAGGCTGCGCTCAACGTCCCGGCATCGATTATGACGAAACATATGCACCGGTTACTCGTCTGGACACCGTTCGATCGTTGTTAGCGATCGCAGCTGCCGAAAACATGCGAGTATGGCAGTTCGACGTCTCTACCGCCTTCTTATACGGAGACATCGACGGCAACATTTATATGCAACAACCAGATGGATACGACGACGCGTCAGGTCGAGTTTGTCAACTGAAGAGTAGCTTATACGGCCTGAAGCAGGCTCCACGCTGTTGGAACCACCGATTCGACGTTTTCGTAAAGAAAATCGGATTCAAAAATAGCAAAGAAGACCCATGTGTATATGTAAGGGTTGTTCGTCGCAAAATGAAAAACGTTAAACTGATTTTCGCCCTTTACGTCGATGATGGTCTGGCTATTTGTACGTGCGACCAAGAAATGAACCGATTCTTGACTCAATTACGCGAAGAGTTCAAGATAACATCCGGCATAGCTGATCATTTCCTTGGTATCGAAATAAAATTACGTGAAAGCGGTGACATCGCGCTGAATCAGACTACATACATCTCCAAAATCATCGAACGTTTCGAGATGACCAGATGTAATTCCGTCGCCACTCCAATAGAGAAATACACGACCCCGCTGGAGCAGAAAACATCGCCAAATTTTCCGTATCGTTCAGTCGTCGGCGCTCTGTTATACGTAGCTCGAGGTACGCGATTCGATATCTCGTACGCAGTCAGTGTGTTGTCACGTACACTTGAAAATCCGTCAGTCGAAGACGTCGCTAGAGCAAAACGTGTGATTCGCTACCTATCCGGTACCAGAAATCTCGAACTGGTGTATCGGAACAAACCGAAGAAGCAGCGATTGAAATGCTTCAGTGATGCAGATTTTGCCGGCTGTCCGGCCACCCTCAGATCAACAACAGGTGTCGTTATCAAATATGCAGGCGCGGCTGTATCGTGGCTGAGTAGAAGGCAGTCCTTGGTTGCCGATTCAACTTGTGAAGCGGAAATAATGGCTGCCAACGAAGCTTCAAAGGAAGTTATTTATATCGCGCGACTATTCGCAGAAATGACTGGCAAGTCATCTGTACCCGTACTAGAAATCGACAACGAAAACGCAACCCGAATCGCTGAGAGCAATGCTGAAAGTCACTGTCGGACGAGACACATTCAGAGAAAGTATTTGTTCATACGCGACAGAATCCGGGAAGGAATGATTGTGGTTGTACACGTCAGCTCGGATCAGCAGTTGGCGGACATCCTTACAAAACCGACGCCTCGTGCGCGCTTAGCGAGGTTGCGTTTGAGGCTAGGGCTAAATTAAATGAAATGTATTCATTTTTTTATTTTTCTTGTTGTCTACTTTAGGGAAAGTGTTGAAATACGTGTAATTTCATGTAAAGCAGAAACAGGCGGCAACGCTGCGTTTTGAAAAACGATCTAGTTAGGTTCGGCGTTCGCCATAATATATTGATATGTAAAATGTGTCTTCTTGTTGAAGTAAATAGTTTTTGCTTGGGCTATTAAAATTGTTTTTTTTGTTTTAATTTTGTATTGAGACTTGCTTCCGCTGGCACCTGACAAAATTCAACAGTGGGAAGCATCAGTAAAATCTATAAAACGCCATATGAAACGTGTTACTTCTAATGCCCATCTCACATTTCAACATTTTTATACGGTACTAACACTATGTCCACTGTCTGATGATCCAAATAATTTGACCTAGTTAACTCCATCTCATTTTCTTATTGGAGAATGTCCTTTAAAACTCATGGTAGTGTTTATAAACGGTCAATTTTAAGGTTATGTGCTTTACCTTTGGACACACATTTAGAAATTTAAGAAAAACTGCACGTTAAATTAATTGTTCTAACTATAATTTAACTTACTAGTTATTATCATTTGTATCATTATTATTAAGACATTCGTTTCGAATAACGTTACATTTATTCAAGACAGGCGGCATGTTCTACCCGTTTGCTCATTAAGCAAATTACCAAAATCCGCACTGATTCATATTTTAAGTAAGATACTAATATTAAGTTACATTGTATCGTATGTATCAATTCTTTTCTTGTTATAGTCTTAAGTAATAATTAAGTTGTTTGTCATTTTCGTGTAGCTATTAGAAAACTATAGATGACATTGTTGTAGGATTAGGGCTTAAAGTTTAAGTAACGATTGGTTTTCACCAAATTGGACGCTCTCCTTCCAATAAGGTGGAGAGGAAATAATTTTGTTTAATGATTTTTAACATGTTGTTTGGCAGTGCAAACTACCTCTTTGTAGCGAACACAAGAAATTAACAAACCGTTTAACTTATTATAAATATCAACAAATAAATTGTGGGTTTAATTCTTTAAACTAAACCAGGCAATGTCAATAAAGCACAATTATTGTGCGTTTCAATTGACTCTGTTCATTATAATAATTTGGCTGCTCTTTTAGGTTTAGAAAAACTTGTAAAAGACCTTGATTATAAAGACTTGGTAAAATTATTTTCACAAATGTTGAACCCGACAAAGAATTTTGTCGTATCGCAGCACTTTCTTTAACAACATATCAACAAGAGAATAAAATCAAACCCACAAGGTTTTGAACAACAAAATTTGTATCAAAAAAAAAAATTAAATTTGTAACGGAATATTTTTAGTTGCTAAAATGTCATGTATGTAACGTTTTATAAATTTGTTATTTATATTTGTAAAAATATAATTTGATTATTTTATTTTCTAAATTAAAACTTTGTTAAATCATAAACCCCGTTTTTATTATGAATCCAAGACTTTGGGATATTGTAAATAAAAGAATGAGTCTCACGTTCACATACAATATAGATCTATTTTATTCAACACCACAATATGTTGAAACCAATATTGTCAAAGCAATTCATTGGTTTAATTGAACGACACTAGATGTTGCAATGCTTACTGTTTATATTGTGAATGATTTTTTTAAATCGTGTATTTTATTTGCATATAGGATTACTTGTTTATCATTAAGTATAATGTATGTGTATTGCTTAGTAAATGTATTGGAGTGCAGTAATTGGTCCTTTGGTTTTATTTGCTAATACAAAGATATTAAACCAAATTAATTATTAATTTTTATTATATTTACATCAATGATGAAATTGCATAACTTTTGTTTTTATTATAATTACATTAATCATGTTAAGAAATGTTCCCACAAAAAAAATTTTAATTTTTATGATTGTACTTTCCTGAAAAAAATTGAAACTGTTTTCAAAAGTATTAGTTTCGTGGGAAAACGCCATTGACGTCACAAAACGGCATTCGCTACTTACAGTATTCAGAATAATCATGTCCAATAGATAGCGCTCCAAAATAACATTTTACTACTCTATTTCTAGAGCATACGTCACTTTTGACAGTGGAAAAAATCGCAAATTAAAACTTTTTGTCACTTTCACAGCTCATTAAAGGTTATACAAAATTTAAGGTTAGTGTACACGATATATTCAATTACAGCTACCGCCACCAGAGGTAAGCCATTTTGGTGTTGTATACGGTATTCTTGTTGTTGATATTTGTTATATAAGCAATTTCTTAGTTATTTAATCTAAGTAATTAGTACTTAAGTGGATTTATGTAAGGACAATTTGATAATTTGCCAAAAATTGATGCAAAATTGGAAATAATCTAGCGACACGGTATGTGGGTATAATATGTATTTATTTTAAATTGATCACTCATTTACAACCGTTACAATACTTTTACAATTTGTTTTCACCAACAATAAAATAATATAATATATTGACCCAATATAAGTTATTAGTTTATATAAAACTTTATTTTTTTTGTGTTTTCGGGCTAAAGAATGAAGAGTTTGTGAAAATTATTAAAAACATGGAGCAATAGGTATCTATCAAACAATCATGTAAAAATTAAATATTTTTTATTAAAGTTGTTAATTTATTAACCTAGACGTTGTAATCTGTGTATGAGCCATACATAACAACTTTAATACAAAATATTGAATTTTTACGTGATTGTCCGATGCTTTATCTATTGCTCCATGCGTTTAATGTAATTTCCGCAAACTCGTCATTTTAGCTCTGGCCCGAAGAAGCACCTACTAATAATCGTGTGCGAAACGTCGTCAAAAAACTAGAGATTTCATAGCTTGGCTTTAAAATAACTCGACCTTCTATGAAAAGGGCTCAAGATTTTGTCGCTCATAGCACACACTAGTGATAAAATTAAACACGCATTTGATTGCTAAATGCGTAATAAGTAACTAAATAAGACGACGATTTATCAAACAAATGTGAATTGAGGGATAGTATAGGTATTAAAACTAAATAAGGTCATTCCATTAAAAAATATGCATCTATTTCCCTATATCCGAAAGTGCCGTCATTTTAACAATATTTTAGTTAGACTTAGAGTAATCTGGTATGGTTGTTTACCAAATTGTATATTGATGGAATTTCAGGAAGTCGATAACTTTCTAACTGACGGACTACATGAATCACTCTGCATTTTAAAAACACGAGCAAATAAATACAAATCGGAAAAGCTTTTCTTTGTATTTTAATATTAAGACTAATTTTAGGTATTTGACAAAAATATTAATATATAAAGTTAATAGTGGGTGTGACCATCTTTATTGTCAATGCATTCCTGCAGTCGTCTAGACATTGACCCTACAAAATTTTGAATATAGTCGACTTTACCCCTTGTTGATTTTAAGTGACAATAGGTTAAGTTTGATCTAATGCATATTTTCAAATAACTAACAATTATGATGAAATAAACATAACTGGAAAATTGGTAAAAAAGTTGTAATACAATTAAGGTAGAAATTATTACAATCGGAAATAATTAAACATTGCTAAGTATTTTATTAAATAAGGGTTTAACGCACATCTCCATTTTAGCTTTAACTAATCTTACGACTTATTCCATCTTTTAATTCATACGGTTATACGTTCAAATAAAAAAATGTTTTTTTGATATACTGCCGTTTCAATTTTTTTTACTTATTACCTATTCAGCAAATCGAAAGCGTGCTTGGTTTTATAAATAACTCATCATTTTAATGAAACTTAGAAATTTTATTTATTCATGAAAATGATTGCAAATGAAAACAGCCACATTCGTATTACGTATTTAAGGAACCCCAAAAAATGTGTAGAAAAAACCTTACTTGTATCGCAATTAATATGGTTAGACATCCAACATGTTTAAAATAGAGAGAATGAAATTGAGACTCGATGTAGAGAAATTCTTAAAAAATCTAAAAATATAAAACAGAAAATACGGTCAAAATGTTAAATTGGTTGAGAATTAAAAATAAATTGTGACAAACGGGAAATAATAACTTCCGAGCAGGATTGAATATAAGAAAACAATTATATCAATACATAAAGGTTTACCTGAACTTTTTACCCTATTCATTGTTAAATGGTAAATAATGAAGGAGGATTAGGGTTAATAATCTTTAAACTAGATATGCTTATTTAACTTGTAGAACCAAGATGTCTCAGTTTTTGTTTTCATAATAGTACAACTATTCACTACATAACGTTTATAAAATTTAATTTAAGATAAATATAAGGGCATTTTTTATCATTATAGTATATGTGGGTGTTTTAGATGACTTTTGAACTGTGTGTGAATTATTCAGAAAGAATTTTTTTTCATTTTGTTTATTGTATATATAACTAATAGAGTATATAACTTTTGAATACCGCTGATCTTTTTAAAACTATGCAATGTATTTATTACAAATTGAATACTTTAATATTAGAGTTAATGCAATTAATAAACAGTATTCGAATTAAAAATGAGAGTAATCAAGTATTACGTTTCATTTGAAAATAATCGGTGTTATTAAATTGGGAATAAGCTGAAGCACTTATTTTATAATTTAAAATCAATAAGATTTACATGAAGTGATTAAACAAATATGTACACTCATGAAATTTAAAACTTGGACACCACAATTTCTGTAAACAAAAGTTTGCACATTGTGAAGCGGGCTTAAGGGTATCATTTACAATTCTAACAGCAGGTAGTCTCAGCAGGGGTTATCTTATAGAAGGACTGTAGAATGAATCATTACACTAAGCACGTTTTAGAAAATAGGTAATTTACGTTGCTTACTTAATTTTTTCTTTAAAGAATATATTTGAAGGTATCGCTAATTAAACACCATAGCTCGATTAATTATCGAATCAAAATTTTGTTTAGGAAATGTTTACAAAATAAAATTAGAAATAATTTTGATTTAAAAACGTCTACAAGCAATAACTTTTAAATTAAATCAAAAACTAAACATGGTTATTTGGGTTGACTGATTATTACTTATTTTTAAATAAATCTAACCTACTAATTATTGTAAGTTATTTAAAAAATCATTAAACTCTCTATTCATAATATTTAGTCCTTACAAAATGTATATTTTATGACGTTTCATTTTTTTCTGTAGTTAATATAAAAAGTGAAAATAAAAACTAAGGCAATTCTTATTGTCAACGTATATATTTAGTTTTTGACAAGAATTTATTACATAATTATAATTAAGATACCAAGTTATAGTTTAAAATTAAATGAAAACTTTTTTTTAAATAAAGGTATTACTATATAAATAAATATAAGAAATCAATAATGGGTGTGACCTCCATTATTATTGATACATTCTTGGAGGCGTCTGCTCATTGACGCTATCAAGGTATCAATATAATTAATATTAATCGTTTCCCATGCGGTATCAATGGCTGCAATTAGTGCATTACGGTTTACTGGTATAAAATTTGGCCCTTGTTGTCTTCAGATAACAGTAAGTATTCGAGCCCAAACATTTTCGATAATGTTAAAATCTGGGCTTTTGCTGGCCAGGGTAACAGCTCCAAGTTATTTGCTTGTATCCAGTTACGCACAACCTGCGAAGTATACGGCCAAATGGGCAAACTTTTGTTTACAAAAATTATGGTGTCCAAGTTTTAAATTTTATGAGTGTACATGTGCTTAGTTCTATAAGAGAGTATACAAAGTAGTTAATTATGTAATAAGTATATAAGGTAGGTCTTTATTGACAAATCCTAGGTTTATGGCAGGACCAGTATCCTTATGAAATATATTACATATGTAAATCAAACGAATATTGTTTTGAGTGTTTATAAAAACAAACCTTTATCTTTTTATTTTTATAATTACGGTCGTGTACTAAAATTTTAATTTAAAACAAACCCTGAAACGTATACGCGTGTAGAGATATACGTTTTATATAAATTAAGATGTGTATATTATCGGAATACCTGTGTTCCGTCGAGTTGGTTGATATACATATTAATTTTATGTAGTAGTTATAACAAGGAAAATACCCATTGGGTGTTATTTCGCTTAGTATTCAATTAAGCATTTTATTATCTGTTTTTTGTAATATTTCTGTTAGCTTCCATTTTTAGAATGAACGGGCAAAATTAATTTTTTTTATTAATTTATGTGAATTTTCTTTTGAAATTATACCGATAATATGTCAAAATATTTTAATCTTATTTTCACAAACGTGTACATCAACTATTTCTAATATTTTAAGGACAATGGCTTATCTGGTGGAATCGATGGAATACGTCCTCATGTTCTATAGGAAAGTGAATGCTTCCATCGTTGACGTTATCTATGCAGCAAATTTATGCACCTTGAGTAAGAAGGATATAAGACCTATAGCGGTTGGAATCATTTTACGCAAAATATGTGCTAAACTTGGATGGAAGGCTTATACCAAGGAAGTTGGCAATTACCTCCGTTCTCGACAGTTGGATTTTGCTTCTAAAGGAGGCTGTAAAGCTACCGTTCGTGCGGTCTGGTCATTTTTAGATTAGAATAGAGGAAGTTCAAAAATTCTTCTGAATTTCGACTGTTGTAACGCATTTAATTGCATGAAACGAGATTTCCTACTAAATGCTAATATTCGAGGTAAAACTCCAAAGTTTTACAAATGTATGCAGCAGTGCTATTCACTTGATACGAATCTGTTTTGTTCAGGAAAGATTATCAAATCACAAGTAAGGGTTCAACAAAGGGATCTATTAGGACATTTGGTGTTTAGTTTGGCCATCCATCGTATAGTGGAAATTTGGAAGCTGAACTGTGTGCTTTCTACCTTAATGATGGAACAATCTGTGGAAGTGAAAAGAAAGTTTTCAATGATTTGTATTTTTTAATTGAGGAGGTAAGTAAAAGAAGGTTTCAAATCAATGTTCGAAGGATGACTCATCAACTATTGACAGATTTAACCTGATTTTTTCTGGAATTCGAATTATAAATAAGTCAAAATTTATCCTCCTCGAGCCTCTTACTAAACAAGTGGGATTGGAACTACTTGAGAAAAAAATGGACAAATTGAAGTTTTTGTTAGATAGACTGCAGAAGCTGAAATTTCACGTAGCTTATTTTTGACTCAAGTATAGCCTGGCAGTCCCAAAGCTAACATATATTCTCCCAACCTTTCCTACTAGGTTTTTTCTTGCGATTATTTAGGAACTTGACAATAAATTTAGGATGTAGATTTAAAGACTAACAAACTTCCACTTCTCAGACTCTCAATGAGATGTTGCAAGTTTACAGATACGTCATGGTAGCTTGGAAGCTTTAGATTGCTGCCTTTAGACATTTTTGGCATTTGTTACGGTTTATTTGTAAACATACTCAAAATATAGCAGTCCTAGAAAACCTTGCCGGCAGCTCCTCTTAGTCAGAAGTAGTCGTAAGCTTTATGAGAATTGTTCGAAATAAAGGCTTCTACACTGCACGAGGAATTTATAAAGCGCCACCTAGGATTGCGTATAAGAGATATTTTAGAACCACTAGGAACTCGTAGACACAGAAACAAACCGTACCTTCATAAAAATATGTACATTGTTATAGCGACTAGAGTTCAATCAACACACATAGAAATACATAGACACACCAATAGATAAAATCATTTAGAGTTAATAGCAAAATATAGTTATAAAATAATAATAACTCACGAGAGCGAGTTAAGATACGAGCAATAATTCGACGCACAAAAGCCCCAAATAGATTAGCGTATTATTAACTTTTCACAGTCGTAGCACCGAATACTCCATGCAAACAATTCCCCGCCAAGTTCGCGTGGCAAATATTGTTTGGAATGTACTTGACAACAAATTACGAAAAGTACCGTACCTTGACCGATTATTTAAATAGTTTAAAAGCGCACAAAATTAATCAGGTACTTGGAAAGATCTTTCTAGTTTACAAATTGTCTATACAGCGCTAAAAAGGTACGTTGCTAATTCACGGCCGCAGTACGTATACATAGACCGCGACAAAATTTATGAATGACATGCATAAAAGAATTAACTTAGCTTGTATGAATAGGAAGTCTTCAGTGTTCGACAGTTAATAGGCAGATGAACAGCTTCCGTACCCAAATCTAGTATTTTATTATCCAATGGAGAAAAGAAAAACCAAAATGGACTCCGTTGATAACAGTTGTTGGGCTGTCTAGCATGTCCTATTTTTGTTATTGTAGACGATTGTTTTTTTAAGTTGCTGTTACCATTGATTATGTTCCATGTGTTTTTCAAGGTTCTTGTAAATACCGATTGTAGTATATTACCTTATCCTTCAGATGTAGTTTATAGATTTTCTTGTAGTGTTTACAAACACTACATTTTTAGATTTTTGGTAGTGTTCTTTTTTTGTAAATCATTTGTAAGTCATGGTTTAGAACAATTATCTTAGCAGATTGTATTCATATTGTGTTTATAAATATTTTACAAATTTCGTTAATGTTGTTTAATTTCATAACGCCACTCTAGGTTTCTACTGCAAAATATTGATAATTCAGAATTTGCGCAAAATGGTCTGAGATTGTAGTTTCTATCACTTTACAGATTATACCATCGTGATATATATTAGTGCACATGCAATCAATCAATGTTGATAAATATAGGGTAACACTAGTTGGGCTCTTTATTAGATTACTTATATCATACAAATTCAACAGTAATCTTAATTTGTGTGCTTCTTTAGAATCTACAAGCAAGTTAATATTTAAATCATCGCAGATAATTATTTTTTTATTGTTATTATTCAACAACTTGTTCAGGATTTGGTCCAAATTCTTTAAAAACTGAACTTGTCAATATCCCCATACGGAGATCGGTAAAACGCTAAGATATTAAGGTCAAATCGTGTAGATATGATTTTACACCAACAATTTTGCTATGTTTTTTACTACTAAAATTTTTTATCCACAAAAGTTCGTTGCAGGATATTGACCATTTTAATTTATCCATAATCATAGCACTAACTCCACCATTTTTAAATATTTTTTTGCAGAATGTAATTGATAGTTCATATCTATTAATATGGCATTGCTTCTATTTGTTCTTGACCAGTGTTCTGAGACACATATTATGCCGACTTCATTTGTATGTAAGTAGATCTCTAGCTCTTCAATTTTATTTGAAATACACTGTACATTTAAATAAAAGATTGTAATTTTGTTTTTTAAGATGCTTTTGATATACTACAAGGTATAACTCTGATAAATACACACAATTATTAAACGTTATAATTTATATCAACTCGTATTCAATAACAACTTACAGCTAACTCAACAACTACATGACTACGTTTTTTTATTGTTTTAGAGTAATATTCAAGAAAATAATCAAATATCTGGAAAACACCATCATGCTAACGTATTCTAGTAACTAGGTAGCGTAACAATACATTTATCGTCAATTGGCAAAAATTTATTATTAGTACAAATTGACAATATCCACTACATAGTGCATTAAAACGTGCATTAATATGAAAAAAATTATAATAAAAATTTAACCAAACATATATTAAACTGCATAAAATTAAATGTATAACTTTTTTTAAATTAATTTTATTAAATTCTTTAATAATTGAAATACTAATGAATCTTTATTCAGTTTGATTTTACTAACTAAAACAATTATATTTCAACAAAGGCAATTAATTTGTTACCATAAAAATTCACGTTTATTAGAATTTAATTTTCTAATGGTAAAATTTTCCCTGAGTACGTGTTGTGTTCTTGATGCCAGCTCTGTTCCTGATGCCGGCTCTGTTTACTTTTGGCGCGAGTTTAATAGGACAAGGTCAACTTCTAAATCAAACTGCAAACGTTCACATTTTTTCTTTCTGTGATTGACTTTGAACTAGGGCAGTTTGATTTATAAAGAAGAAACTGCAAAGTGGAATTTTAAAAGTCGTTGAGATGAAGTAAGCAGAAATGTTTTTCATCATCCGCCTATTGGGAATTGAAGGTCAATTAAAAATGTGATTAAAAATTAAGTTGGATTGTGTCTTGCTAATACGTTTTGCAGGTGAGCATTCTAACTTGTATTTGCCTCATAGCAACAATTGCCTACATTTGGGTTTCTCTAATTACAGTTTTTTGTTGTTATTTTCTCTTTGTGCTGCTGTAATTCTCCATCCTTTGTGTATACTGGTTCATTCTTACGTCAATTATTTATCTGATGTTCTTTGAAATCGTGTATGCCACATCATGTCATAATTGGGATGGTTAATACATGAACAGTTGCTGTGCACGAGTATCTGTATTTAAAAAACCAAGGCTGGTATAAGTGTGTAAAGCGCATTAAACCATCGCAACCTCATCCTTTTTGTGGATGTGTCTCGGCATGTTAAACTCCTGTCGCAAGCTACTAAAGATTAACTACGTTGGAGTCGTCTTGTCTTAACGCTTGAAGAAATTTTCAATTGGAATTCTTCGCAGACCTCAACTATTCGACAGAGCCTTATTTATTTTAGCCACTTCAATTTTACCTTGTGTGTCCAAATTATTCAAAGTACCAGTACTAGTACATTTTATTAACTATAAAACTTAAAACTATTGATGTCGAACGTTCTAAAGGACGCATTACTAAATGATAAACGTAGATTATCGTAGTTTAAGTAACTTACCACAAGGAACGTTATGTCGCAAACAAATTTACTATTACTCAACGGAATCTTACCCATTCTTGTTTGTGTTGTTATCAAACCAACCTTAACTACTTTGACGAATCACTTTGTAAGTTAAGGTGGCGTTTACAAAAATATATATACTCTTTGCTACTACGAACTCACACACTCTGTCTTCTTACTAAGCTAGTTTGGTTAGGATTGCCATTCAAGGTGGGATAAGAATTCGTCTCGCCCCGTATCAAATGCTATCTATGTTTCGTTATCTATTTATTTTGCGTGTTGCTTAGATATTTATATTTGTATATGTGAATTATAAAAGAGAAAGCACGATATCCTCAATTACTACTGTGTTATATTTATGTTATTTGTTTAACCAATTATACAATGCTTAAATCGACCTGTTATTTTAATTTCCCGTAACAAATTTTTTCAAACCAATGTTTAATCATGAAAACTAAAATTTCGGTGACTAAGTTTAGCAAGTTTAAACTTACTTTAACATTAATAAAGTAATGTTAATAAAAATATAAAATAAATGTAAAGAACGTCAAATACTACATACGAATGTATAACAAAACTATAATTACACACAAAAAATTTTTAAATAAATGTTAAATTCTAATTTACGTTTCAAATAAGTAAATAATAAGTAACGAAAAAAGTTAAACATAGTAATGGAACCTATAATAAATTATGTAAGCCTAAAAATTTTTACATGGATTGGTAACAGTTAACAAACTACTAAAAGCACTCTATGAACTAATGGACGCATTTAAGCATTTCAAAAACTTTAACAACTTTAATATCCGAGAAATGGAGTTTTAAGAGTAGCAATTTTCGTTAATGACGATATTGGAAATTGGAATCAAAAGAAAATAAAAAAATAGTACCGTAAATGGAAATACAGTGTAAGACTAAGTTATACTAAAATATTGAACAGTTAATTCGCATAAATTAAATTGCAACTGAAGTAATATTTAATACCAATCTTTATTTTTAATGTTGTATAATCAACATATTTGCTTATACAAGAATAAATTTAGAATTCTTAGGACTCCGTACTGTTTTATTTATGTAACAAATAATTAGTTTCAGCGAGTTTAAATTATTGTATACATTTAAAAAATAAATAATTTAAAGAGACACGAAAAACGAACTTTATCTGAAAGTTGCTTCATTAAAATAATATTTTTCCGTCAATTGACAGATGATTGTATCTG
Organism: Abscondita cerata; assembly: GCA_030710515.1. Classification (NCBI taxonomy): domain Eukaryota; kingdom Metazoa; phylum Arthropoda; class Insecta; order Coleoptera; family Lampyridae; genus Abscondita; species Abscondita cerata. The sequence continues at coordinate 95,585 of JALBCR010002616.1, read as the reverse complement.
TGTACTAAAAGTGCGTAGTGCCAAAATTAAATTTATTTTAATTACGTGAGTCTAACCAAAAATTTTTAATACAATGCTAGAGCTAAAAGTAGTACCTAACTTAAATTCTAACTTTTTATTTATTATTAATACTTATTTTAAATTGAAATTATAAACAAATAATCTCCAACCAAGCACCCATTCAAATTTAATTTAAATGTATCCATAAAAATTTAAAATTTTGAATCAAAATAATTTTTTTTTAAATTAAATACAATTTCTTTCATTTATTAGTTCACTTATTAAGTTTTTAAGTTACCATCATTTTCTGTTTCTATTTGACCTTTTTCCGCTTCATTATTTGTATTTTCCTACTTTCTTTCTTTCTTTCTTTCTGATTTGATCTTATTTTTAACCAGTTCTTTTGGTATTTAGTCATGAATATTCAAGTTTTCTTCAATTCATTTGCTTTCTAGATTTTATTTATTTATTTTAACTTACAGAGTTTTTTGTTCTGTTTTTCTTACTTTCCTTTTTTATTTTTATATCTGACATATCATCATGAAGTTTATTATTGTGGTCTATTTTATTTAACAATTAATTCATTTGTTTCTTGCTTTGGCTTTATTAGTTTTATTATATAATTTAGTCTCTTGTTTTGTTTTTCTTAATTGCTTTTCTTTGTGTTTCTTTTGTTTTGATGTATAATATTTTATTTCAATTTTTTAAATTATTTTGACGCTTGGGTTTTATTCAAATTATTTTTGCCGTTTTTTGTCTCCTTGTTCATAATCATTATCTTATTCATTCTTTGCTCTGTTCAATTCTATTATATTGATTTACCTTTTGCTTTAATTCTTTAATTTATCTAGTTTATCTTTTTTATATTAATCTTTATGACGTTTATATTTTATAGGCATTTTTTATCAATTTTTTAAACCCATTTTCTTTAAACTTTTGTCAATTGTTTTTTTTATACTTTGGATATTTAGTTTTATTTTCTAATAAAATCTCTTCTTCTTGCTTTTTGTATTTTTTCATTTTCGTCTTTTGAATTTGAATTCTCTTCTTTTTAATGTTGCTATTAACTTGGTTGATTCTAACCTTGTTTTCCTTTTGTTTTACTTATTTTAGTCATTTGTCTTTAACAGAATTTCTGTCTTGTTTTTTATTACTCTCTTTAATTTTATCTTGCATGTTGTGCTATTTTGCTTCATAATATTTTTTATTAAATTTATTTTTTTATTTCTTTTCCTAATTACTCTTTTTCATGTTCTTCTTGTTTTAAAGCATAAGATTTAATTTAATTTTTTTACCCGCGTCTTTTTTGTTTGTTTGTTAGTTTGATCCGGTTTTCCTCTTTTTTTTTGGCTCATAATCACTATTATATTCACTTTTGTGTCACCTTCAACCTAATTTATTGGAATAGTTTTTAATAATATTTTAGTATAAATTACTATTTACACTGTATTTTCATTTACTGTAGGTACTAATTTTTTTCATTTTCTTTTGATTTCTATTTCCAATATTAATATTAACAAAAATGCTCCTTAAAACTCCATTTCTCTGATATTAAAGTTGTTAAAGTTTTTAAATGCTTAAACTTGTCGATTAGTTCGTAGAGTGCTTTTATGGTAGTTTGTTAACTGTTACCAATGCATGTAAAATTTTTTGAGGTTTAGATAATTTATCATAGTTTCCATTACTACATTTAATTTTTTTTGTGCACTTATTACTTATTTAATTATTTGGAACGTGTATTACAAATTATTACTTATTTAATTCTTTAATTCTTTGTTTGTAAATCTTTTAACATATTTCTATTTTGTAGGAGTTTTTTATCAATTTTTCTGAATTTTCACCCATTTTCTTCAAATTTTCGTCAATTGTATCGCTAATTTATTTTTCATATTTATTACCATTTTTATTATCTCTCTAATTTCTTCCTTCTTTACTTTTTTTTTCTTTTGGTATTTTCTTGTTTTAGCTTTTTGAGTTTAATTAGATTATATTTGGTCAGCGTTGTGTGCCTAGATATTTCACCTGCTTTTAAACTTTTTATGTATTATTAAACATTCAAAATTAATTAAATTTTTTTAATTAAAAACTACCACAATTTTAATCATAGTATTATACCCTTAAAATTTTATAAAAGTTTTAATTTTTTGTTCAAAATTAAAATAAAATAAATTTTTTTTCCACTATTCATCCTTCCACACTTAAAATTTATTTTTTGTTTTAATTTGATTATTGCCCTTTCTTTCAATTTTGTTGCTTTCTACTTTATTTTTCGTTTCATTTTTTTTTAATTTTGTATTTATTTTTATACTTCGTGTAACCAGTTTTATTTTCTATTGGGCATATTAACTTTTCTTTGATTTAATTTTTTTCTTGTTCTTTGTGTTTGACTTCTTGCTTTCACTTCTTCTAAAGATAATCATATTCTCGTATTTTCACTGTTCCTATGTATTTGTCTTTATTTTTAAACGATTCTAACTTTGATATCTGCGGTTACTATTTCTTTTTTATTATTTGTATTTTTCTCAAGTTTTGTGTTTATTCCTTTTAAATTTTGTATCTTATCTTGAGTTTTATACTACTGTAAATTTTTTTCATTTTATTTTGTTTACATTCAATTTATATTATTCTTTTCTAATTACTACTCTTGATATTCTTTTTAGATTATTTGATTGCATCTTCTTTGAATCTGTTATTTTCTTGCTTCTTTTGTCGCTTTCATTTGTTATGTCCTATTTTAAATTTTCTTTCGATGTGGTTTTGTTTTTCTCTTTGGTGTTTTGTTTCTTTGGTTCAATTTGATTATAGTTAGTATTTTTGTTATGCCCATTGCCGCTTTTCAAATGCTGGAATTACTTCACTTTTACTTGACTTGACTTGTTTAAATTGATATATTGTTTCTCTACTTTTTCGTGTAAATACCTTAAGATGTTTTAATTTTGTAGAAATTTTGTATCCATTTTTTTTTAATTTTTATCAATTTTCTTTACATTTTCTTTCTCACGACGATTAACAATTGTATTATTTAATTAATTCCTTTCTCTTTTGTTATTTTTTGTTATAGATCTAATTCTTGTTGAACCACATTCTCTTCTACCATTGTACCCTTCTTTTAATTCGCGTTACACCACGTTTCTTGCGCCAAATTTTTTATATGCAACTTTTAACGTTTTCATTTGTTATTAACTGTTATTTTAAAATAAGTTTAATTAAACAGTATTTGTTAATATGTATAATAAAATAATAAAATTTAATAATTAAGAAACAAAACATCAAAAAAAATAATTAATAGCTGAAAAACTATTTCAAATTTGGTGCCCTACATGGTAAGTAACTAATTCAAATTGGAAATAAAATCAAGCATGATGAGAAATTTTAAAACTTGGAGAGAGAAGGAAGAAATTTAGATTGAGTGAAAACATAAATGGTGTACGTTGCCAGATGGTAAAAACTGGACTCCTATAACAGAAAGTTGCCTATTGCTTAAAACCAACTTTTTGCACACGGTTGTTGTTTTATAAATTAATTTTCTTTGCTTCTTGTAAGTGTGTTATTTTATTACTTAATTCATTTAATAAAAATTGTGTACCGCAAATGCTATAAATTTTTTTAAATTTGTTAACTAAGGCCGGACGGTGCAACTACCGTGAGTTGCAAGGTGATGTCTTTAACTAAAACCTTTTCTTTTTTGCAACGTCACTTTCAGTTATAGGGGTCCAGACGTTTTACCCATCTGGTAACCTACACCATACATATTTTTCGAAAAGAAAACAAATAACTCAAAAACAAAAATAAAGAACTTAAATAAAAACATGAAATAGAAAACAATATGATGCTAACTAAATTTATTTCAATAATATTTGAAAGATAGAAAAAAAAGTTTAATAAAAAAAAATTAAAAAGTGATGAATCTGATAGTTTGAACCCACAAATAAATTAGAGATGCAAAAAGAATATAAAATAACGTAAAAGAAACCAGAAAAAAAGTATAAACTAAAAAAAATGTTGCCAAGCGCAACAAATGACAACACATTAATTAATAATATTTTGGATGTAATATTTTAGGTTTTAAAAATAAATATCGACTTTAATTTTACGGCAACGATTATGATTCACCAATTATAACTATGAAAAAAATAGAAGTTTAATTTAAACAATGGGTAACTAAAAATTCTGGAATAATAAGTGTAATCTTCAAAATATTAAAAATATAAAAAAATAGTTTTAATAAAAAATTGTTTTGTCCATACATTAAACTTCATGGTGAGATTATCAACCTAGGAAAAAACTTTGGAACCTTCTAAAGGGGTCAACTTTTTCTTTTTAATTGTAATTCTCATTTTTGACTTAAATTTTGAAAAAGGCTGTTTCTGTGGTTATAACGGTGTATTAACCTAAATATGTTACATAATGTTTTTTTGAGAAAAATAGCATTTTGCAGCCAAACGTCTTGAACATTGTGAATTCCATCTAAGAACATGAAAATTGTTTGGCCAATTTTTATTGACCACTAACTTCAAAGACTCTATAAAAAATATTATAGGGGTATTTGGAAGTATATCTTGATTTGCTTTTAGGTATCGATAAAAAATTCTACCCTTTTGTATCAGAGTAAGGTTTTATTGATATATCTGATACCACTTTTACTGTATACAACAAAAATTTTCCAAAATTAATGTTTTCAACAATTTTGTTGAACTTTAAACCATATTTCTCAAAAATATTGTTATGTAATATACCAAGGTTAATACACCATTGTAATCACAAAAACAGTTCTTTTTCAAAATTTAAGTTTAAAAAACCTTGGAAGACAAACAGATTTTTTTAAAATGGCAATGTCACCGTAAAATTTAAAGTAAATTAAAGTAAATTCAATAAAACATTGTTTTAATTCTTTTGATAGTATTTTAAGAGTTAGACTTATTATTCCAGATTGAGGCGCTAAAAGTCACTACATAAGTTACAATAAGTTTAGGGAAGCAAGAACACGGAAATAAAAAAAGAATAGAATCAAAATAGAAACAAGGCACACATTTACTGTTACACTATTTTACTACTATACGAGTTGACTGTGATAGGTGACTATTTACTCAATATTGTATTATGCAAATGTTGCTTGTTAACAAAGAATTGACTAGAAAAGTTCTAGAGCTGGGGAAAAATGAGTATAAAACGGTCAAGGAAACCTATATTCATTTATGAGCTGATATAATCTTTTAAATTTTGTTAGTTGGGCGCATGGTTGTCACCTGCAAAAATAAAATACATTTCTTTGATATTTATTGCTATGATCATGCAGAGAGACGGTTTTAAAACCGTGCATCAAATCAAAAAAATCAAGAAATTAAATTTGCTTAGAAATAATTGAAAATTTTAAGAATAATTTTAATTTTAAGAAAAATCAGTGGCCTACTATCAATGTCTGCCAAATAAGCAGGTTACATTCCGTACAAACGCCACTGGTTGAAATAAAAAAATGTGGTATATTAAAACATGGCTCTTAACCCGTAGATGGTGAGGTCACTTTTTTGAGGCTTAACTGGTGAGGTGGGGTTTAATAAACCCCATTAAAAAATACCGTTTTTGAGAAAGACATAACTATGAAAAAGTTTTTAACAGCTTTTTATATTAAATGACAATATATAAAATAAACAATCAGTAAAAAATACTGAATAATTTATTTTGTCTTTAGGTTACATTAGTTACATTAAACATTGCAAAGTTATATAGTAGGAATACAAATCTTTTATTCAAGCTAGTAAATATATCGCAAAAAGAAACTAATACATTCTAATAACTAAAGAAGTCTCGAAAAAGTATATGTCAAAAAATATTGTAGTAAGTTTAATCAAAAGTAGTTTTTATCAAGACCTTATTCGGCACAATCCACACAACGACACACAATACAGCTACCGCAAATAGGAGTCTTGTCTTTTTATCTTTACCTTTTGGGCATTTACCACACCTAACTTGTTTTTCCAGAGGTTGTTAGTGTCGGGTACCGATGGGTTTTTTGAGGATACGTGCTATATTTAGCCGCAACTCACGGGGAAGATGACTGTTGAGCAACCTTACGTTTAGTTGAGGTTCTACAAGTTGTTTAGCTAGAAACTTAATGTAATCAATCCTTTTTTGTGTGGGATTTCCAGGAAAACTAAAAAATATTACATAACTATTGACGAGACTAATATTGAGTAGAGTATAGAAAATTGCAAGAGGCCAACGGTTACTTTGTCGACTTTTAGAGTATATGGTGCACGTTTCGTCTAAAGCATCCACGCCACCTTTCGTCCCATTATAAAATACGATTACTTCCGGTTTTCCAGTTTCTGGATCAGACGATTATAGTGGTGCATGGAGGAAATTGCAAGAACAACTTTATTTTGCTTTGATACGAAAGATACTAATGTAAGATCATTAGTGAAACCATAAAGTGCTGACTCCTCTTCTTTTCTTTTAGCAGGAAGGAATTCCGGTGGTACTTCTTTGTTTTTTTTAACGTACCAACATATGTCAGTCCCATTTTCTTTAGCTTCAGTGCGAGCGGTATAGATGAAAACCAGTTGTCGGCCGTTATATTTCGGTTTGTTCCTCTAAGGGGAGCAGCTAGGCGTATAACAGATTGAGTAGGTTTTGTCAATCTTTTTTCATCATCAGAAAGAGTATTTCCATCGCTGTCCTTGCCAGAATAAATATAGGCGTTCAAAAAGTAGTGTGTCTTTGCATCATTCAATAACATGATTTTTTTACCGTATTTGCGGGGCTTGTTCGGTATGTACATTCGAAATTTGCAACGCCCTCGAAATCCAACAAGCATTTCTTCTATGCAAGCATATTCAGTAATAGAGTAACATTTTTGACAATTTTTTACAAAAGTATTAAACACCCAAGAAATTGCAGCGGTGGTATCAGTCTTTTTTCTCTCGTCCCTGTCCACAGCATTGTCAAAGCAAAGGCAAGCGAGAATAACCAGTACTCGCTTCAAAGAAATCGTGCAGCCAAAGATGTCGCGTCCGGTGCAATCTGTCGCAAACATTGCTTCAAGATCTTCATGATTCGACTTGAAAACTGAAGAATATATCAAGATTCCCAGAAATGATCTAAATTCGACCATGTCAATATCTCTGTAGTCGTGTCGATCAGGGGTAGAAAACATCTGTCTTATCTGTGATAATTCCTCGTTTGTTCGTAGAATGAGTTCGTTCAATACTTCTTCAGTAAATAAAAGTTCCCAAAAAGAAAGCTGAGGACAATACTTTCCCATTTGTTTTGCATTTGCAAGGCCAATGATGCCTGGAAGATGTGTAATTATATTATGTTGCCTTGTGCGAACATTGGGGTTTGGAGGTTCTTCAGACCACTTGAATTTATTTTTTCCGTAAAATGTTTTGGCACTTATTTTTCTTCTTTTAATTTTAGATGGTGTATCTTCATAATCCGCAGATAACTCTTCTGGGTCGGATTGAGATAGCTCTTCCTCCGACTCGCTTTCTTGATCACTATGAAAGTTTGGGTCAACAACGTCCCCTTCGTTTCTACTATAATCACTCTCCAATTTGTTATAAACATTTGTAGCCCACTCCTCAAAACGAGGGTCATCTACTTTCATTTTATTAGCAGAAGACGTAGAGGCCACAATTCAAACCTAAAAATAAAAAGTTACGTATGTAGTGAGTTGGGGTTTGATACACTCCAAATTGAACTTACACCAAGATAATACAAAAATTCAAACTTATTTCGCTGCGTCTGTCTCACACGTATGCTGACGATCAACTGACTGAAAACTACATAAGCGGTGACCGATCTTTAACTTTTAACAAACCCCGACTCACCAGCTACGAGTTAATACATATTATATGTATGCCAAATATCTTTAAAATATGTGAAATGGTATTAAAGATATTAATAATAAACAATTTATTTTTGATAACTGTACCCTGTTCCTGTACCTGTACCTCAAAAGTTAAGACGTTTAGGGCATACGTTCATATAAAGTTTTGTTCTTAAAATTGACCCAAAAATCGCTCCTTTAAATATTGATATTTGGTTAGAAAACACCAACTGTTTAAAAAGTGACAGTAAATTCTAGAAGGTATTTTGAAGACATTCTTTGGACTCATGTCAAAATAATAACATATTTCAGCAAGATGGAGCTTCTTCTCACATTACTTGAGCGGTAACAGATTATTTACGTTTACAGTTTCCTAGCCGGTGGACGGGAATTTCAGAGCTGTTTGGTATTTAAAAAAATATAGCTTTATGTCATAACTTTTAAATTATAAACAATAAAGTTTATTTTATATAAACAACGCAATCTAATTTAAAAGTTTTTGATAAACGTTTTTACCAATTTTGAATATCTTTTCAAAAACCAAAATTTTCATTTTTGTCCCATAATTCAAAAATGATTAAACGTATCAAATTTTGCTTTTGGATCTTTAAAAAAAAAGCCTTGGACACCAAAAACAGATTTTCTCATCTTGTTTCGTAAAGCATTTGAAACCATCGGAAAAAGCGCACCCTGTACAGTATGTTTTGTAATAGAGATAATGATTGATTTTTCTTCACAAATACAAAACTTAAAATTTACATTTAAAATAGTGTTGATATTTTTGCCTTGCTTTTTTGAATTTGCAGATATGCAATTACTATGTTAATTACCATTTTGCATATGCAGATGTATCTAATACATTGAAAATGCAAAACAGTTGCATGATTTTAAATTATGATTTCTTGTTTAATGTTCAAATAAGTAATATCGCAGTTCCAACCTGTACGATTTCAATTCTATTGGATTCGAACTAATCGCTTAGCTTTATTTAAATAAATAAACTATATACAAAGGTTGGTTGAATATTTGTGTACGTGTTATACTAAGAAATATAAACAAATTTTTAAAAACTTCAACGACTCTTTATATTAGTAAATAAGCTTGTTTTGTGTAAATTTCTACATAGTTCCGATACTAATAAACATGTAGAGACGTATTGTAGAAAGTTATTAACTTTGATACCAAAAATTTTAAACAATTGTTTTCAAATATTTATTATCTTTTTTTAAATACCATAAATATTTTTTGAGAACGACCTTAAGCCGTGTAAATATATCCAACGGTTTGTGGAACTTTTTTCGAAAAAATAAAATAAAGTGTAAGACTGACATCAACTTACAAAATTAGGATAGAAAGATTGAAAAAACTACATACATAAGTGTTTTAGTAACGCGTTTTAAAATTACAAAATTGAATCCATCTGCGGTGTTTCTTTTGATATCGTGTTTACATACGGACGGACATGATTTTGCTTTATTTTAACATACTAACTCTAGTTCTGTAACCTTCCGTCGTTGAATTACATTTTTATTAGTTAAATTCGTTCACTGTTGCTAGAATTTTGCTTTTGCAGATTTAATTTGAGACCTTGGCCGTCAAATTACGTTTTTAATTCAAATTAACTTGCACATTTTTGTTTAAAAATTCTCACTTTTACTGGTTTATTTACACTATTAACGACGTTTGTTTTCCAATTTTGTTTACAATTACTAGAAGGCATATTCATTGATTGATTCCATTGATTTCTGTAATTACACTTTAATTAAGACGGAAGATTTTTGCCTTTTTCGGAAAAATTTTAATGCATTTCTTTCATAATTTTTTTGTTCGCTTTACGCTTGAAGAATGGTACCATCAAAGTAGTAATTGGAGGAGATAAAATGCGTTTTCAAAAATCATCCAATTTTATTAATTTTAATAAGCAAAATGTGTGTCTTGCGACATCTCGTGTGAACATTGACACGTATGAATAGTATAAACTAAGAAAAATGTCAACAGTTAACTGTACGGCATGTGTGTTAAAGTGCAAAGCGGTTTGCACTTTAACACACACATGCCGTTACAGTTAACTGTTGGCATTTTATTAATTTTAATGTATGACAACTCTGTACGTTTAAAGTTTGGGGTAGAATTCGTGAATCGACCAAACTGAAAATTGACAAATCGTAGTGTATTGTTATGCACTAAGTTTAAAAAAGAAGATGTAGATCTGATGCCGTACCCGAACTACATAAACCCATACCGGTAAGTCCTATAAAACGACCAGTTCATGAAGACTATAATTATTCTGCTCGAAATAGTAATAAGTCAGTAAGCTTCACATTTTCTTCGATATAAAGTATAAATTTCTGACAAAACATTTTGGCAATTGTATAATAATGTGCAGGTTTAGATAAATCAGTATCGATTTCTACTTTAATTCATATGCAGGAAGTAAAAAATAGAAAAATTAATTTTTTTTATACAGATACAATATGATGTTAGAATAAATGTTAATTTATAAAATATTATAAACGCAATTTAAATGTTTCTATACAAAAATTCATTCGAATTCAAAAAAAGTTTTGTCAGAACTAATAGTGGTAGAAAAGTATGCAAGCATTCACTAGATACCTTTTTCAGTTATTATCCACAACGCCAAGAATGGAAACCATTTCCAATGCTGTAACTCATCCAGTAATGTTTCATGTCAGTAATAAAGCCGTATCTAAGTTTTTATTTTGTAATTATGTTCAGACATGCATTGAAACATTTTAGGTGTTTCGTTCATAGCCAAAAATTTGTCAAATATCTTCAAATGATGGTGTATCTTTGAATGTTCATGATAATTCTAATACTGATTCTTCGACTTCAGGCCGATCCACTTCTACACTTGATAACAGCATAAATATACTAAATATCAAAGTGTTTGCGATACTAATGGTACAACACCACGAAAAAAAAAGCTTTTTCGTCTAATTGATAAAATACATTATTTAAGAAAGAAAAAATTGACAGTGTGCGAAAAAAAAATTTCGAGGCTGGAAGAAAATTACTTCTCTCAAAAATACAATTAAAGACCTTAAGCAGCAACGATTGGTGAAAGATGATAACCTGGAAATACTTCCAAAGATGGGGGGAGCTAATGCTGATTTATTTTTAAGACATGTGAATAAGGGCAAAAAGAAAGCTTTACCCAAGTCATATTCAAAAAAGGAAAAAAAAATTGATTTAACATTATTATTTGTCAGCAGCTAATAATTATTTAAGAAGCCATTTTGACACATGTTTGCCACATTCACGTTCAATTACTTGTTGGTATCAAAGTATAGACGGTAAACCAGGCTTTACATCAGAATCATTTACAGCATTGAAATTAAGAAAAAAACAGGATACATGTTACAATTGTCTTTATTCATTGACGAAATGTCAATCTGGCAAACAGCTGAATGGGATGGTAGAAAATCAGTAGGTTTGTGGATATGGGTACAAATATTGCAAGCGATAATCTGCTTTGAGCGTTAGTTTTTCTAATAGTATGTGTCAATAGTAACTGGAAATTACTTGTCGGATATTTTTTAATTGCCGGAATGAGGGCGGACCAAAAAAAGTTCATAATACTGCAACACTGGAAAATTACAGCTGAAGCAGGTGTTTCTGTTCAATCAATTACATTTGATAGAACATCTGTCAACATTTCTATCATGAAGAAACTTGGGTGTAAATTGAACACGAAAAACATAGTCAAACTACGTTAAAACATCCAACAACAAATACAGATGTTGAAACATTTTTTCCCATATTTCATACATTTTCTTACGTGTGGAATATGGGAAACACGTGTCCGAATATAGTTTTGTGGTGTTTTCATTTTGTTACAGATAGACGCTGCAATGTTGTATGCAATGAATAAATAAATTTGTTGTTATACTAAATTAATAATTTTAATTGAAAACGAACCCAATATTTTGAGAGAGAGGTAATTATTTGTTTAAATAATTTAGAGTCTCATTGCTAAATAATTTTTTTATTATAAAAACACAACAATTTATAGCAATATCAATATTATTATTTCCAAATATAGGGTGATAAATGATAATAATTCATCACAATTGAATTCAACTGATGACAGTGTATCTGAAATGTATAGTTTTGATCACAATTATTTTGATAACAGCACGCTTTCTCAGGCGAATTTTTTATAAATATTTTTTTCAATTTTGACAATAATACCTCGTGATTACTTTTTCGGGCTTTGGACTCATTCAAGACAACGATCACACCTTCTTCGTCAACTGCAGTAGTGGAAAAGCCCTTCAGGTTCTTCGTTTACTAGAACCCTAGTTCTCCAGGTATTTATAATTTACTTTATTAAACTTTTCGCGTAATTAAATTTTACTACGTGGCTTAAACTAAATAAATCGAAAACTGATTTGGTGTTCAACTATTAACCCTATATTTTTTGTAGTGTTTACGCAATAAAAGGAATTTATTTAATTACGACAAGTTTGAACTTTGGCTTTTGTAAGAAGAAGCTTTGTATTTATTGACCTAATAAAGATAACGTAATGGATGTAATAGCATAAGCAATATTTTTTTGTGTGTTCTGGGTTAGTTAAATTCTGTTAATTAGAAATCACGTGATTAGTAAGATATTATTCTAATTTTTTGTGATAAGTATCAACTTTTCTTGTTTAGATTCTAGGTTTATTCTTATCATTACTATGTTTCAATTGCGATGATTTATGTCAGGATTAATAAATTACATAATCAAAAGCCTTTTTAATTTATGTTCATGTATGTTTTGTTCCCGCTTCAATAGCATTTCAGATTTGGAATTGTACTTAATCCTTCACCCTTTGTATAGGGAGGCCAGTAGTTCTTCACCACGTCATCTCCGTTTGACGCTCACTAATTACCGATTAATTTCTTAATGTATGCCGGCCCAACAACCTTTTTACAATTTCCAAACTAAATTTCATGTGAACTACGCTTTTCCCTTCTGAGCTACGTCCATCCTCCTGTTTACGTTGCGTTGTATCTAATAACGTCTTTGTACACGTAACAATTTGTCAAAAAAGGTGAAGAAAAGTTAAAATTTTTGGTTTGGAAACGGTCGCAGAATTCCCCATCCTATTTATAAGATATGGAGTAAGATTATTCTACTCTGAGAGTGGCACAGCACGGCACAAAAAAAACCAAAAAATTCAGAATAAAGATGTCGATAATTGGATTAGTTTATGGCATAATTTGTCAATCCAAAAAAACACTTCAAAAGCAATGTTTTTTTGGTAAAATATTTTGACTTGGAATATAATATCTCAAGCAAACCAATTATTAGTTTTATTTTATTTCAATTTTACAACGTTTTATTGATATTACTTTGCAAATATGACAGGAAATTTGAATTTCCGGGAGGAATCAATACTAGAGGGTAAATTTAGTAAAAACTCACACTATACAAATCGAACGTAATGCGTACTTAATAAAGTGGTACAAATGGATAAATGGGTGCAGAATTCAACATTTGACGGTTTAGTCGCAGTTTCAAATACTTTGGAACTTATAGAATTACACACTCTAGAAATCTGACGTTGGCACTAGGCAACAATGAAGTATATAGTTTTATAAAACAGTTGTGGTAAATATAATGTAGAACTCAAAAGCAAAAAGAACTTCAAAAAGATTTTTAATAATAATTTTGATCTATTAATCCTAGCGTTAACTAAATAAGAAATATTTGACAACTTCAAATTTAAATTACACGATCTCAATAGGTAAACGGTGTTTCGAGGTTAAATTGGTTTCAAAAGTAACGTAATGAATTTAAATAATTTAAATTCAAATGTAAGTTTGATTAAAATTTCAACGAATCTTCAAATAGGTTTTATTGATCCGGAACAAGATTTTACGTTTTAAGAGGTTTGTTTGATAAACTTTTAAGTGTTGGTCGTTTAGATGATGTTAAAGTAATGTCTTGTTAAGATAGTAAAGTATTTGGTGTATCGGTTAGTTACGGGTTAGAGTAAGTACGATAATATTACATTTATAAAGTTTTACTAAAACTCAGTTTCAATAACCCTTTAACTATTTTATTGTGAATTTTTGTTTGTTTTTAATGTCGTAATAAAAGACCTCCGATTCTTTAGTATTTGTATTATGACACGAACAAATACTCCTTCTAGATAAGTTACTGATTTTTTTTAAAAAAATCTATCCGACTGTAACTACTTTTTTTATGTTAAGTCGGGGATAAGAAATAATAAAAATAAATAAAAAATATTTTACATAGTCTCTAAATTTTACTAATTCTTTTGGTTTTCAAGCAAATCAGATTAATTTATGATTACTTTATTTAATCTTCAATAGAAACCAGTTTCTTAGGTATTCTTTATATTAATTTTGAACGTGAAGAACGATTTGCTCGTGTGTGGTCATTTCAAGCGGACAAAATAGGGGTGGCCCTTCTTTTGAGCATTTTAACTCTGACTTACAAAGATCAAATTTATACATACACTTTTTGCCACTAAGCTAAGCTGTTAAAAACAATATTTTTCGTTGCACATCAATTACGATTTCATTACGATTGTTTCCGCTTGTTGGTATTAAAAACATTAAATTAAATGGCAGTGTCGAAAACCTGGCATGCTTCTCTATTAGTCGAAGAGAGATCGTGGGTGTATTTGCTATAATCAAATCGAAGAATTTTACACTGCAAACAAAGTAATAAGAAAGACACCACTTAGCAAAACGCGTAAGGAACTTTAGACACAAAAACAAACCGTCAAACTGTAGAGATATGATTCTTTGTAATACGGCTAGACCAGTTATAGACACAAAACACACGTCAAGTACGCAATAATTGCGTGTAGAAAGCTACAGAATACCAGTTATTTTAATAATAATTAAATAGAATCGTTAAACTAGGTAACAACCGTTCTGTACAATACACCACTGGTTAGGCGTGGTTGCCGGATAATTTAGTAATCAAAGAATAAAACAGATAAATGACTTTCAAAGAACTCACACACAAATAAGTATGGCGGTTGCTGATGTTAAATGTTAAACAGAAAACTAAAGGCGCAATCACATTATACTAATATTCCAAAGATTTTTCAAATCACATCGAACAATACAAAACGCAGAAATTTACGTCAGAATACAGGTACAACCGTGTATTAAATAAAATCATAACATAAAGCATGCACAATTTTAACTTATCTGACTGCCGATAGTTACGATGAAGAGTAAGTTGGTTCGTATTCTAAAACGGACATGCAGAAGTGCAGGAACAAAATGTCCTCGACTGGATAGATAGAAAAGTCTAAGTAATAATCTTTATGTCACCGGTTTTTCTTCAATGAACACCTTGAATAGATAAATAGTTACCAGTTTGTAAAGTACATAAATAGCAACACCCTTCCGAGGCAGTTTTGATATTATTTCCCAATTAAGCAACTATAATTAGAACAATTGCTGGAGAAAGTTCTGAAACTTGGGTAAGATGGCGATATAAATCCAAAGTTTACAATGGTTATAATAAGTCAAAGAATGTTGCTTATGACGTACAACATATTGGTTAATAAATTCTCAGAGAATTTTAAGAACTTATCGTGGGTTTATTTCCATTACAAATTAATTAATAATGGTACTTCATCAGATTTTCCCTATTAAGAACTGAAAGTTCACGACAACTTTCAACGTCAAAGGTACAATTAGAAAAAAAATACCCTTTTAATTCTGGGGTCGTGATTAAGCACAGTTGAAACTAGCCAACTTATGGAGCCTTAAAAATCCTAACTCTAAGGGATTTGCCGAAGAAACAAGAAACTTTACTGGTTTGTTTACAATACCAGAAATGTCACAAAAAACTATTTTGTGCACCGAACCGCTAACAAAACTGTTAATCAAAGCTTCAAACCTAGTATAGTGAAATGTTCAAATCAAAATCAACATTACCTAGCAAAATGCAACAAACTATTAAACATTTCCGCCAAGTTACTAACTGCAGCAAACCATACCCAGCACAAAAACCTACAAAATTAAAAAACAGGAAAACACGAACGTCTCCAACCACTAGTAACAATCAAGGGAATCCCACAACTAGAACAATACATGTTACGTAACGTCAAACGCATCATTGATCAGATTGTCTTCAATGTCAAATGCCCCAACAACATGGGTCCCCGGTTCGAATCTCAAACAGGAAATCGTGTTTAAATGTCATGGTCAACTAGGAATAACCATTCATATTAAAAAGAAATCAATAGCATTTGTGCAACAAAAAAAAATGTTAAATTGCCAATATTTCGAAAACCATGAATTTTTTGAATAGACAACCTTGTACAAAGTCAACCTTATTTTTGATGCTAAATAAGATAAAATTATAAAAACATGGTGCTTGCATTTAAAAAAAATGACTTTTGACGTGTTTTTTGAATTTAATTTTAATCCTTTTTTTTTATCGCCCTGTATTAATTTATTATCAAAATATTGAGATAGCCTACTAAAATAGGTCGCCTGCTACAAGAAAACCTATTTCAATTAAATAATAAAGACATTAGTATAGAAAAATTTTATAATTTTGTTTAGGCCTAAAAACGTCATTTTTGACATAAAATTTAAAATAAGTCCAAAACAGTTAGACTTAGGTATAAAACATTATACACAAAATGTGTCTATAATTTTAGGCAAAATTCAAAAATAGAATAATATATAGGGTGTTCTATTTAAAAAAGCAAGTTGATACCTACTTCCGGTACAACCGGAAGTGTCACCATCTTGAAAATATTTTAGCGGAACTGCCCCCGTCGATGTTAGTATACTACCAAATTTTCAAATTTTTCCCATGTACAGTTTTTCTATAATCTATCGATGGCGTTCCCGGTGGGACACCCTGTATATTATAAAAAAGTTGGAATAACTTCGAAGGAATGCTCAAAAAATTGCACAGTTTCTTGGTCTAAAAACATTCAGAAGCCTAACGGATCATAAGTTACGCCGAACAGATGCTGCACTCTTATCAAATGCAAGGGAAATCAAACTCAGTGAAATGGGGAAATTTAGATGAAATAATGGTTACAGTTTTGAAAATTGTTGTGCTCTCTTGGAAGTGTTTTCGTAAAAAATCAGTTTTTGGTAAATAACTCAAAAAGTATCAATTTTATCATAAACAAAAACGTTAAGAAAGTTGTAGTTGCACATTTTTAATTTTTATTTTTATCTCTACGACCAATAGGAGCCGAGATAGATTTTTTTAAAATTTCAACTGTTTTGCAAGAAAACGATAACACGTGCGCGCATGCTTGTATTTCGCTTATATCTCAAGAATAGATATTTGTATTACAAAATGATTTAAATAAAAGTTGTAGAAAATTTAATAGTAAACAATTTAATTTTTTTTAAAATTTTTATACGCCTAATATTGACAGAGATATATTCATTTAAACATTTTTTAAGACACAATCGCTGCAAGTTTTGCATAATAAAATCAAAAATAGATCGAAAACTATTTTATGTATGTACTTAGTGAATATAATAACAGTTGTAGAGAATTAAATTTTGTATCTATGTGTATACATAAAATAATATTTTTATAATATATATAAGACGGTAAAGAAAGAAATAATTAAAACTTCTTATTTTCAAGCGTTTGTTTGCAAATATATAGGTTTTGTCTGCTTGTAGATAGTAAAGTCTATTACAATTTTTTAAATATAATTAATTTAAATGTAAAATAAATGCCGTCAGAAGATTTTACAACAAATCATTTTATTAAGAATTTCGATTTTCGCTTAAAACATTTTCTTTTAAATTGGTTTTATCCTATTTTCAGTACCTTAGATATATATACAAAGGTAATACAATACAATAAATTGTTTGCAAGTTACTCTTTATTGCAAAAACACATTCTTGGAAACTATACAGGGTGGTTCACGGGGAACCGCCGCGATTGTTTATGAAAAACTGTACGTAGGAAAGTTCTGAAAATTTGCGAATATACCAAAGTTATTCAATCAAAATATTTTAAAGATGGCGAAACTTCCGGTTTTACCGGAAGTATGTATAAACTTGCTTATTTTAAATGGAACACCCTATATATTACTACATTTTTAGAATCTACGTCTAATTCTAGGCATATTTCATGTACAATGTCACATACCACACCTCAATCCTTTCTGACTTATTTAATGTTTTATGTCAAAATTCGTGTTTGCAAACCAAAAACTAATTTGAGTTATCAACTATTCAAAAACATTTTTTACTTGGTTTGTGTATTTTTTTATTTTTAGCTGGATCTGTTTGAACAGTACTTATGCAAAATTGTCAAAAAAATTATAAAAAATTGGTATCAAAATAGCAGTATTGAAAATCGTCAAAGTTCAGTTTTTTCTAATGGAACATACCGATTTTTATATTTTTTATCTCATTTGTGGTCCAAAACAAAAATAAGTTTGTATAATTGTGAGTCTTCTATAATCTTTCTTACTGCGCTTCGTGGTGGTTTTTGTTTTTCTGGGTATCGGGCAGTAAACGTCTGAGATGTTCTTGACAAAACTTTTTATATTTCCCATTATTTTCGAAACTACTATTTTGATACCAATTTTCAAACACTATTTATAATTTTTTTGACAATTTTGCACAAACGGACTCAGCTTTACATAAAAAAATACACAAACCAAAAAGTTTTTGAATAGTTGATAATTCATATTAGTTTTGGGCTGTAAACGCCAATTTTGACATAAACCATTAAATAAGTCAAAAACGATTAAGGTGAGGTATGTAATATTGTACATTAAATATGCTTAGAATTAGACCTAGAATCTAAAAATGTGGTAATATATAGGGTGTTCCATTAAAACAAGCAAGTTGATGCATAATTCCGGTAAAACCGGAAGTTCCGCCTTCTTTAAAATATTTTGGTTGAATGACCCGCATCGACTTTGGTATGTTCGCAAATTTTCAGAATTTTTCTACGTACAGTTTTTCCATAAAAAATCGCGGCGGTTCCCGGTGAAGCACCCTGTATATTTTCATAGAATGTAACTAAAATGTATATTTGTATTTCGTTTTTCTTCGTTTCCATTGATTTTATCACAAAATTTTATATAAACTAATTGAAAGCTTACAAAATTTCCTTCTTGTTGTATATATCTTTTTCTGTAAACATTCAGTGTTCAGTCTTTAGCTAAACAAAAATTTTAGTTACTTTTGAGACAAATAAAACCTAGTGTACAAAAATTTTGACTTTTCCAAGTATCAGATGTTATTCTCTGATCATTTCTGAGTAAATTTATTATAGGATCAAATAATTTGGTTGGATAGCACATACATTCTAACACATTACAGAAGGGTGTTACCGTTTTGTCGCAAAACAATCGAAATTTTAAAAAATTTATCTCGGTTCTTATTAGTCGGAATTTTGTTAGGTTTTTGTTTTTAATATAATGAATACTATTACAGTTATTTATGAAAAACTGATTTTTTTGACACTCCTTCCTCCCATTTATCTCGGAGGGGGAACTTTTGAACACTTCAAAGAGAGCACAAAACGAACCTGTTCCCAAACTTTCAAAGCTGCAACCATTATTTCCTCCAAATCTTTAAATTTCTTCCCGTTACTGGGCTAATTAGTCATAATACCTGCAAATAGGTTCTAAGAATGTTGTCTCTATCAAATAAGATAAAAATAAGAAACTATTTTGAACACCGTTTGTTGGAATGTGGAATGCTCTTACATTTCCCAATTATTTCATTTTAAGGGCAAGAATAAAAAACTTGAATTTTAGGACGGAATGCTTTCAGCATCTACTGTTTATTTGTCATTGAAATCCGTATATGTTAACAATAAAATATCTTTTGTCTTAAAAAACAATTTGTGCGTAGAAAACCACCAGAAAAAGTAATGTTGTCGTAAGACGGGCACTTTCCTCATTACATCAATGTCAAAATGCTCGAATTTGCTGCTGAAAACCGCATCATGTCTTTTAAGTTATTGCACCTAGTGTATGCAATCCTTTAGATGCGGTATTTTTAAATCCTTTACAGCTCTTACTATAAAAGTTGCAATTTGTTTGTGAGGGCTTGATAGTAATTTGGGAAACTACTTGCCACTGTTTGGAAAAAATCAACAACATTAAAAAAAAGTGTCGTGAGGCAACAGAAATAGGAATAGTTATTTCCAACTATACCTATATTTTCAGTCACATAAAAAAAACAAACATGTTCCAAGTTCTTCAATTTGGGTTAACCAAAATCCAACACCGGGAAAAATGTTTGATCAAATATCTCCAGTTCCAGTCGCGCGTGCTGTAAAAAATATTCCGTTTTTACAAACAATAAAAATTTTTAACCAAAAAAAAAGCAAAAAAGAAAGGCGATAAAATCGAGAAATTTGAGTTTTAATCAAACAAAGGCACCAGGACAAAGTCTCGGTAGAAAGAAAAAAAATGTTTTTCAATCATCAGATGAAGAAGAAAAAGAAGATGAATACGACATATGTGAAGGATGTTGTGAAGGGTAGGGTGAAACAACTTTCAAAAATAGGTATGGGTGTAATTAATAAATTTAACGCAAATAATTGTTCGTTTTATAATAAAGAATCCTATAACTATTTGTATAATTGTTGTAAAATTTGTGTATAATTGTTTTAAAAATTTCAGATATTTTATTAGATTTTAGAAAAACGACACTTTTGGTGTGACGCATGACATTTATTTTAATAATAGTTTATTTTACTAACTTACGCATCAATGACCACTGAATGTTATTAATTCACAGTTTATAGTTTGACGAGATTAAATTTTCCTCATAAAAACTGTTTTTGTTATGATTACCAATTTTTATGTATAATTTACTTGTACTATTTTTTTACAGCATCAGTGCGACTGGTAATAAAATTTTATTTATCCAATTCCATCAAGCAAAACTAAACTTGAGCTTAATGAAACACTAAAACCGCATAAAACACCAAATAGAAGAATCATAAAAAAGCGGTAATAAATTTATAAATAAAAAACGCGTTGAAAACTTAAACAAAGAATTTCGGTTTGCTGACGCCACAGTTACCGTTACCATCGGTGTCTTATTTAAATTAATGTAAGATTATGCAAATTTCGAAAGTTTGTAACTTCGAGAGAATGTCACACTCGCGTTGTTTCGATTTAAAGTCGAAATGTGCGCGTGTGGCTGTTTTGAATAAAAAATTATAAAATTTTTAAATAGGCTGTGAACACGGCCTAGAAAATTTTCGCCTTTGATAGAATGCCAAGAACATGATTTACGTCTATTTTCTTACTGAAAACGTCTATAATGATACTTTAAGGGTTACAGAAAATAATCCCATTGAAACCTGACCTAAAAACTAATACGGCTTCAACTGTTGATTTAAAATAACCATCGTTTACACGAACACGCGTTACTTTACATATAATGTGAAAATATACATTTGGCACTAATTAAAGTAAATTTTAAACAAAAAAAAAACTTAGGTATACACAGCTCCAAGCTATCAAATTACTGAGACTTTGTTATTTCAAAACGCTTCTCGTCGTATATTTCCTAGATAATTGCACACACATACATTATTAAAATCACTCTATAAGTCTAAGTTAGAACAAGTTTGGTTAAGCAAATGTTTGTCATAAATTAGTTACTGGTTAGACTAGCTCACACAGTCCAAGATTAGAAACGTTAGTCTGAAAATAACATTTCAGTACAACCTTCACCTGGTGTTAGCTGTTGCGAACTTGTCAACTGCAACCTTGATTCTGCATTCAACATTAATTCCTTCCCTTTTGAATTATGTAACAATCCCTTCGATTGCAAATGTTCCCACTCTTTTTTATTCCGATCACTGTTAACTGGAGTATTTTCACGAACGAGCAGCTTTTCGCAATTTTTTGGTTGATTCTGTGCACTTTTTACACTTTTATTATCTTTTCTGTCTACAGTTTTTGTTGATTTTACTTTGTCCGTATTAGAATTTGAATTTTTCATTAATGGTTCGATCGACGCTTCTGTTTTACTGCCGTAGACTTCAACGTATTCTAAATAAGACAGCTTTCTATCGCCCACTGGAGATTTAGATTTGCTCTTTCTAAAAGGCAGTTTTAAGAAATCGGACGTTTTATTTACAGAAGCTTCCGCGGGTATATCCAAAGTAATGCGTTTTTTCTTGGTACGTGCTGGCCTTGCCGGGGGTTGCGTTTTATATTTACTAGTTGAAGGTTGTGGCCAGGATTTATTCGATTTAACACTACTTTGAAGGGTTTCTCTTCGTAAGCACGAACTTTCTTGTAAATCTTCAGAGTAACTACTTAAAGTAGGCCCGCTAGTAACTGAATGAAAACTTCGTGTCGAACTGGTACTCGTAGAAGGTACACTTGGATTTGAATGATTGTTCGTAACTTGTTGATTAGAAGGTAGATTTTCGGTTTCGGTACCGACTTCTTGGGATTTAGGAACGTATATTAGACGACCGTATGATAAATAAACTACTTCATCAGCCGGAAATATTACATACATGCTCTTTCACAGTCCCACATTTCGAACGTGCGCGCAGATTTATACCGAGCGCACCACCAGCGGTTCTCCACATGTAGAAGGTAAGTTCTTATCTCAGTTTGATACTAAAATTTAAATTCACTTTTCTGAAACAACACAAATGTTTGTTTTAATAAGAGTCTAATAAAAGTGTGTTAAATTTATTCACAAAAGACAATCATTTTAATTAATGTCAACCGTGTTCGCTTGGTTGCTTACTGATATTCGGCCACACAAACCTAATAAGCTTTAACAAAACACAATCATCCCTTTATTTATTAAAGGTGTGAATTGCACGTAAATGTGAAATGTTTTATTTTATTGATTTTTAAATTGCCGACTGTGTATAAATTATGTTAATACGCCTTCATATGCACAACAGGCAGGATTAAGAATGTGGCGTACCTAAAATAACAACATTTAAATGCAGTAACGGTGTCTGTAACGACACATTCATTTTTAAACTCAGTTATCATATTCAACAAGAAAACTATGTTAATTCACAAAATTATTTTTGTTAGAAAAATTTTTATATTTGAGTGTCTTTGATAATTTAAATTTCTCTAAATTTTGTTCACGCTTAAAATTAATAAAAAAAAAAATCTTAATCAAGAAAACTGTTCAACTATGGGGTGTCTGATATTTTATTTTGTTTTAGTTGATGATGTTACAAAAATATCGATACCTTATGGAATAAATAGCAACCGCATGTAAACACTTAAAAATTAACAGGTATGTACATCAAACTAGGTTGGTCAGAATTTAGAAAGCTTGTCTATGTATTAGAATCTTAAAGGGGTAATATACTAAATTAGAATAGAAAAGCATGGAAGTAGGAATGTTGAGCATTAAATTAAAGAATAAAATAACAAATACAGAGATTAGGTAAAGAACAGACTTAGTAGACTACTTTCACTTTGAAGACGTGTGTGTTACCTTACGTACAAAGTATTTGTTTTTTCATATTTCTAGTGTAGAAAACCTAGCAACCTTATCAATTCCTGACTGATAGTGTAATTAGACGGTTGATTTTTAGAACAATTTATGATCACATCCAGCGTCGGTCTAACCCTGGTTTTCAGAACTTTTGCCTCTGTTTTTAACACGCGTTTTGGCTACCGAATTCGGTTTTACAATTCCAACGACTTAAAGTGCGTGTACTAATAAGTTCGTGGACGTCTCACAAGTAACCAGAAAAAAGAAGAAACTCTCTCCTGAGCCATACCTCACCTTTTTATCCCTATTAATCGATAAAGGTTTAATTAATCCCATCAATACCCTAATTGATAAATTTCTTGTGACTTAAAGGTAATTTACTATCCCCAACTTAGTAAACAATATTAAGTAACCTTTCCCCAAAACTACATGCTAATTGTTCAAAGCGTCAACATAAATTGAGTAGTATAAATATTGCCCTACAAATATGTTTTAAAATTCCTTGTCTGCCACAAGTAGGTAGACAAACCTCTGCTTAAGAACTATACAAAAGCAAACCGTTGCATAAAACTATCCCTCAAAGTGTACCTTTTGTATATTTTTAGTTTATACAAGTGTACCTAAAAAATTGATCGAGAGAAGCTCAGGAGTCGCATGAAATTTTCTTGTACAGTTGTATACCGCACTTAAGTATACACCTCTGATGAGCTCATAATAAGAGCGAAATGCGCATCAGGTGTTCTTTCGTCCGTGTATGTTACTCTACAGAAATACTTGGCTTTATCGACATACGTGTGTTATGCATACTAAGTTATCGTTTAGAAAACAATTTGCATTTAAACATTCAATCGTCGTTACAGTTATCTGTTGGCATTACTTAGTTTAATTAATACTCTATACACGCAGGTTGAAAGATCTAACAAAACAAAAAATAAAATTAAGGACACCACTACCAATTTGTCCTACTTCGGTAAACATTTACACGAAATGCCTGATTTGATCATCAAACTATTTAAAAAACTAAGGTCTGCTAGCAATGCCTCCCCCAACCGAAATAAGTGTATAATGAATGATAGTGGTTTCCAAACATTAACTTCACAGGAACAAGAAAAACAAGAATTACTTAAAATAATCCATCACATACTAAATTGTAACCCAACCGACGGCGACGATAAGTTAGGTGTACACTAATGAAATTTAAAACTTAGACACCACAATTTCTGTAAACAAAAGTTTGCACATTGTAAAGCGGGCTTAAGGGTATCATTTACAATTCTAACAGCAGGTAGTCTCAGCAGGGGTTATCTTATAGAAGGACTGTAGAATGAATCATTACACTAAGCACGTTTTAGAAAATAGGTAATTTACGTTGCTTACTTAATTTTTTCTTTAAAGAATATATTTGAAGGTATCGCTAATTAAACACCATAGCTCGATTAATTATCGAATCAAAATTTTGTTTACAAAATAAAATTAGAAATAATTTTGATTTAAAAACGTCTACAAGCAATAACTTTTAAATTAAATCAAAAACTAAACATGGTTATTTGGGTTGACTGATTATTACTTATTTTTAAATAAATCTAACCTACTAATTATTGTAAGTTATTAAAAAAAATCATTAAACTCTCTATTCATAATATTTAGTCCTTACAAAATGTATATTTTATGACGTTTCATTTTTTCTGTAGTTAATATAAAAAGTGAAAATAAAAACTAAGGCAATTCTTATTGTCAACGTATATATTTAGTTTTTGACAAGAATTTATTACATAATTATAATTAAGATACCAAGTTATAGTTTAAAATTAAATGAAAACGTTTTTTTTTAAATAAAGGTATTACTATATAAATAAATATAAGAAATCAATAATGGGTGTGACCTCCATTATTATTGATACATTCTTGGAGGCGTCTGCTCATTGACGCTATCAAGGTATCAATATAATTAATATTAATCGTTTCCCATGCGGTATCAATGGCTGCAATTAGTGCATTACGGTTTACTGGTATAAAATTTGGCCCTTGTTGTCTTCGGATAACAGCAAGTATTCGAGCCCAAACATTTTCGATAATGTTAAAATCTGGGCTTTTGCTGGCCAGGGTAACAGCTCCAAGTTATTTGCTTGTATCCAGTTGCGCACAACCTGCGAAGTATAGGGTCATCATATCCCGATAGTTAATTATCGAATGTTCCAAGAAAATATGTGTAAATAGTAAATGGAATCTACTAACGTAACGTTAAGTCGTTAATTATAGTTACATAACTCTCCTTTCATAAGATATAGTTCATATTAATATGCTTATTGTAAAGCTTCGTACACACCTGAACAACAAACCGAGGAACAAACAGAACAACGAACCGAACGGCAATCGGAACATTAATTTGGACGGTGCTACGTACGAATTTTAGAACAGATTCGCAAGTCCTGATTGTTCCACGAACGGTTTGCGGCGTTCCCGCAACTTGTCGGTTTTTCTCCGACATCAAAGAAAATGCGCGCGAATGCGTTTGCAGGTTTGGACGAATCTAAACAAAACGGCGAACAAACTTATGCGGGAGAATTAAATTATTTATTTTTGTCCTCCCTTTTGTGGGTTTGTTGTGTTTTAGGTAATATTATGGAGTTGACAGAAGAAAAATGTTTTAAATTAATCAGTGTTTAAGAATGCAAGAAAAAAATGATGTCCCTATTAGCATCATTTGGGCGGGAAATTTCCAAAATAAAAAAAGCAAAGTAAATTATAATTTTTACTCTTCTTTGTGCGTAAAAATTTGGTTGGCACTATCTTCTTGTTTTCCGCAATTTTCTCTTCTCAATAATAAATATATATGAACTGAAAACTACTGAAAATAATTATGGGAACAGCACAAACGTTCCGTTTGTTGTTCGGATTGTGGAAATCATAAAAGATCGTTTGTCGTTCTGTTTGACTTTCGGTTCGTTGTTATGTTTGTTGCTCGGTTTGTTGTTCAGGTGTGTACGAAGCTTTACAACTTAAGCAACAATTTTTGGCGAATAAAGATTAGTTTGTGATGTAATATTAGAAACACAAATTTATATCATATCAAATTTATGACAACTTAAAACCAAGAACGTGTATGTTATTGCTAAGAAATTATTAAGGAAAAAGCGCAATTGCAGTGTAAATATTTATAATTAGATATTTTCGAAAGTTTATAAGTCCTCTATTGTAATCTTAATACTTAAAAAAAATCCTGTCCATTAGCATTATAAGGAAATGGCTTTTACTTTATGAATAAGTTTCAATAACAATAGAATATCCTTGCTTGTTTAATTTACTTCCTTTGAGTCATATTGCTCTAAGGGTTGTTACATTGGTCATTAGAAGTATGTAATAAATAAACAATTACCTACTGTTTGAGAAGGGGTAGTGTGAACCAATAAATAAAGTAAGAAATGTAAATTCCATTTTAGTTTAAAATTTCAAGTGTTGTGAAAATGCCACCTCATCTCGGTGCTGATTTGAAAGCGCGGATTGTTTCGGAATTAGCGGCGGGCCGTAGCGTGCGTGAAATTTCACGTATGTTAGATATACCAAAAGCACCGTAGGGCATTACCGAGTAAAATGGAATCTTGAACACACTTTGGAAAGAGCCATCGGAAGTGGTAGACCTAAAGTATCTACACGTGCTCAAGATCTCGAGTTGTTTCATTACGTAACAGAACAACCATTTGCTACATACTCCAGGGCTATAGCAGATACACATTTTCCCGGATGCCGTATAACTGCACAAAAAGATTAAAGGAGATGGGAATAAAGAAGTATAATGCTGCTGCGAAAGAAGTTCTCAGTGACGAAAATATGAGACGTCGTCTGGAATTTGCAAGGCGATATGTGAACGAACCTTTGGAATTTTGGAATCGAGTGATTTTTAGCGACGAAAAAACGTTCAATAGCCGCAACGATGGACCACTAAAAGTTTTTAGAATGGAAGGAACTCGTTACGAAAATAATCACATATGTCCTAAAAACGAAGTGGTTATTTTTCTGTGAATGTGTGGGGTTGGGTTAGCGCGCGGGGTCCAGGAGTTTGTTGGGCTATCGATGGACGTCTTGATTCTGCTGCGTATTTAGATATTTTGGAAACTATTATGAAACCTTCAGTCGAAGTGTTTTATTCAGACGAAGATTATATTTTCCAACAAGTAAGTATTCTTATTTCACTATACTTTCTCCAAAAATCTGTTGAATTAACATTTTCATAATGTATTTTTGTTGTTAAAGGACAACGCCCCTATTCATACTTCGCGGGTTGTGCGCAATTGGATACGAGAAAATAACTTGGAGCTGTTACCCTGGCCAGCAAAAAGCCCAGATTTTAACATTATCGAAAATGTTTGGGCTCGAATACTTGCTGTTATCCGAAGACAACAAGGGCCAAATTTTATACCAGTAAACCGTAATGCACTAATTGCAGCCATTGATACCGCATGGGAAACGATTAATATTAATTATATTGATACCTTGATAGCGTCAATGAGCAGACGCCTCCAAGAATGTATCAATAATAATGGAGGTCACACCCATTATTGATTTCTTATATTTATTTATATAGTAATACCTTTATTTAAAAAAAAGTTTTCATTTAATTTTAAACTATAACTTGGTATCTTAATTATAATTATGTAATAAATTCTTGTCAAAAACTAAATATATACGTTGACAATAAGAATTGCCTTAGTTTTTATTTTCACTTTTTATATTAACTACAGAAAAAATGAAACGTCATAAAATATACATTTTGTAAGGACTAAATATTATGAATAGAGAGTTTAATGATTTTTTTAATAACTTACAATAATTAGTAGGTTAGATTTATTTAAAAATAAGTAATAATCAGTCAACCCAAATAACCATGTTTAGTTTTTGATTTAATTTAAAAGTTATTGCTTGTAGACGTTTTTTAAATCAAAATTATTTCTAATTTTATTTTGTAAACATTTCCTAAACAAAATTTTGATTCGATAATTAATCGAGCTATGGTGTTTAATTAGCGATACCTTCAAATATATTCTTTAAAGAAAAAATTAAGTAAGCAACGTAAATTACCTATTTTCTAAAACGTGCTTAGTGTAATGATTCATTCTACAGTCCTTCTATAAGGTAACCCCTGCTGAGACTACCTGCTGTTAGAATTGTAAATGATACCCTTAGGCCCGCTTCAAAATGTGCAAACTTTTGTTTACAGAAATTGTGGTGTCCAAGTTTTAAATTTCATGAGTGTACCTATTATTAGAAGTTAATCGATTATTCTTATGTTAACGTTCATAAATTTATTTGCAGTTGTGTGTTTTTATAGTAATAATGTTAACATAATTATTTATAAATTGTTCATTAATGAATTTAATTAATTGTTTTGTTCACTATAATTTTATCAAAAATCATTAACAATTTTTTCCAACACCAATTGAAAATCTGATGAACAAATTAAGTTACAAAAACACTGTTTTTTGAAATAAATATTTTGAAACGTTATAAAGATTGATTCTAACACGTTGTTTTGTTAACCGTTCATCTTCTTTTAAATAGAAGAAAAAATTAATTTGTATTACATTCAATTTTTGAGGAAAATAACACAAAAATATTTAATAATCGACTAAATCGACGTAAGCAGTACGTTTTGATTCTATACAACAGTGGAAGAGACTTGCCCAACAATATATGTGACCGCATCTTCGACAAGATTCCAGGACTCAAAACTCAACGCCAGCTCTATGGAGCCTTCTCTGCGACTATTACAGTTTGTGAGGCCAACAATGAAAGAACACCTAAGGTAACCTAGAAAAACGATGTCACATTTCTCAGTAGAACTATGAAGACATAGAGCAATATTAGCAAAAGAAAACTCATTGTAATTAGAAACGATGGAGAAACCCTCAAGATCATGCAGGCATTCAAATGGATAACTCCAAAACAAACTACTGTCAACTCGATTAAAATTTTAAATAAAAACCTGCGACTAAATAACAAAAATGCGAGTGATTTCAACACATTTATGAGACAATCGGAAAAAAAAGTTCATACGCGGACATTATAAAGAACCTAAAGCCGAAAGTTGACACAGCAGGAATTACCGTTAATAAAGTCTATTACACTGCTATCGAGGCTGTACAATTTCAGTACAGGGAGGACAAAACTAAACCAAGAAAAGTTTTCCATAAAAAAATTAGGACACAACAAATTGAACCATGATTATTGATGTAGAGCAAAATACTATTAGGGAAGAAATCAACACGGTATTGAAAATCAACAATTAAATACACAAATTAGAATCACAAACAAGTCCAATGAATTTGACAATCAATTGCCTTGCCTTTGTCCACTCTAAGTGATCAACATGTAGACATATTATGTAAGAAGAAAGTCATCGGTTCTTGCTGGCTGCGATGGAGAGTCAGAGAAGAAGATCAATTATTTCGATGTAGGCTCTGCCATCGCGTCAACCACTCCCATAGAGAATGAAAAACGCAAGAATTTGTGGAAACATGCACTAACACTCCCTATTGTTATTCCTCCAACACTGAAAGTCACAAAGCCAAATTAATGCACTGTCTTACTTATCGTAAGTGGGTTACACTAAAGCAGTAACTTGAAAACATGCACCTTAACACAATTATGAATTCACACAAACCCAATCCATACAGTAGAACCACTAAGTTATCTGACACAACTAACAATACAATAATTTTTAGTAAAGCCTACTCCAATGTGTCAACTCTTCCAGACAGTCACTTTGAACAAACCCCTATGCACATACTACAACTCAACGTAAGTAGACCACGAGGTGCGACCGATCTTATAGTCAAAACCTACTTAGATCCCGATATCGGTCTCGTGCTTGTGTAGGAACTGAATGTAACGAGGGCTAAAAGCAATAAACATTTAAACTGCACGATATTTAAGACCTAATGTTTGGCACGGAACTTAAAGGTGGTCTTGAAAATTATAAAATGACGACATCTTAAAAGTATCTGAAAAAGGACAGCACCAAATAACCAGAGATAGAGTTGCTAATAAATTAAAGGAGTGGACTACATTCAGTAATGGTTGAATGTATGAAAAAAGAGAAGAAAAGATATGCAATACGTAAATGTTTTTATTCACAAAAGACATTAGGATAGAGACATCAAGTTAATTAAGTCATTAATGCAAATGTAACATTTGTTTAGTAAAAGAGAGACGGTGGTAAAACAAATATTTGGTGACATTTTCTATTTACCAAACTAAAGCGAGTGTATTCTAAAGAATTCGCATTATGAGCAACGTAGAATAAGTTATACCATTGTGCCGAAACCAAAAGGTTGCAGAGAAAATTACAAAAAAAAAGTGAATTTTTTCCTCTATTTTTATTTTGTACCCTGTAAGAATATTTAAGAGACAGTTAAAAGGTCGCATTGCCTTGACAATGGTGTAAGTACAAAAATAAAAAACTATTTGACACTTTTCCAATATAAAATTGTTAATGGGTTTCTTACCCATGTAAGAGATAATTGATAAAAATTGAAAGTTTATCTAAACTTTCTTCTTCATCAATTGAAAATGATATAGCTTTCCTACTAACGTAACAGTAAATGATGACATAATATTTTAAAAAAATAGTGCCAGCCCCATATTCCCCATTAAGATTTTTGAAGTGATGACTACTTCTGCTTAAGAGGTGATTGCTAAATTGCGTCTCCTTTTCTGTTAAAATTGACGTGTTTTGTAGGTTTTGTTCAATCCATCTGGTTTTCTCGTAATTTTCTCAGTAATCTTTTAGTTTGAACATCCTGTTTATCATACTATACTTCAATAATATAGAATAGGTTTTTTTAATTTTTTAGAGGTTGGTTGGAGGAAGTGCTCCCATCGAGCACGAAACGTCGCCAAAATGGAACATTAAAGTTATGTGTATTCTGAGTCAACGAAGGAAGAAGTATTTAATAATATACTTTTTAGCATACAATGTTTTGAAGTTTAAAAGTATAAGTTTTGCGACACCTAGTGTCAACTCCTGTTAGTGATCACGTACGCAAACGGTTCGCATTAAAGTGAGTTTTGAGGGTAACATATAATATCTAAGTAGTACAAATACAATTTTGAGTCAAATCAAGGAAATAAATGTATCTTATATCAGCAAGATTTTTCTTTTTCTTTTTCTTGATTGTCAAAGTCATGAGACAAATAAATTTCTCTATTACAGCAACGTTTCCACAAAATAACGTGTTGCAACAACTATTCTTTAAACACACATTTGAGTCTAATTAGTCAAATGACCAAAATATATTTTTTTAATTTATCGGTTAAATTTGTTGGATAAGTTAAACCTTTACCGGTAGTTCAGTGTCTTCCGGAGAAAAAATATCATAAAACCGCTAACAAATAAATTATTTAATCGTTCCTTAAAACTCGTAGTATAACCAGTGTCACCCAGGTATTTGAAAAGGCAATATTTAAGTAATCTACTAGTAAACACAAAGCTAACTAGGTCGATCGAATTGTGGGATGAAATTCTCCTATCCAACCTGGTACTGATAAATATAGTAAAATTACAGCAAGACAACACAGAGATAAAGTTAATTCAATTAAACATCAATTAACTTTAATAAAATGGTCAGTTTGGACAACAAAAAGCAGTTACATAAGTCGATCCTTCGATTATTATAGCCAACTAAGTTTTTATTACTCTTGAGTTTCTTCACCTCTGAAGAGTCCCAAAAGGACGCAACAGCAGTGATTATCGGTGTTTGTTTGCTATTGTACAACATCTTGCGAACTTTACAGCATGCGAATCGAGATTTTTAGTTTTGCTAACACATTAGTTGGCTATAATTATTAAAAAATCGACTTATGTAACTGCTTTTACACATCTGTCAAAAAAGTTGTTTAATGCGAATACATTTACATACGTGATTGTTAATACGAGTCGACACTAGGTGTCGCAAAACTTATTGTTAATAACTGTGTTAAATTTTTTTTGTTAATTATTTATTGCAATCTTTTGTTCGTTTTTGTGGAGATGGCTTGTCATCTACAATTCCGATTAAAATTCTCTGTTCTTTCATTGCATTTAATTATCCAATCAGAACATCAGCATCACCATCATGATTATCCACTGTCTGCCTTACACTGTTTGTACAGGTTTCACCTTTACACTTTCACAAAAAGACGATCATTGAAGAATAAACAATAGCAAATAATTAAATAAATAATAGAGTTAGAGCGTTAGTTAAAATCTCAAATTCTTTATTGCTTAATAATTAATAAAAAAGACTTGAAGTGTTTTTTTTTCGTATCTTCAATAGTTTATTAGTTATTTTATTTACAATAGCAAAAAAACAGGTAAAAATGACGAGTTTCAAGACACAATAATATTAAAAGTTATATAAATAAAAGAAAAATTTTTTTTTTTAAAACAACGGTTGGCTGTTTTATTAGGAAATAATGTATTTCAAAAAATAGGCGGCAAAAATTCATTTGTTGATAAGAAATAGTTTATTAATTCTTTGGAATCCTAAAGTAATGATTTTTAGAGATAAATAAATTTCTTATGAAATGATTTTATCCTTAAAAATCATTATTTCCATCAACAAACAAATTAAAAAAATTTATTTTATTATTATTTTATATACAATGCATTTGTTTATAACAAACACTTAAATTTAAAAAAATAACATTACATATTTGTTTACGCCAATTAGATTTATTTTACCCTAATTTGATCTGCAGCGGTTGGAAAACAATCGGCAGTAGGAAACTTCCATTTTTATTTCATTTAGTCGTTAGATGGCATGTTTAAAAAGTTTCTATTTATTTTTTGAATTAATATATGTAAATACGAGATAAGGATAAGTCAATTGTGGTGCAAATTTTGAATCGAAACCACGTGTATCGCGCCGTGATTATTAATTATTAATTATTCAAAACTAGAATTAAGGAGTTCCTTTTTCCTTATTATTATCCACAATTCCCCCTTAAATCTAGGCCTAGTGTTTGTGACGCCGAGAAAATTGGGTAAGTCTAATTATTTGTTTTATTAATAATATAACTAAACAGTCCACTTATATCGTAAAAATGTGGTCCTTCAAGCAGGATTTTTTTAAATAACCGTTTCAATATTTTGAGAAAGCGGGCAATCAAATACATAATAAATTTTTGTGTTGATTCAAGGCCCTTATTATCTATCATTTGTTGCTTACAATACCGTCGTCGAAGTTCAAATTAAAGTCTGGAAATACGCTAATTTTAAATCATATTTTTGTTTGCGTATTCGCTATAAATTTCCGATTTATTATGGACGTAGAAAAGTTGAAACAAAAATCAAAATTTTACAAAAGAAAAGAGAAACTTTGTTTTTAAGAGTTTAAAGACTTGAACCACTTTACATTGGCTTATCCTTTGTTAGCTAAAATTTTGACTCAATTTAATGAAATAGAAATGGAAATAAATTTGCTTTCCATGTCAATAGACGATAAGTTTTAACCTTCGTTCACTACTACAATTTTGGATCTAGTAGAATTTATTGAGAATATTAAAAGTAATGTCGATTTTGCGCCAAAAAATTCGTTACCTCCCTCTGCCTAAATCACGAATTTTTTGCATGGCAACATGAGATTTGTGTGCAGGGGGGTTGTTCTGAAAAAACAAAACACCTTTGGATAGCTTTCCGCGTCTTTTCTCTTTAATATTTTTCCGTAGAGTGGTCAGTAATGTAGAATAGTGATCTCCAGTTATTGTTCTACCCTTATTCAAAAAATCAATCATGATTACTCCATTGCAATCCTAAAAAACTGAAGCAAGAACTTTTCCAGCAGATTTTTGGACACGAAACTTCTTAGGTCTTGGAGAACCAGAGTGTCGCCATTCCATCGATTGTTGCTTTGTTTCTGGATCGTAGAAATGTACCCAAGTCTCATCCATAGTAACAATTCGGTTTAAGAAGTCTACATCGTTTTCAAATCGAGCACAGATCGAACGCGATGCTTCTACGCTTGCACGCTTTTGGTCAACATTCAAACATTTGGGGATCCATTTTGCAGCAATTTTTCTCATGTCCAAATTGACGTAAACCATATGATGAACGCATTCGTATAAAATATTCAGTGCTTCAGATATCCGTTTTAGCCCAATTCGACGGTCTGATAAATTCATGTCATGAACTGCATCGATATTTTCGGTGACTGACACAGAAACTGGCCTTCCCGATCGGTCATCATCTTAAATTGAAAATTTACCTCTTTTGAAGCTTGCATTCCAATTTTTGATGGTGGCATACAAAGGACATTGATTACTAAGGATATTAAGCATATCTTCGTAAATATGCTTACCTCTTAACTCTTTTAAATACAAGTACTTGATGATGGCTCAATACTCCAATTTTTCGATTTTCACAATTTCGTTGGCCATCTTTTTCATTTAATTTATTGCGTGACTCTGGTTTACTTTTTTGACGTCAAACTTTACACTGACACTTCTAATAAGTTATTGTTCGTTGCTATGGTAACGCAATATTTTGTTTATGCAAGGAACTGGTCTAGGCTAACTAGATATCAATACATTCTCGTACTACAAAAAGGGCATTTGAAGTCACATATCGAGATAAAGTTTTGCCAACTTATTCTGATTTGGTATCATTTTTAGAAAAACAGGTTCGAACGTTACCTCCTTCGGAAAAGGTGTTTAATGTAAATGACCATAAATCATTAAAACCCAGTTATAAACCAACACATACTTTTCTGGTAAACCCAGATGAGAGTCATGAGAGGTTCACATAGTTTGAGTAATTGTCAAAAATTTCTAAAGTTCACTCCTTGGAGAAGGTATCGATTGGTTAAACCTCAATTTCGTTGTGTCAAATGCTTATCAGACAATCACAATTTATCAAGTTGCTACAAAGTTGTAGCAAATGTGAATCGCCACATCACGCACTTTTACATTTCGTAAAAAGTCACATTTTTTGAACATCCTGTATACGTTATTAAATTTTTTTACAAGTACGACACAAAACCTAATCAGTAAGTAGAACTCGGGTCAAATTTAGTCTCAAAATCAGGTATAAAAATCAAAAATTTAAACGTGTCAAGTTGGTAGTATATTTTCACAAAATACGAAATATTTAAAAAACTTAAGGTTTAGATAAGATAAACCTTTATAAAACTCACTTTTATTTTAATCGTGGAATCCGAAAATGTAAAAATATATGGGGTGTTCTATTTAAAAAATACAACTTTGATATGTTTTATGTTTTTCGAACACCCCGTATATCATGAATATAATTTTAAAATGTACCTCCAATGGTTTCTATCTATTCCACAAAAAAAAACTAATTTCAAAATCAAAGGATATAGCCATAATCTTTCGTGTCGTACAACGTGAATAACCCTGTATATATATTTATAGCAAATGCTACACATGGAACACAGAATTGTTTCAGCTGTTGACACAGCATTTCTATTGCTTTTACTGTTTGGTGGCTGGCCTGATGGTTTTTATGGCACTAAAAATCTCTTTATTCCAAGATAATAAACAAATTAACAAAACAATGATAATATTGAAAAATAGTATCACACTTGTCATCAGAACAAGAGCACTCACTTATAAACTGAAACGCAACTTGAGATTCACCAGGTATTTACCTTACCTTTCACCTTTGTATTTACAAATACAGTAAACGGCTTTATGTGTCTAGATGATCACTCACTAGAGGCGCGGATTTTCCTCCGATTTTGAGGAAGTTACAGATGATTACACATATTGCCAGATGGGATTTTGGCATTTTGCCAATTTATATATTCGTGTAAGTGTATATATTAATATAAACAAATACTGACATAGATTATTGTTTAATTCTTTGTTTGTTCATAGGGGAGCATTGTTCCCCTTGATCCCTCTCTATCTACGTCACTGGTAGCATTCACGAAGCAAAATAACTATCTCGTAAAACCACCACAATAACACAAATAATATAATACATGTTTAGTGTGGTGTAAAGCAGTATATTTGTGATGTTTTTCAAACACTGGTTAGCCAATAGAATAGAACTCCGTAGGTTGGTGACTGTTACTATATGTATTATGTAATTGCTTGTACATAAATTGTGCTTTATTTCCTTTTTTACACTTTAGAGTTACCGCAGAGGAAAAAAATGATAACAATGTTTATTTTTGGTAGCATTACAAAACTCTTCATTTATTGTCGTGTGTAAATTGAATTTTATGCAAAAAACTTAAAACTACTAAGAAACGTTGAAAACGTTGACTGTCTGTATTCAGGAGCATTTTGAAAATGTGATGATGTGTTACTTTATGCATTCGCTTAGACAAAGTATAGTAAAGATTAAAATATTTCTATTGTATGTCATCAAAATTCTAAGAAATATATATTTTTTTTAATTTTGACTTGACACCGGAGAAAAAAATTTTAAAAAATGTACAAGCTTCACCTAATTATTACCTTCAATATTAACTTTGTATAGAGTTAAACTTTATTAACGTTTAATTGAGTGAGGTAAATAAAAATAAAAAGCATTTCTAGTTCCAACAAGTTACAATTTCTTTTATTTACTAAAAATATGTTGGCTGTGCTTGAAATTCTATTCGAGATTCAGTTTCATTTAGAGTTAAAAATCGTTTCGTATGACTGAACTACTAAGCATTTGTTCTACAGTACTACAGGAGGATTAGCCATGCAGTAAAAATATGTCGTAAATATATAGTTTCCTTTTTTGAATAGGTATAAGTAGAAAATATCTTCTTCATATTTTAATAGATTTTATTTTGCAAATTAAGTATGTCAAGTGTCTTATTATTGAAATTGGCGTGGAGAAAGCGTCTTCAACGTTAATTTTTGCAGTCACGTAAAATTAATTTAACAAATATTTGTAGTAATTTAGTTTTAATTCTTTCCATTTTCTTCTTTGTGTGGTTACTTTAGTATTGATAAAAAATCACCTAAAATTAAGGCTGTTTCACTTCAACGATGATAACCCTTAATTAAACGTAAATAAAAATAATCGATTATATTTAAGATAAATAAGCTTAAATGCATGTTAGCGCCCTGTACAATAGAAATGTTAAAACGTTTATGTATCATTTATTTTAAAGTTAGTTATTGGAATGTAAGTAACATACGATTTAATTAATAGTTAAGTGAATGTGACTGTTAAAAATAACAATTCAACATTTGTTAGTTATTGATAAATGAGTATTGTTACGATTTTTCTTTTGCCAAAATTTGTTTCAACACAAAACAAACAACATTTTATCACTATCATCTATACGAAACGGTTTTGGCTAGACAGTTTTTTAACGATATGAATTAAATAAATATTTCACAAACTTGAACTCGTTGCAGCATAAATAAACAAACTTAAAATTATTAATTAACTTCACCGATTTAAAACTGCATCTAAAATTAAGTAAGGAAGGCTGCACTAGTTTGATTAAACATTAAACAAAAACTGACTTCGAAGATTGTATTAAAACGGAGTTAAAAAGAAAATCCAATTATATTTAATTTTTTAATGTTAAATTATGCACATACTAATGAACATTGATTTTTTTGGAGCGAAATGCGACTATTCTTTTATTTGGTTTTGAAAAAATGTTAACGAATCAGCAGAAAATCGAAAGTGGGTACTTGTAACAAAATTTAATTTTTCCCAAATTAATTATTATGTAAATAAAAAAAGTATTTATTTTTATGTTTTTATTTTATTTTTGTAAATGAAATAAATAAGTGTACGGACTAAGGTATAATAATATAATGTAACGTCTTTAATCCAAACACCGCATTGTCAAACTTTATTCGGATTATGAAATTGTTCCGTGTTACGTCTTTAAAATAGTTCTATTTTGTTTTTGTGTATTTAAATTTATTTTGAATGTTTATTAATTTTTGATAAGAATGCCGCTTAAAGTGGATAACACGCACAATTTCGATATACTCGAAAGTGAACCGACGGAAGGTAATATTAATAATTTGCATTCAAAATTTTAATTATATTAATGTGCAAGT
This sequence comes from Abscondita cerata, assembly GCA_030710515.1. Classification (NCBI taxonomy): domain Eukaryota; kingdom Metazoa; phylum Arthropoda; class Insecta; order Coleoptera; family Lampyridae; genus Abscondita; species Abscondita cerata. The sequence goes on along the minus strand of JALBCR010002616.1, from coordinate 57,277 downwards.
GCCAGTGTTGTCACACCTGCGAAAGACCAAGAAGCTGGGCCCAGCTAAAGAGGACTCGGTTACTTGCACGTAAGTGTTGTAATTAAATAAATTAATTAATAATAACAGTGTCCGATTGCGATATTCGGATTAATGAACATGCATGTTCGGATTACAGAGGTTGCACTGTATTAATATACCTGTTCATGTGCTTCCTTACCACAGAAAGTACGCATCTAATTTTACAAATACAAGCGTTGTTTGTAAATGCAAACCAAGTAAAATAAGATTTACTGGCAAATTAAGTATACCTTCTTAACCCTATCATAGGCAGTGAGAAGAGAGATTTCCATCTTCAGAATCTTTGATTTTGGGAAACGTGCATGCGTATTTGGTGAAAGTTCGACTAAAAATAAACTTTGCTAACAACAAAAATAATGGCAAATTGTGAGGATGAGAGGTGGTAGAACAATATACAGTGACCGGCAAAGAGTTTGCAACAAAGTCCGTCCTAAAAAAACAATGTTTTTTGTTCTTTGCCGTCCATAGGTAGACTGATAAATAAAAATTAGTGGCCTGTAAAGTTTATTTGTTGGTTTTATTGTGTTTTATGCAAATCAAACGCAAAAATTTTGTTTTCTCAATATTTCCGGAAAAATGCCGGAAAACTGATATTTTAAAAAGTCGTTATTTTCTTTTAAAATTAGCACATAGACGTATAATCTAATTCTGAACAACTTTTCTCTTAGGCATTTTTCAATATCTTGTCATCTAACATCATTTTTACATATTTAAGAGATATTTCAAAATTTGCCGCCATGACAGTGGTCACATGACATTTGTCAAAGTACTTTTTCTTGTTATTCAATATGTTAAATTCATTTGCCAAAAGAAATGTTTGATATCTCAATTACAAAAATTTTTCCTATTTCATGCAAACTGTTTGTCACTGTATATGTTTTAGACAAAGGATGTTTCTCAAAAAAGCTGTACAAATCATTAAGACTAACAGACTTGGGTTTTTTGTTGCAATCCAAGCAGTATTCACAACTAAACGCTCTCAACACCTTCAAACAAAGGTATATAATCAGTGCGTGCTGCCGATAATAACCTACAGTTCCAAAACATGACTTAATTAACCAGGAATAGAATGTTCCATGCTGGGTGTAAGATTGAAACACCGGGTACAGGACAAAATAATTAGAGGGTATACCAAAGTGGATAATGTAGCTAAAGGTATCGCAACCCTGTAGTAGATCTGGGCGGAGTAAACACGTTGTGAGACCACACAATGATCGATAGTTAAACTAACGACTGAGTGGAAACCTCGTGAAAATAGAAAAACAATGGTAGACAGAGGACTAGATAAAGAGATGACGTAGACAAGTGTGTGGAAATGCAATGAATGAGTAGAACATCAAACAGAACACCAAGCATATGTCCAACACTGGAGTAATTAAATGCTGATGCATATTTCGGCAAAGATTGTAGCTTCCATCTAGCAAAAGGTAGAGTAACAGAAAACAAAAAATCTTGGTGTGTCTAAAGCTAATTTTTATTTCCCGCCAACAATGTGATTTTAGTGTTGTTTTTTGCCATGAGCAATGTTTTTATCGGTAAAAAATGATTCTAGCCAGAGAAGCTAAGCATAATTTGCAAATCATATATATATTTTAAGTTTGTGCATGTTATTGAATATCATCGTCAATAAAGTAGTATTTCCACGTAGGAGGAAAATACATCCTAGTACCCAATAGGTACATTTTTTCTGCTAACCCTAAGAAATTTTTTTTTTATTTTTTAGTCTAGACTGATATGGAACATAAGTGGGATTCGACTGATTCGAGGCAACTTCAGACCGCACCTGAGTTTTTCTACAGCCTACCCGATAATAAAGTGGATTCGGAAGCGTTAGCGGACAAAGAATTTGAAAATCTTAATAATCATAATATGTCCTTATCTGCATCGTCTACTGTTACCTATGAAGCTACTCCTACATCTATTAGTCCATCTCTTTTTCGAGGAGATATTCCAGTCTTACTATTGCCACTACGTCAATACCTCAGTACTGACAACGATTACTATACCTAATGAAGAAGATGAGTTTGATTATAATCGCAGAAAGAAAAACCGGCTCTACAAGAAGCATTTCACCTAATACCTCTATACTATGGGGTCAAGATACAAAATACTTTGATCATCTTGGTAAAAAAATTGATAAAATTTGAAAATCTACCCACAAGTTTTGTTATCGGGATAAAGAATAGATTATTTTTTAAAGATTTTTGACGATAACATTATTCAACACATCTTCATCCTATATGCAAGTCAAGGTAGAATTTGAAACTTGAGAAAGAAAAGGAACAAAGTTGCCAGTGTCACATACAAATATAGTAAAAATAACAGCACTATTTGGTGTACTATACTTATGAGAATGAGATGCCACAACTGCCTAATTATTGGTATATCGACCTTGTTTTCGGTGTACCCTGCATAGTTAAATTATGTTGTCGAAACTAAAAGAATAGTGACAAAAAGTTGAAAATTAAAGTTGTTTAGTCGTCTTTGCCCCTTTTTTTCACTACTTTCTCAATCATTTTATAAAAAATGATGGATCCATTAATGTATTGGTATTTGTTTAATTAAATTATAAAATGTCAGCCAATACTTCTATTTATAAATTGTATTGTTACCGGTTTCGACTTTATGATACGATTTAAAAAAAAGGATATAATGTCAATTTGACATAAAATTATTTTAATTAATCAACTTCAACACAAGATTTGGTACCTACCTATATTCATTACATCAAGAATTCATTCAACAATTTGAGATAGTTTAGACTCCAACCTTAGAGGAAAGATATCTGAATTCGGTAGTAATCTTTTTAAAAATTAAAAAATAAATTAAATTCACTTACCACTTTTATAAAACCACAATTTAGTTCTTTTCATAATAATTTATGCATTAACAATAAAAATAATAACAATTCTAAAACAAGTTTTAATTTTCACCCAAATTTTCTAAATAAAACTAACACAATATTTTCTCTTTCAGAAATCAATCTTTTAAACAAAAGTCTTAAATTTGCTTCTTTTATTAAACATAATAAGTGCTCAATTTATAATTTTAAAGCTTCAATTGAACACATTTGCAATTTATATCCTTCAATTAAAAATCAAATTAGAAATATTTTCTCTGTCACCCCTAATAACGAATTTTAAATAATTATGATTATAAAATTAAAAACCAATTTAAAACAATTAAATCTTTAAAAAACAAAATCATCTCTAATAATCTTATAATTACAAAAGCAGACAAAAGAAATTGTGTAGTTATTCTTAATAAAAATGATTATCTTGTAAAATTGTCATCTTTTCTAAACACTGCTGATTTTAAGATTCTTAATAATAATTCTTTACAAAGTTTTTGGCTTTCAACAATTAATTTAATTTTAAAAAATTTATATACTTTTAATTTTTTAACGAATCTATTAATAAAATAAGACCAACTAATCCAAAATTACCAGTTTTATGTAGTTTACCTAAAATACACAAACCAAATACTAGACTACATAAATTCGCCTAAATATTTATTATTAAAATTTTTATCTCAAATTTTTTATAACGAAATAAATTTCACACCTAAAAATTCAATAAAAAATTCTTCTCAATTAATTATTATTTTAACTAATTTAAATTTATCGAATACAAATAATCTTATCCTTATTTCATTCGATATTACTAATCTATTTCCATCAGTACCTCCTTTAGAAACTATAAGTCTTATTTCTAATTTCTTATTTTCATGCGACTATAACCCAAAATTTAATTAATCTACTTGAATTTTGTCTCAAAAATCAATTCTTTACTTTTCAAAATATTTTCTATAAACAAGAACAAGGTTTACCTATGGGTTCTCCGTTACCTCCTGTTTTAGTAGAAATTTTCTTAGATAATTTAGAAACTAATTTTGTTTTTAAAAATGTTCTTTTCAAAAAACATATAATATTATGGAAAAGATATGTTGATGATATTTTCTGTATTTTTAAAGAGTCTTTAAATGATGTCAATATTTTTCTTAATTTTCTTAACAATTTACACAACAGAATTAAATTTACTTTTGAACTTTCAATTAACAATAAAATTAATCTTTCTATTACTTTACCAAATAGTAATATTTTCCCTTTTGATATATATAGAAAACCTACCACAACATCACAAATTATACCTTTTGATTCTTGTCATCCTATTTCACACAAAATTTCTTCTTTCCATTTTCTTTTTAATAGAGTATTTATTATTCCTTTATCAAATGACAACTATTTGAAAGAACTTAACTTAATTTTTTATATAGCTAAATTAAATAATTACCCTTTTGATTTAATTAACAATTTATATAAAAAATTATTGTACAAATATCATTTAAAATCTTATACTACTCTTTTACCTATTGATAATAAATTAGAATTTAAATACATTTCTATTCCTTATATTAATTTCTTTTCTAACAAAATAAATAAATTAAGAAAACACATTAAACACAAAATTAGTTTTTCTACTAAATTTAATCTTAAAATAAAAATATTTTCTAATCTTTTTATAATTGTTTAGATTTAAATGACAAAAGTGGTATTTATCAACTTACTTGTTGTTGTGATAAATTTTACTTACGATATATAGAAAAACCGGAAAAATACATTAATAATCCAAATTCAATAAAATCTACTTTTGCTTATCATGTTATTACAGACAAACACCTAGTTAAAAATTAACAACTTATTCATTCCTTTAATGTTAATAATAACAATAAACACATTTTGATATACTCGAAAATATTTATATTCACACCACAAATCTAAACTCATTAATCAATAATCAAATTAACCTTTTCGAATTTTGTTTAAACTACAAAAATTAAAACATTCTGCCAAATTTAGTTATCTTCCTTTTGCGCCATCTTTACTTACTTTCAAAAAATAATTTATGTCAAATTGACATTATATTCTTTTTTTTCCAAAAAGTATTAATTTTGAATGTAAGTATAAGATTAATTTATTATTATTGTTAGCGTTTAATTTTGTACAGATTTTGTCCAAAGATGACTTTAACCGTATCATAAAGTTGAAACCGGTAACAATACAATTTATAAATAGAAGTATTGGCTGACATAAATATATTTTATAATTTAATTCATCTTATGAAAAACCTAATTTATTCGGTACGGATAAATTAGGAAGACTTGCCAGCGTCTATTACGAAAAATTCAACCAAGGCGAATTTATCTTTGCAACAAAAGCAAATTTTGCTATCGTCAAATGGATGGATAAAAGTTCACTTTTTATCCACATGCTTTTTACCTCGAGGCACAACTGACGTTAAACTACAAACCAAAGATAATTCCCGAATCACCGTATCCTGCCATGTAGTCGTAGGGCAATATAACGAAATCATGAGAAGGTTTGATAGATTTGACCAGCTGCAAGAAAGGTAATTAGGGAAAAACGTGTGAATTGGTGGCATTGAATTTTTTATATTATTTTATTGACTTGGCAATAAACAAAGCCTAGTGCATAAACCAAAAACATAAACCCGGGACCATTTAGCCTTTAGGGTGAATCTTGCAAAGCAGCTCCTTGCCAATCAAACACAAGTTTTGGACTAACTACGACTAAATAATGTGGAGACTCATATGCCAAATTAAATACAAACCTACAGACGATGTTGGCTGTGTAGGATCAGCAAACATTGTATGCTTCGGATGTAAGATGCCACTGTGCTTAAATCCGTGCTTTACAAAATTTTATGGACTTTGGGCTCTAATATTTATTATATTTAATTTGTTCTAATAGATTTCAATATTTTTCTTGTCGTTTCAAGATTGTTGTTGTTAATTTAGAATAAGTTTAGATTTATTTACATTTACATTTTACTATACAAATTTTAGGATAAGAATTTATTCTTTTAGACTAGCCCTAATCCCCCCTATCTGTTTAAAGTGGGATATACCACCCTTTGGTGTTTTTGTTAACCTGAACTTGCAGGCTCATTCATTCTTGGTTTTGCAGTAAACCGTTACAGATGTGTACAATGTAATAGCAGTTTCAAATTCTTTTATACATTTTTAAATGGTTAAATCTTAAGTTATAAAATATTTGTATGTGTTAATTATTACAATAAATAGTGCTCTACACAAAATGTAGTTTTACACCTACGTTAGTAGAAAAGAAAAAGTTCAGCTCGAACCAGCATCCAGAGCTATCGAAGCCCTTCATTTGGTTCAATCTTTTAAAAACAAACAATTGTATTGATTTTTTCTCCAAAATTGTTTATTTAGACCTAATTAAATTTTTTTGTTTCTTGTTGATGCTAATGATTGGTTGGTATACAAAGTGGTTACAATTTTAGAAATTTTATATGAAGAGCTTTTTTTTGACGGTAAATGACTTAGCAGAGGTTGTAAAATATATTGTAGTCACTTTAAGCAATACAAAGAATTTAACAACAAGGAGATTTACGATCACAATTTTCAACCTTATGTTTTGTATAAAAGATATTAAGCCTTTGTCCTTGTCAAGCAGACTAATTACGTTTCTTTTATCCTACCGTAATGGTATATCTATTTTCCTCATTGCCGGCTAGTGCATTATTGGCGATCTACGGAAAGAAGTTGCAACATAGGCAAGGGGTGGTATAACAAAGACACGTATTAAAAGGGACAATTGAAATAATCGGTAAAATAAAAAAAAAATTGAGATAACACAATTTTTGTCGTTTGGAAACTGGGACGCAAGTTCGTTCACAGTTAACTTCATACTCCTGTTATTTCAAACATAACGAATTTGTGCGAGTGTTGATAATGGGATTGAATTAGCTATTTATGCACCAAGTGCGGTACTATAATCATTTAGTAACGCCGTGATGCATACAAGATTTTATTTTTCACTTTGTATTCCGAAAAATAATAGTTATTTGTCCAACAAGTGAGGAAAGCGATTCTCTTTCCCACTCGAGCTCGAGTTGCCTCACGAACGTAGCGAGGGAGGCATTAGAGTGAGAGTGGAAAAAGGCTTTCCTCATGTGTTAGACACAACATTTTTTCCACGACATTCCCCAAAAACAACCTAATGAAAGAAGTAATATTGTAAACGTAACCAATAGTCTCTCTACAGTATTCTGTAGTATCGGCGCTGTCTCAATCTGTCACAGCGCAGTCGCGTAATTCTAACCAATAAATGTAGGATTTTAAGAGTCAAAATATAAGATATTAAATTAAATAAACCTTATTGAATATTAAATTAAATTGTTTAACTAACTACTAGGCGCATATAGTTCTAATAACACATTCTTACATTTTTTAAAGAGGCATTTTTGTAACACGGCATTATTTTCCTCGCTTGTGAGGAAAAATGAATTTTCCTTATTATTTGTAGAGAAGAAACGTCCGTTTTCTAAGTATGTCGTGGAAAAATAGAATTGGCATCTTTGGGCGCACCGCTTACCTACGCAAACACCTATAATGTCTGGTAGCTACGAAACAAAAACAAATTGTTTATTAATTTTCAAATTTAGCATTGAATTGCAATTATGAATGCCCTACCAGAATGTGTATAAGAAAATGCTGAAAAAGCTACGGAAAGTTTGCTGCTCCTTAAATCGAAAGCAAACTACGAAAAAAAATACTTAATTGTTTGTATGTATTACAAATTTTATTTTAATAAATAAATTGAATTATTTAATAGATCATCAGTTAAGATCAAAAATTTTTGAGGGTGTAATGAATTTATTACACCCTCTTATTACGCCCCAGTTGTTATAGAAATGTTTATATATCTCGTATCTTAGGAGTTATTAATTTAATTATAGTAAAGTGAAATATAAAGTATTTTCTCGGTTATAATTGTGAAACATTTTATCTAAATAATTATGTATGTGTGAATCATTGTTAAAGAGGCTGAACAACTTTAATTTAATATTGTAAATTTTGTGGTTATGTTTTTAATTTCTGTATGGCGTGTCTTTGCACACAAAATTGAAAATGCAGTTAATGAAGTGTTACAAAAAGGCAATTCTGTGAGATCGGCTGCAAAGGTAGTTAATGTAAACAAATCCCAGATTGGTCGCAAAAGCTGAAGCTTCTAAATGTACTTTATTTTTTTATGAACCAAATATTGGCAATAAAAAATAATGTTCTCTGGCAGATTACTTAAAGACCTCCGCAATAATGTGCCATGGCTTGACAACTAAACAGTCAAAGAATTAGCATATCAGTGTACTGTTGGATTAAGTCTTACTACACCATCTTTTTGCAAAGACAATAATACAGTTAATCTAGGTTAGCTTAAGTTTTTTTAAAAAAGCATGATTTTCTGAGCGTAAGATAACCACTAGCAAAAACTACGAGCTACAAAGTTCAATACTTCAAATCCCATTCAAATATCATATGGAACTTAAATGAAACTGCGTGCATGATGGTCACTATACACCTAAGATAGTTGCCCAACCAAGTGCTAATAAAGTTGGTCAATCAGCTGAACATACATGGCTCGCTTGTAACAATACTAGGTTTTGCAAAAAACTATTTTTATATTTTTGACTGTTCATTTTAGAGAACATATGCTTAAACATATTTACAGGTGCTTTAAGCCTTGCAGATGTGTTTGGTTTGAAAACCAAATATTGTTTTTTAAAAGCTTTAAAACATTTTGTTTACTTTGTCAAGCCTAGTGTTGAATTACCGGCTTTAATAGTCGCCGACAATCATAAGACTCATATAACTATTAATATAACAATGTATGCCCGAGCAAAAACATTATCATACTAATCTTTCTACCTTGCTGCAGTCACCGTTTGCAACCCCTCAATCTGACTGTATTCGTACTCTTCAAAGCTCGGTATAGAGCTAGCATGAATAACTGGATAATTTCAAACCCTAGCAAAACTGCCACAATTTATAGTGTGGCTCAATTTGATAAAGATGCTTTCTATGCTGCTTTTAATGTAAATAATATAACTTCTGATTTTAAGAACTCCAAGATATGGTCAATTATTAAAAATATTTTCTCAGACACAAATGTTTTATTTGCTTTTGTGTCAGACCGATCACAGTCCCTTAAAATCCTTATTAGTTCAACTAAAAACTTTGAAAAATCTTCCTCAAATGAAGAAGAACTGAACCACAGATCTTCTTATCTTATTGATCCTCAACTAAAAAGCTGGGTCCTCTACTTTAAACAAGTCACAACCTAGAACACCTACTTCAAATGAGTTTTGATTTGGTCCGTCTTTTTCAAAGGAGCATCTACCACAAAAGAGACATGATCTGAAACTTTTACTTTGAATGAGATATAACCTATACCCTCTACTTTAAAGGAGTCACAAACTGGATATTCCGATACTGAAGTTTCACATGTTAAAGCTTCAAATTCTGCTTACCCTTTTATAACCCTGGAAGTCACTCTACCATTTCTTAAAACTTTATCTTGAAAACCCAATGGGAAGCAACGTAAAGGTAAAGCTACGATTATAACTAAAACCCCTAAAAAGAAATAGATTGATTTTGGGTAATTCCACATGAAAACAGTATGGCATGCAATAGGCCGATTTTTTAGAGAAAAACTGATATTATTTTCGGATTCTACGCCCAAAAATTAGTCTAAATCCAAGTTTACAGAATTTTTCTGTTCTATTGCCCTGTACAAAAAAAATTGTTTTTTATTGATTTTCAATCATTCTTGACGATAAGTTTTTCGACATCTAGTGTCGACTCGTGAAAGCGTTCACGTATAAACAAATTAAGTAAGATGTAAAGCAGTACAAGTCGATTCTTTAACATAGTCAACCCAACAGTTGGCAAATAAAAATTTCGAATCGCCTGCAGTAAATACGCGTACTTTATGCATTTTATACTTGCCAACTGTTAGGTTGGCTATAATTATTAAAGAATCGACTATGTAACTGCTTTACATACCTGTCGACAAAGTTCTATCATCTTGACTAACGTTTTGACTATTTTGTTCTAAAAACAATGTTTTTAATGTACAAATTGGTGTTGCACATGATTCTTATAGAGAATTAAAAGGTAGAATCTATTTTCAAAAAACTAGAAAAATTCCAATTGGAACATAATAAACTCATATTTTTGGTTTTTGTTATTTTTTTTTAATTTTTTTTCCATAAACGTATATTTTTATTTTTTGATTTTTATACGCTGAATCTATTATCAGATAGTCTGACTTTAAGGTAATCAACAATTTTTGTTGGGGAATCCAAGTTTAACAGGTGAAAATTCAGTTTGTTAACATTCTCGTTTACTTTAATCAATACTTGTATAATTTAATTTTAAAAAAATTTTTTTTAAAAAAAAAAAAAATGTTTAAAATTATTATAAAAAAAAATTTTTTATTAATAAAATTTTAAATTTTTTTTTTTTTTAATTAAAAAAAAAAATTTCTCTCTTTTTTTTATTTTTCTTTTTTTATTTCTTATTTTAAATAAAGCTCCGTTTAGTACGGGACACCTGCAGTAACTTATAGATGTCGCGCCCTCGAAGTCAAACAGCTGACTTATTCTCATCTTACCGGCGTGTTTGCGTAGCGCGAATAAACATAACCTTTCGTTTTTTTCACTGTCTATTTTAATCGAATGAGGTAGAACGATTTAGTTTAAACGAATAATTAAATAGTGTTCCCGTTGATCATGGACAGTTCAGGTTAGTATTGATGTGATTTTTTCAGGTTTAGATACTTTTCTGCCAAATTCAAAACTGTGCCAAACTCATTACGATACATACATCAAGTGGTATGCCAACAAACAAAAAGTATGCTTTGATCCAATTTCTCGACATAAGACTCGTATTTCAAAAGGTCTACGGAAAGTGACAATTGACGTTGCAAAAGAACTGAAGACTAAGTTAAACGTAAACGTGGCCCCTGGGATGAAGTATTGCAATTCGTCTCGTAAGTTACTGCAACAAAATCTGAATGAAGTTGATCAAAAAAACAAGAATGCAGAAAGTGTTTCAGATTTAAGTGATCCTTACAGCCAAAATTGGTCACAACCAACCTCTAACTATTCAAACTTTGATTCGGGGTGCAAGGAACAGATTGGCAGATATATTTGATCACTTCAATTTGTTGATCGTAAATGAATCAAAAGCGCCGTATTTAAAACGAGAAATTCAGTAAAGTCAAAGACGTGATGTGTAAAAACTGAAAACTGCGTATCACTTGACTGAAGACATTGAGTGTTTTTCATCAGATATTAAGGAGAAGGCATCGTGTTTTGATGTTTTGATGGAAGAGATCAAATTTGCTATCTAATCTTGTAACTACGCTACAAAATTTAGCTGTTGACACTAGTACCAAATTTGGAACAAAAGAAAGTACAAGAATATTTAGAGATAACGCGGTATACTGCTGCTCCTGCCTGCAAATTGAGAGAAGAAAAAGGAGTGTATTTGGTTCCAGACAAGAAAGGTTGAAATAGAGAACTTTCTAATGAAGTGAAGCAGAAAATGATGTTTTTTTATTGCGATGAGAAAAGCGGAAATTCCAAAATTCTGCCTGGGAAAAAAACTGCGTTAGCGTGGGAAAAAAAGTTTACAAACAAAACCTCTTAATTTGCGAAAACTGTATGCAACGTTCAAAATAGCACTACCAAACGTCGAAATCGGATTTTCTACATTCTGTGCTCTTTGACCAAAATGGTGTGTGTTTGCCGGGTCTCCAGGTACTCATTCTATCTGTTTGTGCACTATTAATCAAAATGTAGAATTACAACTCCATGCTATCGGTTCGAGGTTCACGTTGAAAGACGTTATGTCGCTGCTTGTTTGTATCCGAAGAACAAAAAATGTATGCTGCGCAAGTGCACAACATGTCCTACGGAAGAGAAAATCAATCAAATTCAGAAGGATATGTTTGATCAACGTTCTGGCATTGTTTCAACATCTGCAAGAGCTGATTTTAAAGAAAACAGCCAAGATGAAGACAGCGTGATTTAATTCAAACAGTGGGTCAGCACCGATAGGACCAAATTCATCACTCGCAGTATGCCGAAATCTGAGTTTTTGGACAATTTGAGTTTTGCTTTTCACAAACTTCTGCCTCACGCCTACACTACTACAGAACAGTTTAAACACCTTCAGAAGTTAAAACATTCGTTGGAAAATGATGCTTGTATAATTTTGATAAACTAAAGAAAATTACAATTTTATTGCTCTAGATAAAGCCCAAGCAAACTATTGGACAAAAATAATTGCATTGTTCATCCTGCTGTCCTTTATTATGAACAAGAAAATAAACTAGAACATCAAAGTTTGTGTTATCTCTCCGATGATTTTAAACATGACACAACTATCGTTCATCTCAAAAAAAATCTTCCTTATGTTCGACGCGTTTATTATTTTAGCGATTGATGCCCAGGCCAGTACAAAAACTGCAACAATTTCTTGTACCTTCTGCGAACACGTTGCCAAATATAAACTCAACGTCACCTGATCATTTTTTGTGACATCACATGGAAAGTCACCATGCGACGAAATCGGAGAAACCATAAAACGAGAGGCAACGAACGAAAGTTTGCGACGACCATACGAGGAGCAAATTCTCAGTGTTGAAAAATTATTGGTCTTTTGCAAGCAACGCATTACAAGTATTCACTGCAAAATAGTTTTGAAAAAAGATGTAGATGCCTTCAGAAACACAGAAACCATTAAAGCATTTACAATTCCAGGTACAAGCAACTTCCATGAATTCGTTCCATCAAACGATGACATTATTCAATGTAAGAAAGTTAGCACCGATCCCGAATATTGCTTGGCCTTTGACCTTATCAATAAAAGAAAGTTGAAATTTATGTTTGCAATTAATTTTTACCCTGTTTCCTTCAACATACTATTGCTATCTCTGTTTTTTGTTTGTAACAAAAAAAATGAAGGTTTTTTTAATTAAAAAGTTAGTTTTAATGTAATAGATGTACTTTTTTGAGTTTTAGACAACACTTTTGAATTCTACCAAAATTTTCCTATAAGAATCATGTGCAACACTTGTTTTTTTTTATAAAAAGAATAAAAAGAAAAGAAAAACTAAATTATACGAGTATACGAGTTAACAAAATTAATTTTACCTGTTAACTTGGATTTCCCAACAAAATTGTTGATTACCTTAAAGTTTGACTATCTGATAATAGATTCAGCGTATAAAAATCAAAAAATAAAAGTATGCATTTATTGAAAAAAAAATTTTTATAATGTTCCAATTGGAATTTTTTAGTTTTTGATGCGATTTTTAGATTCTGCTATTAATTCTCGATAAGCATCATGTGCGACACTTATTTTTTTATTAAAAATATTGCTTTTAGAACAAAAAAGTTAAAACAATTTTTGTTGTACAGAGCAATTAATAGAACAGACGAAGAATTCTGTGAACTTGGATATAGACTAATTTTTGGGCGTAGAATCCGAAAATGATATCAGTTTTTTTTCTAAAAAATTGGCTTATTGCATGTCAGGTTGTTTTTATGTGGAATTACCCTTTTAGATGATATGATTTAGAAAACACCCAAGACTGAACCTTAAAACATGTAAAAAAAAATTTTAACAGCAATTTAATAGATCAGGAATCAAACAAAATCAAAAAATAACAAGAAGTTTGAAAAGAAGAAAACCGATATTAAGAAAATGCTGAAGCTAATCCGAAGAAGAAGGTTGCACGAAAAATTTCAGGCAATAGTAATAGCAGAGATGTGTTATCAAATGTGAATAAAAATTCCGACTCAATTGATGATATTTCTGGAAATGATTACGAAATCGCAGCATTACAAAAGATAAAATAATGTTTGTAAGATAAAATATTCAGAAAGCACTTAAGATGGGTTTCAATGTAAAATTTGTACACGTAACCTGAGGCGTTTTTAATTTGTTTGGCTTACTATACGCCACAAAAAAGTACAATAATAAGTATTTAAGTCTACATTTATAAGGCTTTAAATCAAACCGTCTCTTTGAATACAGTCCATCTATGAAAGGGACAAAATACACATCTTCTAAAGATGTGAGAATAAACATCTATGAATGCTTCCCATTTGACTCCAACCTGTTCCAAGTATTTTTTCAATCACCACACTATACAGGTTTATACTGATCTTTTAGGTCACTATAACACTTACATCACAATGCAATATTAAAAATGTACCATACCAATAAATAAATAATTAAGACATAAATTAAAAATGTCTTTTTCATGCCATTCCTCCCCTACTTAAAGCTAAAAGAACCTGTAATAATGGAGACATGTTGACATTAAAACGTGCAAGAAAATGAAAATTCAGTGCAATTTCGGAAGGTTATGTATATGATTCTAACAATAAAAAAATAAAGTAACGAAAAAACTTTTTGGGCGAAACAAAAAACAAAAAAAATTGTGACAAGACTTTTGCTTCATAAAAGAGAATTCTAATTGTACATTAAATTTTAATTTGTATGAAACAACAAAATAAAAATGTTTAAATGTTAAAAACGCTACTAATTTTTCCAAATTTTTCTGTTAACTTATAACTGCTCTCTTGTCAATTTAACAGTACTAGCCAGTTAAAATGACTTTTCAACGTCAAGCAACAGTTCGAATAAATAACGTTTACAGTTTAGTAACTAACACAACACAACACCCCAACTTTGTAGACAATTTGTTTAAACGTTCTTCAAAATTTTTTGGTCATAAACTCACTTAATGTAATTTACTACTAAACCGAGTTCCAAACTAATTTTGTAATAGGTATTAGTAAACTTACTTAAATTTATTACCTACACAATTCCAAAATGCAGTTGCTTGTGCAACAACGCCATCAAATTTATTAAACATCTACTGTGCAAAAAATAGTTTGCAATCATAATAAAAGCATACGTAATCCCATCCTTTTCCCACGTTCCCAACAAAGATAAATTGTGATCAATATTTCATAAATGAGCAGAAACGTAACTTAGGGTATAGAGTAATTAAAACTTAAAGAGAGGGAAATAATAAGTAGTATGTGAATAAATATAGCATGACCAAAGTGTTTGTTACATATTCTATGAGTATTACAAAAACTAGGTCGAGCCAACAATTTCATTGCGCGCCAAATTTTTTTTAATTATAAATTCGAATTACATACGTGTACAAGACACGAAAAAACTTTGCACAACCGTTTCGAAAGCGCTAATTACTTAAATAAGTTCATAGTAGGTATAATAAAGTTAAAATTATCGATGCAATTACTCGAAATCGTAAAGCGACCCCAGCTGCTGGAATTATTAAAACTACAAATTTCAATTCGAAGATATTTAATTCTACGACTGTTTTTCTTGGAAGGAAATAAAAACTTTTGCTTTACCTCTGAACATAAACACGAATTAAAAACATTTGTGTGAATTTTTTAAGCTGAAGCAGCTGAGATCATTGCGTATACAACTTAAGTTTCTAGTTGAAATCCATGTGATAACTTATTAATCTTAGTCACGCCTTTCAGAAGAAAACCCTTCTAGCGCACAAAATAAAACCTTACCGCGTGATTAATTTACATTTTTCGTGTACTACTTTATATTTATCATATCCATCACATTAACGTTATTTTAATAAACATTTTTGAAAATTTCGAAATTATTGCAAAAGCTTATTACGTAACGAGCAAACTTAGAGGGTAAGTAAAAGCTTTACCTTTAATCCGGCAACTTCTGACGTTGTTAATCTATATTCCCTTACATGCTAAACTAAATTTAATTTTTTAATAATATTTAGATTGCAAAATTTGGAATATTTTAAAAATATATTTTACTTCCACCTTAAAATTATAATTTTGCCAAGGCTACAGTTAATGAAGCTTTATGAAAAAATGCGGTCACATATTGAATTTAATAATCATCAATTATTAATTTCCAAAAGTTTGAACAAAATTGCGACTATAACAATTAATTTGATTTTATAAAGGCGGGGGAAGGGAAAATTGTTGTCACTATATTATTACACATCCACCATCAAGCATACGTTCACCTTTCGAAACCTACCTAAGAGAGTAACGCGTATTCATAGTACGAGGTATTGGACGCGGGCGTCGGGACGCCCCGGTCGCGGTTATTTCCGTCCGCAGCCGTAACTGTACTGTCGAAAAAGACGTCGCAACGTGCAATCTAAAATACCAGGTAATAGCGCATGTGCGTATTTCTACACTAATTATAAATAAAACAATTTTATTGTACGTCAAAACAATGCATGATAATTAATTTTGGCGCAAAAACGGTTAAAATATACATTTAAGTAGGAGATGATGTTTTAATTTATTAAATTGAAATTAAATTGTGTATTATTATTTTAGTTGATTTCCACCCCGGATCTAAAACAAAAAGGTTGTGTTCACTTTTCAATTTGTTTACTACTTAAGATCACAGAATTTACTGACTGTGTAATAAGTTTGTTGAATAAACTGAGGGATACAATGTTTTTATGGCACTACAGTTGCTGAGATTGCAATAGAGCCTTTCTACATCCTTTTCCAATTTATTTTGTAGAAATCATCCACCACAGATATGTTTTAAATTCTCACCAAAAAGATGCATAACTTTGCTGTTCAATATAATATCAGATGTATAGATAATGTATAGATGATAAAGAAATCTCGCACAGGTGAAATGTAGCAATTTATAGAATTTTAAAGCAAGACCAGATAACCACAACGGAAACAGAAAACAGAAAACAGAAATAAAATGATGCATATTTAGTGTTGTGTAAAGCAGCCTTTTTTTGAAGTTCTTCAAATTCTGATCTGCAAATTGTGAAATATCTGTGAGCTGAGTACGTAGAACTTTGAAGGTTGGTGACTACTACTGTAGTAGATTGCTTTCCATTTTTATGGTGTTTCTAGACTATACACCCAATCTTTTCAATTATTTTTTTAAATTTTTTGTCTCTCTCCAAAATTCATTAAAAAGTTTTACTTCTCTACCGCTCGCACTCTTAATGCTTTACATCCTTATCTTTGTAATTTTACTTTCTTTAGTCAATAGATACAAGCTGCAACTTTTTTTCAAAAATAATACTACCTTTATTTCAAAGAATCATCAAACAATACTCTAAAATTGAATAATACTGATTTATTAAAATAAAATTTATCATTATCGTGACCTAATCAAATTAAAATTTAAAAAAGATATAGATCATCTAGTGATTTTGAGGATAAAATTGCCTCTATAATGCATGTGGTGTTACCACGTTGGACAGCTAAGCTGATTCGCTGTATCAGATATTCTTTGCAGAGATTCTCCACTTACTGTTATCAATTTTCGGCCAAGTTCATCAAAAAATGACGTAAACATTTTGTACCAAGGGTCCATCGACCCCAAACTCAGTTTTCACTCACACTTCGGTAAATATTAATCGTCCGTTTTAGCAGTTTGTTCGGTAACTACACCCTGATTTTTACTTGCAATATTAAGATAAGATAATGCTAAAGTATGTTACTGTTTATTTGTAAACAAACTAAACATAGACCCAAAAATATAATACCGTTTAGAGAAATGCACAATATTCAGTTACAAAATAACAATAACTCAAGAGAGCGAGTTAATAATTAAGTAATAATTTAAGCACGAGCACCCGAATAGGTACCTGTTGTAGTGTATCATAAAATTTCGACAGTCGTAGCACCGATCGTTCCTTGCAAACGACCTACTAATTTTGCGTGGCAATTATCGTTATTAATTTACTTAAAAACAAATTACGTGAAGTACCGGACCTTTGCCGATTATCTAAATAGTTTCAAAGCGCAACACAATTTAGCAATACTTCGAAAGATCAAGTTTACAGAGATTAACTAATTGGATTGTTCTTCCTTGAGGAGGGGCACCAAAAAACCATTAAGGCGTTTTATCAGGCAACGTTTCGTGCAGCCGAATGTGCACTTCTTCAGGCCTCTGTTTATTAAAAAGAAAGGAATACATTTAACGGTAAATTATATAAACATCATATCCTTAATATATAAATCTAAATTATAGGTGATTGACTCGACTACTTACTTAAAACAAATAAATGGTCCGCCACTTGGATAAGTGTAAAACACATAGATATTAAAACAAACACAAAATAAATTAATAATTAAATGTAAATAAATATCTCTAATAAAACACACACTCTATACGTGGAAACGAACAAACATGAATGACTAGATAACAATATGATAATGGGAATTCCTTCTTCTATTTTATTTTAGTGATTAAATTTCTATAAATATTGCTTAAATTTTGTGTGTCCGTGTTATAATTAATGTTGTTATTGTGTTTGATGATGTATATCATTTCAGCTATTAGACGTTTTTTATAATTCTTTTCTACATTTAAAATCGTAGGATTATCAAAATTGAAATTATGACCCATCTCAATATAGTGTACGGCTAACGCAGAGTCTGGTTTTTTGTTTTTGCAATCGTACTTATGATTTTAATCCTATTACGTGTTTTTTGTTTGGTTTTTTTTGGTGCCCCTCCTCAAGGAAGAACAATCCAATTAGTTAATCATTTATAGGAGGAAATATTTACCTTTCATCAATTACAGAGATTCTTTAACACAGCGCAAACGTTATGTTGTTAAATTTACAGTCATAGTACGAGTACATAAAACGAAACAATAATAACGAATAACATGCATAAAAAGAATCAACTTAGCTCTTACATAAGAAGTTTTCGGTGTTCGAACGTTAATAGATAGGTGTGACAGCTCTCGTATCCAAATCATACAGTATTTAGCTTCCAGCAAAGGAGGAAAGACAA
Source organism: Abscondita cerata (assembly GCA_030710515.1). Classification (NCBI taxonomy): domain Eukaryota; kingdom Metazoa; phylum Arthropoda; class Insecta; order Coleoptera; family Lampyridae; genus Abscondita; species Abscondita cerata. The sequence goes on along the minus strand of JALBCR010002616.1, from coordinate 38,504 downwards.
GATAGACTCCGAATTGATAACAGTTGATGGACGTGCTCACAATAAACCAGATAACAGTATTATCTTGTGTATTGTCCTTGACAACGAAAGGTGCTCTAACGTAGATTTAAATTCTAACGCTGTCGACCTTCACTAATAATATCCAGATCCAGCTTCGTTATGTTAAGAAATTTTCGAATTATTATCCATGCGCCAGCATAACAATCATTAAGACAAACCCACAGAAAAAAAACAAAAAAGGTGTCTGCAATACGTGATGCTTTTACTTAGGTTTATACTAAATAATTAGTACATGTGTAGCTGTTCAAATTTTAGACAATGTTTATGTAGCACTTTTAACAGGCTGGTCAAGAAGAAAAAAATGCGTCTTTTCGACCGGCTAATGGGGAAATTTTTTTGATCTAGCAATCTCAAGTTAATAAAAGTTACTTGAAACATTCACAACACAAAATTGGAAGAGTTTCTTTCCCACCGCATAAGTGTAAACACAGTTGTCTATACTCTAGGGAGATTTTGATTCACAAATCAATTTTTAATTACTAATTTTTGTTTGTTCGTAAATAATACCGTCACAAGTATTGACACAGATAACGTCTCAAACCAACCCAAAATCATCACCATCAGTCTCAATTTTAACATTAATAATATTAACGACTGTGTAACAAAATCCATAAACAATTTTTTTTGGTAATATTTGCCTTCTAATTTTTTGACGTGAGCGCACACTTTGTTCCAGCGTAATTGAGATAAATTTTTCTTCCACTAACTTTTTGCTTCTTCTAACTTAAAAGTTACATTGTAAGATGCTACAAAATTTTTAATCTTGATTGGGTTAAGCTTGGGGTGATAAAGAGGTAATCTTAAGATAGTATGACCTGTTCCCTGCTGTGTCTATTTTGAATTTTTTAAGCTTGTTTTTGGTGTTTTTTATTACAAAATAAAGTTCAGTTTTAGTCAAATTAGATGATGCCGGAATATGGTTTTCCGTTAACCAGTGAACCATCACTTATTTTCTGCTGTTTGAATTGGGTGCTCGATTTATTTGGACATTATGGTATGGCGCGTTGTCGATCACTAACACCGATATTTCTGGCAAATTTGGTATCAGCTTTTTGGCGAGCCATTTTCATAATTTATCTCTTTACCATAATCTCCCGATTTGGTCCTACATTTAAAAATTATTAGTACATTCTTTACAAAAGTATGCCTATTTTCTCCTTTTGCAACATAATTAATCGATGACTCTTAGAAATGTTCCCAAATAAACGGTTTCTTGTTTTGTCGGTTCAACTTTTTGAAACTAGATAGCTTCCATGGATGTAAGTTTTGTCAATGTAAATGATTGGTCGATTGTCAATGCGGTACATTTCAATTTTTTTCAAAAAAGTAACCCTTAAGCTTAAAAATTTCAGCAACCTGCTTAAACAATTGTTTTTACAAAACCTACACTTTTTGTCTGCTTGCAAAAAATAAAATTCGTTTTTTATAAACATTGACGCCAAAAACAAATAAAAAAGAATTAAAAAACTGACTTGCTTCAAATAATAACATTTTTGGTGGTGTTATCACATTAATTGCCGAATATATTAATCATATCAATTGCATTTATGTCGTTTATGATTTCATTAGACTGCATTAATTAATACAAGCATCAATGGAGAACCGTATAGATCCCTTCGAAATGTACTTATACCGAAGGGTACTGCGTATCTTGCGGATGAAGAAACGGACCATTATTGAAGCTCTTGCTATAATGGGCAAGTCCCGTGAATTCATGTAAACTGTCAAGAAACAAAAATTGCAATACATTGGGCATGTAATAAGGGGCAAATTTGTTTACAAAAATAATAATACTCTGTTGAGGGTTAGCAAAAAGTTTACATTAAAATTTACTTTAAAGTGATAAGTTTTAATAATATTTGAAACAGACAATCTTTTACCATTGTGACGATCAAAGATAAAATAAACAATAAGTTATTGGGCGATTACATGTCCAAGAGATGAAATTTTTTCCGTTCTTAATGTCTCATTTTCCAGGGTTTGGGTTTAGTTCAGTCTTGCACTCCACACATACCTAAATAATAAAAGCCTGCTTGCGATCTAAATTTTAATTGTTTGTATTAAAACAAAGTCAACATCGGCATTAATGTCAGTTTTGGTGGAATTATTGTTTAACCTTTACGCGTCTATGACGCCAAGCGAACTCGTTTCTGCAATCAAAGGTTACTAAAAAAATCACTAATGACAATGACGACTAAACTAACTGTCTGCTCGTAGGTACTACCGGAAAAGCCATTTACGCCACCACCTCTGCCCCACCGACCGGCGACAATGCGAATACTTCTAACCCGCAAAAATAAAGAAGGGAACCAGAGGAAAGAAGATAAAGCCAGATGCCGTCATCTGCATGGACGTCGATTCCTTTACCTCTAATAACAAGGAATCCCAATTCGAAGATGACCACCTCAACTCCTCTTTATAAATGAATTTAATAAACAACCACTTATCTCAAACTTTTTAAACCACTTTAATTGACGACCACCTTACCCAAAACCCACTTCCACAAACTTGCCAAATGGACGACCATTCTACTCCAAACCCGCTATTACTCAATTCTAAGACTACTACCAACAAACGCATCTTGACTATTGCCCTTTAAATCAAATCCAAATAATCAACCACCGCCTCCCTCTTTGACGTCAACAAAATCCAATTTACCAATGCTGTCATCGTCCCGGAAGGAGTCAAAATAACACTTACTACCACTCCCGACTACCTTGCCATAGTTTTCCTTATGGACAAATACCAGTTACCAAAACATACCTACTCCTTATCCAACAAAACCGTCCTTAAAGTAGTGTTTCTTGAAATTATTAAAACCACTTATTTCTTACGATTATTCCTTAAAAACAAACAAGATGGCAATACAACCTACTATCCCATCTGGAATTGTAACAGTCTTTGTTTCAAAATCACTGAAATTAACGAATTTCTTAAATTGATCTCATCTTACTCTCTAAAATCCACTCCAACCCATGTCATAAAGTCCAAATCAAAATTCCTAACTACAACTTTTTTTCTGATCACAATCTTACGATCACCGCAAGCATTTGCAAACACCCGTCCTGGAATAATCCCTTCTACAATTCCATTGCACTAATCCTATCCGCTTACTTAGATGCACATCCACAACTCTCCGTACTCGTTTCTACCAAACTATCATTTATTTAAATTAAACTACCTGGGACCTATATCTCACGACTTACCTTTAGAATCCCGCCAAATTACTGATTGGGCAAATTTACCCAGCTTCTAACAGGCCAAACCAATACCATCCCTCCAGAACTTTATCCTAAGATCACACATCAGTCAACTACTACGAAAACCATCCCTTGACCCACTACTTTGCCGCTTCACCTAAAAACTCTTATCTAACATAAAAACCGCGCCAAACTCACTTTAAGCCCTCGCGACATCAAATCCTTAACCAAATCCGCACCGAAATTCAAACTTTCTACAAAAAATCCTAGACCGCTAAATTATAATCCTTAAACCACGATAACCATTCCCTATGAATTATGCAGAAATTTTTTGGCAACGCCAACAAATCGCTAGAGTACTCAATCCACTTAACCAGCAGCCTTGTCTGCTCTCTCTAATACAGTCCAAACTACCAAATCGCCGACCTTGACCGGTTTTCCTGTATCATATCTAAAGAATCCCGATTCCTACTAAACAACCATGAATATAATCTAATCACGCCTACATCTCCAACCGAAATCTGCCAAATCTAACGTTCTCTTCGTAAATGTAAGCTCCTAGTCCCGATCAAATCCAAAACTTCATGATCCAATACCTTAAACGCAAACTCCATACTAAGATTAAGATGCTTCACTGCATACTACAATATAGCCGACGTCATAGTTATCCCAAAATCATTAAAAAACCTTAAATTTCCGCAAAACCACCACCCGATTAGTTTACTTCCCGCACTTTTAGAAATCGCTAAAAAAATAATCCACCACAGAATTAACCTAGACATTTCCTAATTAAAAATCCTACCCGACAAACAATTTGGTTTCAGACCGAACTACTGCACAACCCAGCAACTCTTACGTAAACCGAATACTGCTACCAATTCATGCCTAACAACCAGACCGCCGTAGCAGTACCTTTCTTTTTTTTGAAGACGGTAAAAAAAACTTTAATACTTCAATACAAAAAAAATTGCAAACAAATTTTGATTAAAGGCTTGTAAAATCGTAAACCCAAAACAATCTAATATTCTTCGGCCTCTTAAAGGTTTTTAACCGTGACTGGCACGCTGATCTTGTCTACAAACTTATCCGTTCAACATCCACTCAAGAGTAATCCGCATAATCCACTCAAAAAACTGCTGCAGTAATCTTTTCCCGTTAACTCAAGAACCGACTTGATGACAAACTAACCAAATATTTTTACGTTATCCTTCGCTTTTTCGTACGACGTGTAAAACTTTCCCGCTCTCTTGCAATTAACGTAAATAATAATTAAAATTTTTTGTTGCAGATCACATTTCTCAAGACCACGGCGTACAAGGAAATTTTACAGTCCACCAACCATGCGCTGACAAGACAAGACAAGGTTTGGGTATCACATTTCCAAACTGGGAAAGAAATGTAAAGAAATCTTTGCGTCCTGTACCTCTCGCTCTTCGTATACGGCCCTCTTGGTTCCATGCCCGAACACAGACTGCCACAGTGTTTAAACTCCGTTGCGTTCTAGCGGCTATATCTCTAATAGACAAACCAGCCTCACGCAATCCCACAATTCTACCCCTCTCAAACTCGCTTAATTGCCGAAAATTATGACGTCTTCGCACTGGAGGCATTGCTTAATTCATTGTTTTAGGGCTACTTAATCGTAAGTGTTTTTGAATGAGGTTAACAAAAGAACCGCTAGGGCAATATAGCTGAAAAACTGGTTGTTTTTTATCTTAATATAAACATATATATTCCCAAAAAAAATTTACAAAATATTCATTATTACTAGGTGTTCTTCTTTCTATGTCACTTAGTATATGTTATCAAAAAGTTTTTGAAGGCAACTTACATCTTTTGGTGATCATTTTATTTTTGCTATAGCTCACTCCGTAAAGGTTACTTTCTTTTGATTAAAGGTTTGAATTTCTGAACACTTTGTATAAAATTATAATAAAAATATAAGCAGCATTTTAATGAATGTTAATTATATGAAAAATCTTAAGATTTAACAGTAGTGGACCCCAATGAAATAAAAAAAAAATATATACAGGTAGTTCAATTAAAAAATAATGACTGTGGTATTGACTAACTGTTTGAATCACTCTGTATAAACTAGATATAATTTTAAAACGTACTTATAATAAATTCCTAATCATCTATGCAAATAAGATTTAAATATTAGATACTATTTTGGATAATAATAATGAGTACTTACTTAGCTTCATTTCCTGATGGTTATGGTATTTTTTGAGTATTTGCGTTTTGATTCCAGGTACGGATTTGTTTAATCCCTTACGTCCTCAATTGAGATTTTGATTATAAATAAGCAAATTTTCACATCCGTGTTGTTTAAAGAAAAAATGTTTTAAAGATAATTCTAATTACTAAATGTTAAAATTTTTGGTTTCGAAATAGTTACATAAATTACTAGAACTCAACTGCAATTTTTCTTGTTAACGTACAACTTGAACAACATACAGTATAATAAATTTATCAGTACAAATTAAATGAATTCTTAAATAATACTTTATTATAACTTTTAAAATTTAATGCTTGTACAGAATCAAAACATGCTTGAAGTAGTCATAAAAATAAATTGGAGTGTAACATAGGGGCAGTTACGAAGAAGCTTAACATTTATTTCAAGTTTAATGTTTAAAAACAAATTAATTTTGAGACACTTCTTACAACGCTATGAGAAAATGTTGAAACATAAATGGAAAGTTTTTTCTGTTACGAAAGTAATAAAATATAACAGCAACGATTTTTTTAATAATATTATTATGTCCAATTCTTTCGTTGAAAGTAATATTTATTGATTTGTACTATGTACTTTTTTTATTGCAAACCAATAATCATCAGCTATTATCCTTTAAAAATAGAAGTAGAGAAAGTATGTGATACATTCAAACTATTCCACATACGATGTTTATTGTGGAATATTTTTCAATATATTTCAGTATTTTGGTATTTTTTGATTATTTTATTCTATAGAAGACGTATACTGCAGCAGTATGTTTAGTTCTCTTTTTTAAAGTAAAACGACAAAATATGCCCGACAAAACACTCAACATCTAGTAGACATCCAGTTAATGGCTAAATAATGTATGTATATCCTGGACATTAAATGGATGTCTCTAAGACTTACTTTAAACCACATCTAGGGGATGTAAATAACAAATGTACAGTAGATATTCTACACAACAAATAGAACGTATATCCTCATTTATTGTTTGGTGTCAATTGTATTTATCTGCAATACGAGTAATACAATCCTATTGTGAAGTGTCTGCAACTAAGGAAAGGGTTGCCTATAAACAGGTAATGGCAGCTTGTGTCAATTGTAAGTGGTTGTAGTAAAAGCACAACATGTTCGATATGCAACAAATGTGGAAAATACCGAATATGATAAAAAAATTCAATGACTTGTAAATATAAACTAATTAAGAGCCTGACAAGAATACTAACATGTTTAAGGAAATATTGGTTCAGAGAAATTGTTTGGTGGTGACACTTGTTAAACAATCTCGATTATTAATTGCTATCAATACACTTGTTTGTTAAATAACTATTATTGTGCAAACTCGATAAAAGCCGGCGGCATATTTAATTATTTAATAACTAAAGTTTTTCAAATTGACACCACAGTTAAATTCAAGTCACAATACTAAGCAATCACCATTAATATACAGAAGCAAGAATATTGACAGTTTTATGTGATATATTGCGGTGATTGCATTTTAGTGGAAAATTTATAGTGTACGTGAACTTGAGACTCTAATAATTATTCTTTCAATTGTTACTATTTAATTTACAATATCTCAAAGACTTGAATTCTTAATAAAACCATGGTTTATAATTTTACGAAATTGTAATTGAAAAAAAATAATCAAACGAATTATTCTTACAAATATTAACATAATATTAAATAACATAACGTCAACGACTTTACGCAATTAATAATTTGTTACAATTTTTTTTAATTTTAACACACAGATCTAAATATTCTATCCCCATCACGGCTGTCGTGTCGTGGCCAAGGGACTGCACTCTGGGGTCCACAGTGCCAGTTATTGTCATCAATAACTGAAATACTATTCCCTGCTGCTAGTGGTCATGTCTCGCTGGCAGGAGGTGGGGGGTCTTGGCTTAGTTGCCTGGACCAAAAGAAGTAAACCTCAATAAAAATCCTAAATCTTACTGCGGGAAACCGGCCAAAGAGATGCGTGGCTGTCTAAAATCTGGCCCTTCTGGTTCCAAACAGCCCTTATTACGAATATATTATGCGACCCGTGCAGAACAGAGCACCAACAGGTGTAGGCGCAGGGGTTTGCAATATGCGTCATGAACGGAGCCTTCTGGATACCAGGCGCTCTCCGGAAGTATTTAGACCACACACATTCTTTTGTAAATTATTTTCACACAGAGAGAAAATTAAGCAAGCTTGCGCTGCCAAGGGGCATTAAGTATGACCCTAACTTCAAAGGAAGCAAAAACTAGAAGAAGAAGGCCGAAGATCAACTTCCAAACAAGGAACCTCTACAGTTCAGGTCAGGAACAAAAGACAACGTTCGAAGACTCTAACCCTTCCCTGCAGAAACCAAAAAAGCCTAGGCGACAGATGGATAAGCCGTCCTCATCCAACGAAAGCGCTCAAAAGTAAACTTGATTTCGCTGAGGCAACTACTTTGGTGAAGATGGCAATCTATCCCACCAAATACTCAGATGTCAAACTGACAAAGGATCAAGGAGACCTAGCCAGAGACAGCCTGATTGATCTTATCTTCAAGATGGAAGAAGAAGAGAAAACGTGGTTGCATGCAAGGACGAACTCAGGATACTCTGGTTAAATAAGCAGTACCTAAGCTACGCCTATGACTAACGCTAAGCTAAAAGTAAAGAGCGGGCAAAGTACTAAACTCTGTCAGAGTGCTGTTTAACGTGCCGAAGTGGTACTGATAAACAAAACCCCGAAGTAATCCTCTGACTGATCAGGAATCAAAACAAACGCAAATCGATCTACAAACCAAAGCGTGGAGAATACTGAACGTCAATCCCTTACAAAATGACGGCAGAACGTTCACAGTTATGATTGACGATAGCGCAAAACTAGCACTTCAGTCTATCAACTTGTGTTGCGCACTTAGGCCTTAACAGAGTCACTTTTTCTTATCCGCACCAAAAATAGGAAGGAAACGCCTGAGAGTCGTACAAATTGATCTACACCACTGCAAGGCAGCTACAGGAAGCTACTTGCAAATGACATAGACCTGGCGCTCATGCAGGAACAATGGACACTCAAGGGACAAATCTGTGGTTTATGTGATGCCGAAGATAAGCTTATATACAACTATACAAGTCCTAGAACTTGCATATTAATAAGAAATAACCTAGATTTGATACCACTAATGGAATTCTGTTCTAGGGACAACACAACAATAAAAATAAAAAAGATTGGTGTAGAAGGAAATAACTAAACTATATTAAATTCAGTTTACCTTTCATCAAATTCCTTAGATCCACCACCCAGATACGAGAAAATAACTTGGAGCTGTTACCCTGGCCAGCAAAAAGCCCAGATTTTAACATTATCGAAAATGTTTGGGCTCGAATACTTGCTGTTATCCGAAGACAACAAGTGCCAAATTTTATACCAGTAAACCGTAATGCACTAATTGCAGCCATTGATACCGCATGGGAAACGATTAATATTAATTATATTGATACCTTGATAGCGTCAATGAGCAGACGCCTCCAAGAATGTATCAATAATAATGGAGGTCACACCCATTATTGATTTCTTATATTTATTTATATAGTAATACCTTTATTTAAAAAAAAGTTTTCATTTAATTTTAAACTATAACTTGGTATCTTAATTATAATTATGTAATAAATTCTTGTCAAAAACTAAATATATACGTTGACAATAAGAATTGCCTTAGTTTTTATTTTCACTTTTTATATTAACTACAGAAAAAATGAAACGTCATAAAATATACATTTTGTAAGGACTAAATATTATGAATAGAGAGTTTAATGATTTTTTTAATAACTTACAATAATTAGTAGGTTAGATTTATTTAAAAATAAGTAATAATCAGTCAACCCAAATAACCATGTTTAGTTTTTGATTTAATTTAAAAGTTATTGCTTGTAGACGTTTTTAAATCAAAATTATTTCTAATTTTATTTTGTAAACATTTCCTAAACAAAATTTTGATTCGATAATTAATCGAGCTATGGTGTTTAATTAGCGATACCTTCAAATATATTCTTTAAAGAAAAAATTAAGTAAGCAACGTAAATTACCTATTTTCTAAAACGTGCTTAGTGTAATGATTCATTCTACAGTCCTTCTATAAGATAACCCCTGCTGAGACTACCTGCTGTTAGAATTGTAGATGATACTTTTAAGCCCGCTTCACAATGTGCAAACTTTTGTTTACAGAAATTGTGGTGTCCAAGTTTTAAATTTCATGAGGTAGTACATGGGGGCTCAAGCCGGAATTGATTCTCTGGCTATACAAAACCATAGTTCGACCAATAATCTCATACGCAATAATTACCTGGTGGCCCAAAATAACTCAAACCACTGCTATTCAAAAAATTAGCAGAATTCAATATCTGGCATGTAGGTGCACCACCGGAGCCTTTAAAGGCACCTCTGGTTTAGCACTAAACGCCATTTTAAACCTACCATCTCTACAGAATTTCCTGAAAGGAGAAGCTAGGATGACAGCCTACAGATTACAAAGCACCGGTCACTGGATGAACACTGCTAACAATCTAGGACATGGCAAGTTCATATTAAAAATCAGCAACCCAATACTCGAGATACACAAATAACCAAAGAATTTATGTTTGATAAAATCTTTACAGTTCACATTAGTTGGGATCCGGGCCAACTACCAACCCCAACAAACAAGAACATTATCTTCTATACTGATGGATCCAAGTGTGAAGGGGATCGGGCTCAAGTGTACATAGCACTAACCTAGAACCAACGAAAGAGTCAGTCTAGGTAAAATGTGCAACATCTTTCAAGCTGAATTGCATGCAATAAACATTTGCGCCAACATAGGCATCGAAAAGAAGTTGCATAATAAAAACATATACATTCTGTCAGACAATCAAGCGGCGCAAAAAGCGTTAAACGCATACAGTACATCATCCTGACCGATCAAAGAATGTAAACTCATACTTCAAACCCTAGACCAAGAGAATACAGTAAGATTATGCTGTATTCCAGGACATCAAGGAAAAAAAGGAAATGAAAAAGCGAACCAACTTGCAAAAAGCAGTCCGCAAAGAAATGACCGGCTCGGAGCCTAGTCTATGCATTATAAAAAACCAAGCCCGCTCAATAATAAATGAATAGGTTAACAATACACATTAGTGAAATTGGAGAAATAGCACACAAGCCACACACTGCAAAAGATTGCTAGATACTCCTAACCCACAGCCCACCAAAGTCTTACTAAGATTGAACAGAACTCAAATTAAGCAAGTTGTCAGTCTTTTAACAAGTAATGGAGCCTTCAGAACCATCATGCGCAGAAACAACACCTACAGAGGTGAACCTGCCTGCAGACTTTGTTAAGAGGACGACAAAACAGCTTATCATATCCTCTTAAATGCCCTGCACTAGAGCGTAGAAGACAACAACTAGGATAGAGTCTAAACTCTATTGAAAACCACAAGTTGATAGGAAATATAGCAAGCCTAGTAAAAGACACAGAAGTCGCCCTCTCAACCTAATACATCCGACAGTACAATAAGCCCAAAGGGTTGACGTGCGTGAGCCAGATAGAAAGCAGTCAAGAAATTTAATTTAATCTAATCTAATCTAAATATCCTAACTTTAACTAACCTTGTAAATTTATGTTTGACGTGTACGTGCGACCTTCAACAGCTTCTCGGCAGTGATCTCTTGACCCTGGATTGCTTCATTAAATTTTCCTTACTTTTAATTATTTCTTCCAACAACTTGATTAAATTCTAGATTTACTACAACTTCCCGGGCTTTTCAACAAATATGCTGCTTTACTTTGGTTTTAAAACCATTTTTAATAACTGGATTAATTAATTTTATAATTATAACACTTCTTTTTAATAATTAACAAAAAACATTTTGTATTAATTGTTTTATGCACAGACTCGAAAACTACACGTCTATCATTTTTTACCACCCGAGTGCGTCTCTCCCCATTTTCACTTTGTTTTCTCACGTACGCACAAAGAAACGATATATCTTCTTAACATACAATAAATCTCTAATACCTTTCTACTAAACATTATATATCTTTTTTACATATTTACATTACAAATATAAACTTGCACAATCATTGCAATATGCTTATTCCTAAAAAATAAAATTATTTTATTTTCTATTTTTAGGGGCCCTCTGAATGAGCCAGGGACTCAAGGACCAGAAGACATCATTTACAATAATAAATAAAATTTGTTATAATTATAGAGTGAATATTAAGAATAAGTATATTGATTAATTAAACTAAATTAATTTTTTTATGGCCATACGTATTACATTAATATGCCATAAATTTCAATAACTGGGTTAATAATTTTTATAATTATAACACTTCTTTTTAATAATTATCAAAAAACATTTTGTATTAATTGTTTTATGCACGGACTCAAAAACTATACGTCCATCATTTTTTACCACCCGAAAGCGTTTCTCCCCATTTTCAATTTGTTTTCTCACGTACGGACAAAGAAACGATATATTTTCTTAACATACAATAAATCTTTAATATCTTACTACTAAACATTATATATCTTTTTACATAAGTAAAATCTGTGTCTTACGACATCTAGTGTATAACATGGACACGTATAAATAGTATAAACTAAGAAAAATGTCAACAGTTAACTGTAACGACATGTGAGTGTTAAAGTGCAACTTGGCTACTTGGCTTTATCGACACACGTGTGTTTTAAGCATTAAAGTTATTGCTTAGATAGCGCGATGCACTTTAACACTCACATGTCGTTACAGTTAACTGTTGGCATTTTTCTTAGTATATCTTTTTACATCTTTACATTAAAAATATGAGCTTGCACAATCATTGCAATATGCTTATTTTTATAAAAATAAAATTATTTTATTTTCTATTTTTAGAGGCCCTCTGAATGAGCCAGGGACTCAGGAACCAGAAGACATCATTTACGATAATAAATAAATTTTTTTATAATTATAGAGTGAATATTTAGAATAAGTATATTGATTAATTAAACTAAATTGAGTTTTTTTATGGCATACGTATTACATTAATATGCCATAGATAAACTAATTGAATATCCTCTTGATATTGAAATACTGCATCCACAGAATAAACTTGTAAGATATAGAGTGGACATTGCGAAAGCATTAAGTATAGGTATCCACAATATATATTTTTAAACATCCAATAGATAATCACAAACTGGACGTCCACAATATATCCAGTGTATGTAAGAAGCTTTAGGTAGATATCTCCTGGATGGTCACCTTATCTAGTAAGAATATCTACTGGACATCTAACTGATAGGTTTCTGTTGTATGGGTTGTGAAACCATAACATTACACATTGAGCTAAAGAAAAGTAGATTATTTTTTAAGTAAGATTCTAAAAAGATGCAGGTACTGGTTTTTCAGCTTTAGTCTTAAAATTTGTGACATACTGTAATATTTGGACTTTTTGGTAAAGAAAAACATATTAAATTTAAATGACTACTAAAATTGGTATTCTACACAATTACCATCAAATGGAAATGCTTTTGAATCACCAATTTGGTTTGCATTTTTTCCTGTAGTTTTTGTGTTTGCTTTTCTTTAAGTATTTATTTATTTATCTGTACGGTTTCTCATCTTAATTCTTGATTTATAACGATTTTGTTAAAACTAAAGATTCTGATTTGTTTTAAATACGCCCGGCAGATATGATAATAAAATCTTTAACGATTTTAATAAAACCGCGAAATAACAAAAATTGTATTATGGTAGAAGTACTTTGAAATGTAAACAACATTTTATGAATTAATTGTTTAATTAATCTTTGAATATAAAATTTAAAACTACAACTCAGTGTGTATTTATGTTAAATTTGTTAAATGGAATTCATAAACAAAACAAGACAACAATGGAAACACGTAGAGTTAATTCGGAGATAACAATAACGTAGTATTAATTATATTTTGCAATTGCATCAGATGTAGAAACGTCTCTAACAGTATTCAATTTCAAATCACGTTTGGCTTTATCTAACGTCAAATTGGATCAGAATAATACAAGAAGCAATGCAATTTTAGAGAATCTTTTATAAAGGATCTGTAACACATCACGGTTTGTTTACAAAATCGCGTAAACCAAATATAAATAAAAATAAAGTATGTCGATTATCGAGCGTTCTGAAATTTATTGCGAATAGAGATTTATTGCCAGAAAGAAAATATTAGGGTAACCGTAAGCACAGAGATACAAAAAAATAACACAAAAGTGGTGGCGATTTTTAAAATAGCTATTTATTATACAAGTGTCTTATTTGCCGTTAAGATACGAGTACATTACATAGTTTTATCCAACGTCTCCTTTAGTTCATAAAAATTATCAAAACACGAAAATTTTACGAAAATACGAGATATTTTACAATATGGCAACTTAATCGCTTTTTTGAAGAAGTCCAAGAAATCATAACTTCTTTAAAGAGAGCTTGATCAACAGTTTCTAACAGAAGTACCCAATAAAAAATATTTGATAATGAAAGTAGATCAAATTTTTTATTTAAGGATAAAATTTAATTTTTTTACATATATATCGCACTAATTTTGGGTGTGTCAGGTGTGAGTCGATGTTGTGAATTATTGAACGTGTCAATCGATAACGTAAGAGATAAAGGATTCAATATGTTAGTAGCTGTTAAAATAAAATAATTCAACAATGAGACTAAAATTATTTAAATGAAATATTCACATTAATCTTTAAAATTTTTAGTTTGCTTTAAATTTCAGGGTCTTGAATTTGTTTTTTGTAAATAAAGAATACATTTTATTTATTAACAAATAAAACTTTAATTCAATATAAAATTCAGGTTACATAAGATTTTAACAAAGAAGAAATTTGTTTTTACCCATAACAACATAATGCGACGTGTGCACGCTCAAATATAAAATTTAATTTAAAACTATTTAAATTTGTTTACAATGATCTTATTCATACATTAAAAGTAACCTTTGTTGTTTCGGACTGCATGACAATTTTCTTCAAATCAATTAATAATAATAATAATAATAAACGTTTAAAATCCCGTATAATATAAAAGAATAAAATATACAGGGCGTTCCAACGAACCACTCTGTAAGTCAGAAACGGACGTGTGATGAAAAATTTCAAAGAACACGTCAATTTTTATTTTTAGGGGAACTAATTCTGATATGAAAATCATACCCGTAACTTTACCCTCTTGCGGTCAGCAATTGCTCCCCATATTTTTTTCAATAGCATGGGGGGTCGTGTAATACATCATTTGAAAGGTATGTTGTCCCTCTATTACCTCTGTGATTTTTTCCAAAATTGGTTCATTCGTTATTGAGAAATTAAATGTTGAACAATTTATTTAAGAAAAACAGAAAATTCGCTGTCGTTTATTTTATTGAGGAACTCAACAGAAAATAATATCAATGGAAACAAAATCAACGGATAAATTGTTATATGACCTTCATTTACTTCCATACAATAACACAGTCTACTTTCGAAAGCGTTATTCAAGATGTCCGGAGTCAGTAATCGGCATTCCCGAACAGTTCTCTATCGCAGCTCTTCTAGATTTGTAGGCTTAGAAGAGTAAACTTTAGACTTCAGGTGTCCTCACAGAAAGAATTCCATTGGCCGCTGGACCCCTTCTGCCGATCCAACGCATTGGAAAACGTTTGTCCAAAAACTGTCTTACCCGAACAACGAAATGTGGGCATGCACCATCCTGCTTAAATGTTATTTCATTTTCTAACAAATTGTCATTATTATCTAAAATTTGTGTAATCATAGGATCTACACATTCTTCTAATAGATTTAAGTATGTGTCTCCATTGATATTACCGTCAATGAAGAATGATCCAACAATATGATTACCAAGAATGCCGGCCCCAACATTCAATTTTTTTGGAGTTTGTGAATGTGTTTCCATCGCCAAATGAGGATTCACATCGCTCTAGTAACGACAATTATGTCTATTTACTTCACCATTCAACATCAAAGTACTTTCGTCTAAAAAAACATGTATTGTATAATAGGTTTGGGTTATTGATCAATTTCTCGCTGAACTTCTCACAAAACTGGAGTCGACAATCAGGATCATCTTCGTTCAATTCCAATTTGTAGGTTTTAAAATCAGGAAAACACTAGTAGCTGATACACTAGACGCTCTAGTTAGTTGTCTGATAGATTGTCGATTATCCATTTGTACATGTCCTAAAACTGAAACTTCAACTTTCTCATTTCTGACAGGACGAAATACATTATGTTTTCTGTTGTGAACAGAACCTGAAGTTCGAAATTTATCTATTAACGAACGCTTTCGAAAGTAGATTGTATTATTGTATGGAAGTAAGTGAAGTTTATTTTGAACAATTTATCCGTTGTTTTTGTTTTCATTGACACTATTTTTTGTTGATTTCCTCAATAAAATAAATAACAGCGAATTTTCTGTTTTTTCTTAAATAAAACGTTCAACATTTAATTTCTCAATAACAAATGAACCAATTTTAAAAGAAATTACAGAGGTAATAGAGGGACAAAGGACCTTTCAAATGATTACTCGACCCCCATGCCATTGAAAAAAATATGGGGGGTAGTTACTGACTCCAAGGGGATAAAGTTTCGGGTATGATTTTCATATCAGAATTAGTTCCCCTAAAAATAAAAATTGACGTGTTTTTTGAAATTTTCGATCACACGTCCGTTTCTGACTAACAGGAGGGGTCAAGTATTCGTTGGAACACCCTGTATACATTTTTAACAAAATAATTAAATAATTAAATTGGTCAAATGGTGTGCAATCAGCAAAAACAATTCGATTCCCTTAAATTTTGAATTCTACGACTCACTTTAATCACATCAATTTACTTTTTTAATAAAAAACAAAATTTCCATAATACGTTTTTATTTATCACCGTTCGATTGAATTTTTAATTTAACCACAGTTAAATACGCTCCGTGGATTTCATTTGTTGATTGTTTTATTTTTACGTGATGCTAATCGGTTGATTATTAATTCATTCCAAAACTTTTAAATTGTAATTTATAAAATTCAGGTTGACTTTCCAACTGTCAAATAGAAAAGTGAGTTTTTAATTAGTTTATTTTTTCCCCACTTCTATTTAATGTTTTTATCCTTAACATTATGTTCGGTTAACAATTTTTGTTAGGCGCCAAATCAAAAATGCATTTTTGTCACGTACACTACGAGTTTAATGGATCTTCTGTATTACTATTTTTAATTTTACACTTATGATTAAATGTCCTGTTACATAGTTTTTATTGCAACTAAATGAAAATATTATTTACACAAATAAATTCAATTTCCTTTCTTAACCCTTAATGGCATAGGTGCACCCTTTTTCAAAGAGTCACAAGTGGAGTTTTCCAAGTAAAGAAATACAGCTTTTTGCCAAACTTAAAGTAAAAATTGGATAATAACTAAAACAGTAGTACAAGAAATATTATTCAAAAGAATTTATTTACAAAAAATTTTAGTTCTATACACAGTTAGGAAAACTATAATAAGAATGAAAATATAGTAAAAAATATTTATTGTAATTTTTATTTATCTTCTCTCTGTTTTTCTAGTTGCAAGCATTTTTTTGCAAAGATTTTTTAAATGTGTGATGGTAATATTTTGCATGCTCCGTTTACGCGGGCTTTTCGTGGTGTCGACTTACGATAGACGGCGCCCCACTCATTGCTCCCTCTATTGCGTGTGTGTTAGCGCGCAGCCGATTTCAGATCACTTTCTTCCGGTAACTGTTGGTGGTCGAACTGGCCTGATATTTGCTGTTATGGCTGTCATCATGGGGTAATTATTCCTGAAATTTCATTACCATCGGTGCTAACCGACATTTTCTTCTAGCCGTTGATGGTATAACAGACCTCGGGGAAGCACTTCAGACGGATATTTTGTCCGATATTCACGTATTGCGAATTTACTCGCAAATTTTACTTGTACTCGAAATAAGTTACACGCCTAACGCGGAGCGCTTACGTTATTAATTTTATAATCTTTGCTGTTATTGTTTTGTGTGTAAAATAAATATTCTGTCTTTGGTCACGTAGCTGTTTAATGTTTACTTTAGAGATTGCACACGGAGTAGAGTTTCTGTCGTGCTCTCCTTACGACTACCGTTAATTCGACAGTGGCGCCCAAATGCGATTCCCTTCGGGATTCGTATTAAACATAAAAAAAAAAGAATATAAGTTAAGTAGACGCCTAACTGCCTTTTTTCTCTAACCCGCGACGCTGTCCGACGAACACCCTAGCTGTGGTATATCTATGTTAGCGGGGGAAGTCGGATGGTGTTAACTTTATTATTATTTTTTTTTTGTTTTCCACCTGCTTATCTAAACTAAAATTTACAAGTGCGTTGTACTACATTTGTTGTGTGTTTTCTCTCCTTTTTTTTTAACGTAATAAATGTTTCTTTCAATTCACTTGTTCACATTGGTAGCACGAAAGGTTTGTTTTAACATACGTTGATTGTGAGCAAATGGTGCATTGTCTTTTTTTTTTTAATTTCATCGTGCCCAAGTTCTTTGTTAAGGTTTCAGTGCGACCTCACAGTATTTTGCCGCTTGTAATCGTCTAGATAATTTTGAATTTCTCGATTGCTTCACTAACTGCTTAGACTTAAACCTATTTGCACTATAAGTAGATGAGAGTTAATGAAATACATCGATACCGCATTTAGTCGTATTATAAATCGTCATGATGGATGGTTTCTTTACATCTATAGTATCCTAATCTATGCTACTGCTTTTAAGGTGCAAACTGGATATTAGAAGCACATTCTTCTTTTCTTTTGGTATGTAGGGTAGTATAGTTTCATCATCATGAAAACCAAATATCGAAGATTTTAAATTTTAATCCTTGTACACACAAGCTCAGTGGGCGATTTCTTTTTTTTTTACTTAAGGTCCCAACATATTTTTAAGAAAAGTTTTATTAACATAAACATTTATAGTTAATGTTTATTCAAATCAGACATTAATAACGTAATTAAATTTGGATACGATATTTTAAAACCAATCTACATTTCATTTAAGAATAATTATTGTTTTCATTTTATAAATAGCTTTTTCATTTAATTAAGATTTAATAGTAAGTTGAGTTTAAGTTTATTATTTGTAAATGTTAAAATAAAATTGTTGAATTGGCAGTCTGCACAAAAGGAATTATTTATAAAAGGTGTTTCTGATAAAACATTATGAGGTGTATTATTAACGACAGACGGTGGCTACAAAAAGATACAAGCGGTGTACGTGGAAGATAAACTCAAGGATTTCATTGTACGAACGCATTATCAAAGTGCAAATAGTGAAGACAAAAGGGTAGTTATGATTGAGACTGCAAAGTGTTAACAAGTAAAAATTAAGACGTAGAACGTAGAAGTGTTAACATGTAAAAAACTAAAGATTTGGTAGTTGAATATTGAAGTGTGAAGGTGTTAATAATTAATTCGACGGTTAAAAATTAGAGACGCTATTATTTAAAATAAACGTCTAAAAAGCATTAAAGATAAATTTTCGATAAGTAAAGTAAAATTATTGTGAATACGTTTATGAAATGATTTCAAATTGTAGCGCCGTAGCTGCTGCGTCGTTGCTGCCTTCGTTGTTGCCGTTTTAACAACAATGTAAACAATAGAAAATGGGAACGAAATCTTGTTATTATCAAAGCAGTTCATTCATCGTCCGGGGTCAGCAACAAGCTGTAACGAAAAGAATTATCCTCAACTGCGTAAAGATGAGTTATAATAAATTTTTGTGAATAAAATAATATTCAAACGTTAAGTGTAAATAGAATTAATTACGTAGATTTTTCTGTTAAATACTTGCAAGTAAAAATAAGGTTTCATTCAATTTTGGTTTTATGTTTAATTTGTATTGGCATGTCATACAAATTAAATGTATGCAATAAATAAATAAATTTGTTCTTATACTAAATAAATAATTTTAATTAAAAACCGCACTTAAGACTTGAGATGAGAGCGGGATAAAATTTAAAGTTAATCGGTATAATTTATTTAAATAATTTAAAGAGTTACTTGAAATCCAACTAACCGTTCGTCAATAGTTCAAAATTTAGAAACAAAATAGTCCATTTGACAATTCTTTATAAATTATTTAAATAAATCTCTGTTAGTAGCAAATTTGTCAAACTGTTGCTTTTCTTGCCTTGTCGGAATGCCATCGTAGTGCCAAAAGTTGGACATAAACCAGAATTTGTTTAAATCAATTTTTGTACGAAATATCTCTAAAAGTTGGGTCTCATAAATGTCATAAATTTTGGTGTGCAAAACGCATTGGACCAACTATGATAAGAAGACTCAATAAAGCTTTGAGTTTCACTGTATCAGTATTATAGATGTATTCATTAGAAAGACTTATTATTGAATTTATTTTTGTATTTATATCTTTAATTATTCTCTCAATCATAGTACTAGTAAGTAATGAAGAACAACATTCAATTAACAACTTACAGTTGCGGATATGAGAGGTCCTGACAAGTCCTTGTATGCTTCTTTCTTGATTCTCTTTTCCATTTAGTAATATTGTCTATTGCTGTATTATAATTGGTGCTTACGGTTGTAATTTTTTAATTTGAAACTAGTGATACAATATCTGATTTAATATCTATTTCAGATACATGTCCAAAAGTTTAGGAAAGTCCTTATTACATCCTTCTCATTATTTTCAAAGTCTTATCTGTTCTTTTCATATAAACATATCTAGAATAAAGTATGTACACCGTTTAGTCACGGGTTGAACTTTTAGGGTTAGTTTTAATCGTCAAAATGTTTCTAATATTCCCACCATTACAGTGATACTTATAGTTAAAAATAAAACGTTTCTAATTATTATTGTCGGCACATACAACAAACCTGTTACAACTTTTAAACCTAGCCATTTTTTGATCAGTAAAATGACAAGAAAGAAATTACAAAAAAACTTTTATCAATTTATTACAAAAACCTGAAGACAAACAGCAGCATCTGTAATCTTAAGTCGTTTCTGCAAACTCTCTCTTCTGCTCTTCTCTATTTAAGCTCAATTCATAAAGAGAAAGCAATAGGGCCAATTGGATTTTCTTGTTGGCAACATAACTATAATAGGATTATGCCTTGATCAAAAAATAGATATGATAGATGACTATAAGCATGAGTAAAGTTTAGAAATTTTTGATTTGATTGCATGATCCTTTTTGATACAATTTCAAGCGTTTTTTTGCCAATTTTGAAACACACTTTTTGAGTTAAGTCATTTAGCTTGGTATATGTTCGCACTAAGTACATCATTGCTTCTCATCCTTGCTTTGTACCAAAGCCCAGTTGGTGAAATTGAAATATTTTTTTAATTTGTTTTCTTACTTTTCCACAAGTTAATTTGTCGATAAGACGTCTGAAAGTGTTCCCAATAGCGATGGATTGAAACAATTTTTATTTTGTGTCGTCCTCCAACTTCCATATTTGTGTAATATAATTAAAGAGGTTTAGGGTTGTATTCATTTTGTATAGTTATCCGGTGTACGTTACTCAACAGCAGCGGTTGTATTTATACAGAAGCAATTAAGTATTATACAGGGTGATTCAAATTTATTTAAAACTATTTTACTGATTCCGCCACTAAACGTATAACCGGAAAAAATATTATATAATGTAACACACCGATGTATGCTATGCCACGGGCATGGAAAATGACAGACGTGTACGCTCCAAAAATGATGTATGCATGTATTGTGTTTTGATAGCTTCATCAACGAACTGACACTAAAAATAAAAGTAAAATGAAGCTAATATATACTATCTCCGTGTAACGCATCGTTACGTTTCATTGGTTCTTATATAAGCTTGAATAATTCCGAAAAACCAAGTGGCCGCACAACTAACACGAATGGTTTCGTAATTTTAGCTTCAAAGGCAACAAGTTTGATAGAAGCTCGGTACAACTAGCTAGCTTCGATAAATTTTTTATAAATTGTATAAAGCTTTCTTAAAGTTACGATATGTAAGCTATGCTAAAAATAAGATGAAAAACGGTGGTTCTTTTCTCCAATTGATTTTAAATTCTCAATTTTTAGTTTAGGATCCATCTTATAGAGACGCAGAGGAATGAAACTCTTTTACTATTCGCCTGATTACAGACGTTTGAAACTTTTATTATTTATTAACAATATGATTGTTTTTTAATAAATAATAAAAAGTTTCCGAAACGTCGCGAATAATAGAACAGTGAAAGGGTTTTATTCCTGCTTCTCCATAAGAAGGATCCTAAACTAAAAATTTAGAATTAAGATGAAAAACTTTATAAAACTTTGAAATAGAGCTTACAGACTCTATATGGAAGCAATAAATAACAAAGCTTGATGAAGTCTTAAAGTAGTATTTGTATCACTACTATTTCGATAGTGTAATTATAGAGTCAGTATCGGTGAACAAAATTCACATTTTCAATGTAGACGCTATGTAAAAAGAGCAAATTGTTCAAAGCTTAATGTTGATACGGTTTATTGGTAAACAATTAAAATAAATATATAGCAGTGTTCGTTGACCCCCGGCAACTCTTCTTAGTCGGAAATGGTCGTAGGTGGATTGAACATCGTTTCACAAAGAAGGCCTCTACACTGCTCGGAAATTTATAAGGCGCCACCTAGGATTATGTAAAAGAAATATCTAAATTAATTGTACTTAAAAGATCCTTTCAGTTTATACAAAGATAATAATAAGCGCCCAAAAAGGTACGTTGTTAAACTCTCAACCACGACACAAATACATATAAAGCGACATAATTAATTAATGACATGCATAAAGAAATAACTTAGCTTGTGTAACCAGGAGGTCTTCAGTGTTCTACAGTTAAACGGTAGACATAACAGCTCTCGTATCCAAATCTAGTATTTGAGTATCCACGAAGAAAAAGGAAACCAAAATGGACGTCGATGATAACAGTTGTTGGCTGCTCACAAAGGATTAGATAAACGGCTTATCTTGAGTGGTGGCTTAGACTCGACAATGGCTCCAAGGAAAGTTGATTAACCATTCAATTATAGTTTAAGTCTTGAATTTCAAAGTATCCCCCTCGATAGGTTATAATTTTTGGATTATTATCATTGCCAGTATAACCATCCTTAAATATCCATTGACCAATTAAAACGGAGTACGTCAAACAAAAAACCAAAACGCTAAAACTAACAGCAAAAAAATAAGGTGCCTATAATTAATAGAACCCGTAAGAACAAATATTTTATTAAAACAAAGGAAAGTAAAACAAAAAAAGGTACTTACACTGGAATCGAGAATTTATTTCCTAATTAGAATGGGACGATTTTACTTCAATCGCTATTACAAAGCACATGTCCAATTGTTTAATTTTTAGACAGCATTTTCCAAGTACACCTTTTCACAACAAAGATTTAATAGGAAAAGAACGTATAATTTTTGCGAGAAAACGAGGTGTAAATTTTAGAATACACGGATACCAAATCAGAACAGACAACTCTAAAAAGGTAAAATCCTCCAAACTGCCCAATATAAGAATGCATACTCAGACGCATTAATATAAACACGGCGGCCTATACTGTTAGGAGAAAATTTTTCAATAAATCAATTATTTATGAAATAATCCCGTCACAAACCTACTTGCCAAAGTTTTTTAAAGATATTGCGTTATTATTCCTAGCCTAATGGAATCTGTAACTTCTACTATTATGAAAATCAAAGCTAAATAGAACTAACACTGTTCTATTTTGTTTTATAACTCGTAATACAAACGACGCCAATCGTGTGATTGGGAAATTATAAGCGAAAAATCCATTAAAATGATGAAGAGATGTTAGAGAGAGCTTATAAGTTCGACGCGGAATTAAAGTTGAAGACATCAGCGGCGCACCAAACAGCCGCTGCGTCAATATCAATGGTGAACTACTTGGTCAACAATAAACAATACGTTTGGAATCATTTAGTGTCATCAAAAGATTCTGGCCCGGTCAGAATTTTAAGCATTTTATGTCTTGATTTGACCAGTGTTTATATGGCCGTGTTTATTTTATTTTATGTAAACCCAAATTACTCTGGTTAGATATCGACGATAATGTCAAAAGCAAAATTAATAGTTTATTTGATGCTCCAGTTGCACCAGATAAAGAAGATTGCAACAAAATTCTGGTTGTGATAAACGAAAACAAAGAAGAAGATGAAGATTGTATTAAAAAAAATCGAAAACTCCGATCAAATATGAGAGTTTGGGCAGTACAGTACAACATAACACACTCAGCACTAAATGATGTCATAAAATATTCAACTATCATTTGGGCAAAATACAATTTTAGTGAACATAAATCTTGACAGTTTGCCGGTTTTAAAGGATCGAAAGTTGAACTATGACCAATCTTTTGCGATACTTTTATATGCGACTTGCCAGCACGGGCGTTTGTAAAAAATAAGCTTAAATTTTTGCATGGTCAATACTGCTCTGCTATTTGAAATTTCAAATGTTGTTTGTAATATAAAATATACCATTGCTTTACAGGAGTAGAGCTGGTTTCAACGGTCAACATGGCTGTCAAAGGTGTACGACTGTCTCATTTAACATCTGAAGCTTATGAACATTTCTTACTCCTGTTCTGTGTTGCTACAATTTGCACTTCAAAACAATATTTCCACATGCTCCACGTGACTCGTTTCATGATTCTTTAATACATAAAATAATTGGAAAGATTTATGGTAAATACTACATGACCAGCAATATGCACAATTTAGCACATTTATTGGACGATGAGGATCGCTTTGGTGTGCATTTAGTACGTATAGCAAAGCAAATAATTAAAAACTGTAGGTACGAGAGTGCAGAAAAACTTCGACCAAAGAGCAACCAAAAGAAAAAATTGTTAAAAGTAAAAAAAACGCCGGAAACAATGTGCCGA
This sequence comes from Abscondita cerata, assembly GCA_030710515.1. Classification (NCBI taxonomy): domain Eukaryota; kingdom Metazoa; phylum Arthropoda; class Insecta; order Coleoptera; family Lampyridae; genus Abscondita; species Abscondita cerata. The sequence continues at coordinate 14,071 of JALBCR010002616.1, read as the reverse complement.
AATCGGTGAAATCTATAACTAAATCTTTTGGTAGTGACGTGGAATTTTACTCCAATGTTCAATTAAAGAATTTTTTGATAGGTACTGATCCAGTCAACTGTTGGTTTTTGTCAAACCAGAATGCAATTGCTCGTGTGATTAATGTTATTCGAGGTACCCAAAATCGTATGTTACATGATTTTTTGTACGTCACACAAATTTGGTGTGATTCCTGTTGGAGTTATTTGGGGCGCCGATAAAGGGCGGTCTTGATTCGTTTTTACAGTGTCTGTTACTCACTTCTGTCCTAGTCCGCTTAATGTTACTTCAGACTTCGTGGTGTTCGCATGCGCTCTCTCTCTCTGATGACGCTTAGGTAAATTAAATCTACTGTGTTTAATGGCACCAGTAGTAATTGATCTTTTATTTTATTTAACTATTTATAACAACAACGCCCAGTGTTTTTCTCGAATATTTTGCATATTTTATGCGTTTTCCGCATTCAAACACCGTAAGTAGTTTGGCGTGTGCGTTTAGGAGGTTGTGGATGACATCTTCTTTGTTTTTCTTTTAAACAAAAGTACTGTCATGAAGAAACTGGTAACGAAATTACTACTACAAAATAAATTACTACCACGAAATTACTGGTACTACTGTTGCAAAATTACTGTTACGACTCTACGGTCTTTGTAAAATGGCTACCTTGCTTCCGTTATGCGAGTCGTGAGTGTTGGAGAACGGCAACCAATTCTAGAAACCGTACGAGCCGTCTCGTCAACCACGCCCGCTCCGTTGACTGCCTTCGTAGCTACTTACCAGACTTGAATAAGGTATAGTGACAATTTGTTATTGTGCGTGACAATAGCAAGTTAATAATCGACTTTGACCTTGCCGCCGAATGTAAACAAAGATCAGCCTGTTGCTGACCGCGTCTTAGATTAAGTGCGCTTAAGAATTACGGGTATTGACAATACTGCCAGCTTTAAGTTTTGTTTGCTCCTATCTGTTAATTTGTGAATCTGTTTGTTTTGCTAATAAACGTAATTAGTGACTTGTTTTCAGTGCGAGTATTTTATTGTAGCCCTAAGTATATTAACCGTTCTATCTCGCGGAAATGTAAATATGTCTTCATGAAAAGATAGTGGCGCCGGGCTTTGAAAACAAATACTTAAGACGGTTCTTCGGTATCATTACTCATATCTTGAACACACGCCTCCCGCACTTCAGTGACCTAGCCGGTTGATACGAATTGTACCGTCGAATACGAATTTTATATCGGGTTTAATGAAATGCTTATCTCTGTTTATTCTCTTTCTTTCCTATTTTAATTTCCATTCGTCAAGAATCACAAATTCGGTCTATTTGTATAATTTGTACGTTACACGTATCAAACTGTGTTGCATTGCATCTCAAGAGAAACGCATATTTTTCGAGACACCAATCAAATCTAGACATTTCAACATATAAACTACATGTCACGATTCCTATTCTAAGAAAATCAAAACAAGAGTAATGAATTTAAGTGACATCAAATGTAAACTAGTGCAACTTGATTATCATAAACTGTATGTTTTCCATTGTTATACACAAACGAAGTACATAGAAAATAAAGTGTATTTAGTAAAAACGCATTCTTCAATTGCCTTTTTCAAGAAAACAATTTTAAGATTTAAGATTTATTTAATCACTAATTTTCTTTTCTCTTAGTTAAAATTTTCTCTTCTTCATCATTTAAGTCATTTATACTTTCTTAGTCTTGATCTTCTTCAATGCTGCTTCCATCATGCAGGGCAAGGTGTGAACATCCTCTTTCGACATTTTGCTGCTAGAATTGTTCGATTTTAGTACGAAAAACACGTACTGAGGTTGAATTACTCGCGTTTCGAATTGGACATTAATCCCTAAAACCATTTCTGCAGCAATACTACAGTTTTATCTATTTCATGGACTAATTGAAAATAAAAATTAAAGACACGCAAAAAATACCCACATCGCATACCTAACGGTCGCTGACTGTGTTCTTTCAAAAGTTACGAATAACATAAGTACCGTTTTGTTTTAATTTTCTAGTTTTTAAATGCAAGTTGATACGGCCAGCAGTTTTACGGTTTCAATGTACTTTAGGTATTTGTTACAGATAGGTGAAGTGGCTAGGGTGCTGGAATACCGATGCAATGGATCAAGGATCAAACCCGGACATGGGACACTATTGAGAAATTAAAAAATTATACCGAACTTTTACAATTAGATGTCAATCAATTAAAAGAAGACGCGCGGACATAGAAGACCATGAGAAATAATGATGAACAAGCCTTAAATCATTTAAAAAAATTTTTTTTGTAACCTCGAGACGCATTTCCAACTTTTATAAACATTGAATGTCTTGCTTTCAAACGACCTAATCAAATATCAGTACCGAAGTTGAAGCATCCAAACGTAACTTGCTATGACTGAAATAGTCCTTATAAAGTTTTGTTAAATCTTTAGTAAAGTTTCGCTACGACATTACAGAGTTTCTTCAATGGAATTAATAGCTTCGGAAAAACCTCCATACATACTTCTAAAAGTCCTTAATGTAGCTTAACAGAATCTTTTTCGAGTGTACATTGCTTCGGTAACGTAGGTCTTTTGCTACTAACCGAAACGTTACCACACCTTTATCGAAGTTAAAACACGTTGGTAACTAGCTTTATTACTACCTCTCTCAGCTTCTATAGAGCTATCTGTGCTAGTTGGGGAAGGTATCACAATTCATAAGCAAACATTAGTTTTTAAAAATTTCCAAACGTTCATAAGAATCAAGTTCGTTTTTATTTTCTACTTCCTTAATTAATTTAATGTCGCCTACTCTATGATTATTTTCAAGCATATGAATGGCAACACTGGACTTGTCTGAGCGATAATATTTGACATGAGCTAACTGCTTTTTAAAACTAATTTTAATAGGTTCCTTGGTTTGCCCTATACAGGGCACTTGAGGGGTGATTCTACTTAAAAAATTAATGCCACAAGTTCCTATAACATTTTTCTGAAAAATCCAAAATAACGGAGTTACACGGCCTCAAAGCTTGATTTTTAAATCATAATGTCTAGTTTTAAATGATACAAATTCTCCAAGTCTTCGATGTATAGTACTGAACAACGTACAAACGTCTTACTGCAATTGCATTGCCGCTAGCTAAACCATAATAATAATGCATGTCACGTAGTTCGACGTTAGAATAATTATAATGATTCATCTTATCTTATTATTAATCACAACAATTCAATAAGAAACTTGCAACAATTTATTATCCAAAGCGTGCTTTGTTAATGTTGAAAATGAGCTGAAGTGAGTTGGTATTCATTCAGTACAAGCAACTTTTAAAAAGCGTTTTTCTCGAAAACAGCTTATTTTACCCTGATGTAAGAAGTGGACGTTTTTTGAAATTTTTTTGATGCTCTTTAATTGTGTCACTAAAATTTAGAAAAAAAATCGAACAAAAAAAGTTTGGATCATTATCCAAAGGTCAAGGGCAGTTTAAGCCCTTTAACTTTGGGAAATTTACGTCAAATTAGAAACAAGAATACAAACAAACATTATAGGTAAGCGTGCCAAATTTGAAAAAAATTGGTACACGAGAAAAAATTTTATTAAAAAAGCTTTTTTAAATCAAGCTTTGAGGCCGTGTAACACCGTTATTTTGGATTTTTCAGAAAAATATTATAGGAACTTGTGGCATTAATTTTTCAAGTAGAATCACCCCTCGAGTTTTTGCTCATAATTTCCTGACACCCTGTATATACTTTGTCTTTACAATTTATTTTATAGATTTCCAATTTATAACACATTTCTATTGGGTCTTTCGAATTACCTAAAATATTTTGCAAGTTGTTACTACTAGAAATTACTGTTTTATAATCATACTTTGAAAATATTTTTGAAGACCTTTTGGGTATGTGGAATAATTTGGTAATTTGACATATTTCTTATCTATTTTGTTATTACTAGTTTCTAACGTTGTAATGTTCTTAATGTTTACTTTTTCTAATTATGTTTGTGACAATTGATTCCTGAAAACCATTGTATGATGCAATCTGCTTAATAATTTAATAACCTGTAAATCAAAAAATTAAAAGTTTATGTTGCATACTATGGTTAGAATAATTTGTTATTCTACATAATATAGCGTCTATTTTTTTTCATGTCTGTCTCCGAAATTAAACAGGTACTCCAGACGTCGCACACTGAGACAAGATAACTTTAAAGTTGGCATCAAATTAAATACGGCTAGAATTAGTCAGTGGTTAAAAAAAAGTAAATCAAAAGTGATTAGAGGTAAATAAAACACATAATAAAAGTAATATTTATGAAAACATATGTAATAATAACACTTCTTGCTAAGACAATTACTACCGCTTGTAGCTATGTAAATTAAAAAACCAAAGAATATAAATGAGCAATATAAAATACATAAATCAATATATTCTTAATAGTTTTCTTCACTGTTACCATCATTGTCAGTTTCGTCTTCACATTTGCTTTCATTCGCACTTGCTATTCGAACATTATCGAGAGACGGACATTTTAACTTTTTCTTAGGTAAATGCTCTTTTATTAATTATTATGGGATCAGAACTAAGTAAAAAAAAATGTTAAATATTTTCATTTGACTTCTCCCTACTGCATTTCCTAGAGTTGTGTTCCCGGTATCTCTCGAAATCTTTGTTCCGCGCTTCCTCTGTTAATTGACCTATAGGCAGCAAAACAGATAAGATAATTTCAGGATCATAAATAAAATCTTTATGGAAAGTGGGTGGCATACAGTATCATAGATATTTCTCTATAAAATATCTCGCAGTACTATGACAAACATTTCTAAATTTTTTAATATCAAAGTCACAACGATTAATATGACATGCATTTTTTTTATTAACTCAACATCAATTGTCGTAACTTCTAATGACATTTCTAATTTTTTAAAAAATCTTCTTGCCGTGTTGCCATCATTAGTACTGCCAAATCCTGGCTTGGGCTTATCCACTATCAGACCGAAGAAATCTTTGAATTATTTTTGAATTCTACTTTTATTTTCAGCCACAGTTTGTTTTTCGCTGTATTTTACCTACCAATTAGTAGTTTGTAAGATAGATACAACAAACATTAAAAAAATTTTATCCAACTATGTAGTATAGAAAGACCAAATTGCAAATTTTTTATTGTTATTGGCATTTCTATCATTTAATCAACATTGTTAAACGATTTTGATATGGTCCCACATATATAACATTCTTGTGTTGATGTTGTGTTTGTCAAAGTATTTTAGATCTTACCACCAATCATCAAAAATATTAGTTTATGACTCACCGTAACTTGTCTATGGTAAATTGTTGTCATACTAGTATGAACTTTTATATTTCTTTATCTAATCTCCTTTTTTTGGCAATAGAGACTGCAGTAGACTCTTTAATGAATTCAATCTTTAAAAGCCGGCAATATATCTTGTAGAACCAGGGCGAGGGTTTTGCCATGAAAAGCTTGTTTATAAGCACTATGACCAGAACTTCCGCCAAACCCCATTTTGTAGTTAGAGTTGTATCGTCTAGTTCTTCATCTTTTAGTGTCTCGACTACACATTGCTGTACAAGCAATAATCTTTCGACTGTATGGTCAAGTAATGCTTGCAAGTTGACTTTTGCAGAAGTAGAAGTAACTATAATATGCTTAAGTTCTGCACAACACTTTTTCTTTGCCGTTTGTACGATTTTATATGATGGACATTCCTCTGGGGCCTTTTTTTCTAATTATTTCGTACTAATGATAAATTAGCATCAATTAACATTGCTAATGCATCTTCTCCTGACAGCATTTGTGTTTCTGATTCAACAGACTTTTTCTAGGGTTTTCTTAATTTGGTTGCTCGGTTTGGACTTGTAATTTTATTGACCACTTTTGATGCCTTAGTTTTACTTGATGCTCTTAATCTCATCTGTGTGGCATAGGCTAAAACATCAAAAGGTGTTACTTTTCTTAATTCGCAGGTTTTCTGTCGTTTAGTATGCTCAGGACTAGATGTAAAAGGTGATCACGTCTTGTTTTACGTTGAGGAAATAAAATTGACGTATTTAACCGGTTTTCGTTATTTTCAAGAAATGTTTCTTCTATCCTACAAGTTTTTATCCATCGTAACTTGAATTGAGATTTGAAGCTAACTAGAGTTGGATTAATAATTTTAAAGTTTTCGTTTAGACATTTAATACGTTGCTGAATTTCTTCTTTCATAAAATTGAATTGTTGTTCACTATTGCGTAGAATAAGTTTACATACAAAGTAATTGGTGGAAAGTAAGTAAGGTGAACATTTACAATGGAGGAAGTAAAAATAATTTAGATGAAAGTTATACAGGGTGTCCAGAAACTCTCCTGACAAACGAAGACCGGAGATTCCTCAGATAATTGTAAGACAATTTAACCCAATTCACCTAGTCCGAAAATGCTTCCTAAAGAAGCAAGAGCTCTTTGAAGATGGCGCCTTGTAAATAGTTTTTTTTAAATACCTCCAGAGCGCTTCTACTTAGAAAAGCAAAAACTGGTATACTTGTTTAGCCTTCAGAGATGAATCGATTCCATCAATTGCGAATTTCTAGTACCAGTCATAGGCGTCCGTTTTGGGTAGGTCAACGGTTATTTTAACGCATAATTTTTTTGTTTATATCCAGAAACACTATGATCGTTTTGAGCGCGTTAGTAGAATTGCGCGTTTATTATGCGCAATGTCTATGTAAAAATTAATTTTTTAATTTGATGCCAACTTTAAAGCTCCATTGATTCTGTGTGCGTCGTAGAGACTAAAATTTGACATGCCATTAGGTTTTGCCTTCAAACCAACGGAAAAAATCCAAAACCAAAAATTTCCATTCAGGGGCAGGGCCGGGGGCGTCTCCGTACGCCATACGTTTAACATTATTTATACACTAAATTTTGTAAATAAACAAGTTCACTCAACATTCTTAAGTTTGTTCTTCACCACTGAATTCCATTGAAATAAAAAAAAATTAAAAAAAAGTCAAGCTTATTAAATGCATGCATTAAAATTTGCCCGTCAATAGACGGGTTTTTAATCTAGTAAACCACATAGTGTTAGTATCCTTACGATAAATATAAATATGTGTATGTAGTTTGTTGCCATTTCTTGTCACTAAAGTGTCGAGGAAAGGTAACTTAAGGTTTGCTTCTGTTTCATAGGTAAACTTAATCGTGTCAAATTTTGAATTTAAAATTTCTACTAATTGCTGAGAGCTGTAAACTTTAATATTGATGACTGCAAAAACATGATCTACATATATAAAGTATATAGTTTTAAATATACCCATGAACAGGTTAACCATAAACAGAGATAAGCTGTTACCCATTGTAGTACCATGATTTTATTGATAAATATTATTAATTTGGAAGTAGAATTGACTCATACATAATCTTTATAAATTATATACTTCTAAAGTGCCTATCTTTCAAATAATCTAAAGTGACATCTATGGGAACAATGAACAAGCATCGAATGAAACTAATACTTCGTTCTCAGTCAGCTCAATGTTTTTAATTTTTTAATAAAATCGTATGAATTCTGAACACTGAAATGTGATTGTTGATATTTAAAACTGTTGAATTTACTTGACAATCATTTAGATATCAGATAAGTAAGAGCATTAATACCTGAAACAATGAGACGCATTGCTTTTCCGGGTTTATGTATCTTAGGTTAACAATACAATAGAACTGGGTTAGATAGATATTTTTGGTGCAGTTTTTTGGTGTTTTCTATTTTGTTATAGTAATTATTATGCTTTGTGACAGTTCCGGTTAAACAAAAATGACAAGTTAACATATGTCTAAAACAACAATACCTTGGCCAAGCAGTGAAATTAATTTAAAATGTCAGGTTGGATTAATAAATTTTTTCTAAATTATGGTGTGAAATTTTCTTACCAAATACCACGCAAGCTTAAATTATTCCTGAAAGTAATTTAAGCTCTTGTGATATTATAAGTGAATACTTACTGACAATTTAACACTAATTCATAAACTGAATATCGAGTACTTTGAACAGTTTATATTCCCAGAATTTAGTGGCCGTTGTATAAATTTATTTTACTTGCACAATTTGACTAACAAATGGTGTTAAAAATTCTTCATAATATTGCTGAACACAATTCTGCAAATTTGTAACGATTTGCATAAAGAAATGTAACAGGTTTGTTAACTTCATTATTAAAATATTCAGCAATCTTGTTTATTTAAATTGGATTCAATTTTAAATTCCGAATAAAATAAATAAAACTTCCCATTTCTTTATACTTATGAATTCAAATTGTAACAATTAGCAATTATTGTTCGTTTCTTTAGTACATATTTGACACAATCAAACACAAACCATTACTAAAATTTAATATTTTTGTAGTTACCACTAATTTTTATTTTTAATAATTCATCATTCGCTAAAATTATCCCAATTTCTTATTCTATTGAACAATTCTGCACCAGGACTTTCAGTTGCGCTTAGCTGTTTAGCTCCATATAACGCATAATCAGGTGTTAATTCGCCTAACTCTACACCACACGCTAAGAGGTCTTTAGCTGCTTTAAGAGCTTTCAGTCGGTAGTACACCTAAAAAAATAGTAGTTTAATTATTATATTTAAAAATAGAATGAGTTCAACTCACGCCTAAAATCTCCAATAAAAGCAATTCCAACTGATTTCTTGTTATAACCAATTAAATGAGCGCCTTGTTTATGCCATCCTCTTCCTTCGTATACTTTACCATCACCACCAATTAAAAAACTGATTTTGTTTACAAAAGCTACAAAATGTAGATATTTTAAGCGTACTTACTTATAACCAATGTCTCCCAAATTTGCGTTATCAATATGATAATTTTGAATACTTTGTACTATATTTTTACACGTTGCGCTAGATTTGCAATTGCTAGTTACTGTATGTTGAATGATTGCCATTTCTAGCGGAAAAGGCACATAATCAATTGTTTCTGGACTTCGCGCGTCCCATTCTTTTCTGGTAACAATCGTTGGGCAAGTGGCAGCTAAAACAGTATTAAAAAGTTTTTGCTTATTTAATTATTCATGCTTACCTGCGTATAACGCACAGCACGAAAGATAAATTGACAGCGTTAGTAAAATTCTTACCATCTTGTTGCCAAACGAAATTTAAACTGATAAATAGTTATTGAATGACATCGCATTTATAGCATTAAGTGATTCTTTGTGACGTGAAGCAAGATGTCTTAATTTACATAGTTGGGAATTACCGTGACTCACTTGAAATAATTTAAACAGGTCCAAGAATCCCTGTTTTGGGCACTGTTTTTAACAATCTTTTTTTTTAGATTAGCGCAATTGTGTTTTTTATAAAAATATGTTACGATATTGCTTATCAATTGTTGCATTATCGTTGAAAAGATTATTACGTTTTATTTTTAAATGTTGACTGTATACTAGTTATAGCAACATTATTAAATAAATAATTTCAAATTGGAATACAATAATATATTGAAAAACAACCGCATGAAGACAACTTTCAACAGACTAGGTATAACAAAGTAGTGATTGCAGAATCAAAATAGAGAAAAATAAGGTTTGAAGTCACATAATTACAATCGACTCCAATATATCGATTTAGACAAAAATGTTACCAAAAATTGTTTTAGGGTCGTTGAACTACTCGCTTCCACATTTGAAAATATTGAATGTATCAACAGAATATCATTTACGTAGTATGTCTTATGGCCATGCCTCTCTTCTTTGCTTTTGTCTCTTTTTTTATGTGATCTCTTTTTGTTAGATTACACCGTGTTTTAAGATGAAATATCTTTCTCTTTTATGACAAAGAATATTTTTATCCACTTTAGGTTTGAACACTTACTACCCGCACTAAATTATCCTTGCCTGAATGAATCTCGACGATACGCCTTAAGGATCATCGTTGAGGTGGTAGGTTATCTTCTTTCAATAGAACCAAGATTGCGATAAGGTTAGAACTATATTTAACAAACCTTCATTTGTTACGCTGCTGCAGGTTTTGAAGGTAATCACGCGACCAGTACTTCCAGAATTTCTGGACCATGTGTTGAATATGTTTATAACGAGACAAATAAGTGTCCTTTTTTTCCAATGTAGAGGACTAAGCAACAGCATTTAATGGATTTACAAATGATAAAATGCCCCGGGCTTAAGAGTTGAATATCATTGGAATCTGATGATAGAGGACTGATTGGTCGGGAATTCATTATTAGTTCAATCTGACACAATACAGTGGATTTAATAGCTGCTTCCCACAATCCACCATGATGTGGTAATTTAACGGAAATAAAATTCTAACTAATTTAATTTTCAGATAGATAATTGAAATTTACTAGCATTGTCAGAAAAGATCTCATGACAAAGCCCACGACGAGGTACAAATCGCATTAATGCATTTAAAAAACTGTTAGTTGATAAATCCCCAACTAGTTCAAAATGTACGCCTTTAGAAATAAAACAAATGAAGACACAAATATATGCTTTTACATTCTTTCTATTTTGCAACTTTTCATCCCGAATGAGAAATGGTCTAGCATGGTCTATACCACAAATAAAAAATAGACATGCTGGAGTAACACTTTAAGCGGGCAAGTCATTCATTTTTTGATTTTCTGAGTAAGGATTTGATTTAAACTAAACTAGACAGTTTCTTAATACAAAATGGACAGTTTGTTTGCCATGAATTGGCCAAAACTTAAGTCACACACTTGCTAACGTTGTTTGAATTTAATTAGAGGAAACATAGAACCATTCTAAAACATTACTAAGCTGTTGAATTTCTGAAATAGGATGAGATACAAAAGTTTTAAGCCTATTTGGTTTTAACTGCAACCAAGCAAGAACTATGGTGGAATCTGTATAAAAAATGTTTTATTTATTGTCAATTGAAGAGTTCTAACTACTTTATCTACCAAATGAGCCATGAGTAAAGGCCCACAAAACTCTAGTCTTGGTATTGTTAATGTTTTGATTTGTGCGACTCGTGACTTAGAAGTTAAAAGTCGCACTAGTATCTCCCTGAACTAGAAGTTGACCTTAAATAAATGCAGGTACCATACGCAACCATACGAGGAATAAAAATATCATTAATTGATAATAAATCTGAAGTGAATTCATTCCATTTTCTTAATAGAGAAGATGGAATTGGATCATCCCAACTTAATTTCAAAGTCAATAATTCTTGCTTAATGAGCTTAGCTCTTACAAATATAGGTGCAAGTAATCCTAAAGAATCACAATCTTAAGAAATACGAGACAATACTTGACGTTTTGTCACTTTGTTGTCATAATTTGCTTCTATGCTTGTAGTGTATCTAAATATATCTTGTTGTGAATCTCAAATTACACCTAATGTTTTCGTATTTTAGTTGTCAGAAATTATATAATATTCACATTTTAATGATTGTGACATATTACAGAATACTAATGGATTATTTGCTGACCACTTTCTTAATTTAAAACAATCTGAATTAAAAACTTTATTTAAATTGTGGATTAATGTAATAGCAGAATCAACATAGAAATCATTTAAGATGACTTCAGATTCTATTGGATAAGAATTTTTATGTTGAAGCGCCAATTCCTGCAGACATCTAGTTGATAAAAAAGAATCAGAAGAAGTGCCATACGTCACGGTGTTAATGTGTAATGATCTAAAAGTTGACATGGATCGAATCGCCAGACAATACCTTGAAAATTCCTATGCTTCGGAGTAATATAATAGTAATATAATATATAAATCATTTTGAATGGTAGGTCCTATTTTTAGTACGTCATTAAGAGACAATCCTGAAGTTGATTTACAACTACCATCAAAAACGACTCTATGGTTAGTTGTCAATGAAGAATAATTTGTTACAATGTGATGTGGTAAATAGTATGTAAGATTGTATGCCATATGTTGTAGATCTATTTTTGAAGCCTGACCCAATTCTTTGTATTCTTTAATAAAATTACAATAATGTTTTTTCAAATCTTTATTTCTATTTAACTTTCTTTCAAGTGCATAAAATCTATTTTCAGCAATTTTCTTAGAGTTACCTAATTGCAAATAATTTTCTTGAAATAGAAGATTTACTAAAAACCTACAGTCAATTAATCTTATAGTAGTTTCGACAAAACTTTTCTCACACTCAATCTCTTCTTTTGTGAATGATTTGTGAAAACAGCCTTGTTCAATGAGGCAAAAATTCTCAATTTGTTCTACAATATCTGTTTGTAGAAAAATTACATTGCAAATCGAGTTTTCTATGTAAACTAATTCGTCCTGAAATTACTCATCCTAACTGTGAGTTTTGCAAAACAGGTTGACCCTTACCAAGTTTGATTTGCCCCGACTTTAAAAGATCATAAAATACAGGTGCTCCTAATAAAATGTCAATTTTGTCTACCTCTAAAAATTTAGGATTTGCTAATTTTATATTTCCAGATAAATCAAAATTAATTTCTGATAAATTAATCTGTGGAATATTTCCTGTAATTTTGTCAATGACCAGAAAGTTTAATTTATTCACTTGATTTGTAATATTAATTTTAGCTGAATTAATTTCTACAACAAGTAAATTTATTCCTGATACATTCAGACCTAATTTTTGAACTAATTCCTTAGTAATAAAATTGGATTTAGATCCACTTTCTAATAAACAACGTGCTTGTATTCTTGACGCTTAGCTACAATGAGTGGAAATATCTTCAATGACTGTTTTGTTTATTGTATTATTTACTTCATTGCTTTAAATTTTTGATGAATTGTTTAACTTCGTATTAGTATTTGGTGAATTTGTTGAACTAACAGTATCTGTTTCTTGTTTGATATGAAGTAATGAATCGTGTTTTTTATTGCATGTCTTGGACTCTGGTGAACGGCAAACGTTATTGAAATGACCGGGTTTGAGACAATTAATACATAGTTTATGTTTTTTGATTTTAAGAAGACGATCAGATACGATTAAATCTAAAAATGTCTGGGAATTAGAAATTTTATGTTCTCTACTGCAAAGTGGACAAATCACATTTGTTAAGGTGTGTACTTGAGCTTTTAAATCATGACGTTTAGAAACGGCAGTTTCTAAAATTCTGCTTCGTTTTGTCAAAAATTCAATAAATCGTTTGTGAAGGGGTCCAGACATTTCGTAGAGATTCTTGAGTCTATAGAACTACAAAAACAGATCGTTTTGTCAGCTTCGATGTAGAAAGCCTCTACTCTAATGTTCCGGTTGAAGAATCTTTAGAAATTATTCAGAAGAAGTTGCTAGAGGACGACGAATTACATAATAGAACTTTGCTACCGGTTAAGGGGATAATGGAACTTATACAATGCTGCCTCAGGAACTCATATTTCCAATTAAAGGACAAATTCTTTGCACAAGACGACGGTCTTCCTATGGGTTCGTCTCTCTCACCGGTAATCGCCAACATCTACATGAACTGGTTCGAGGTCCAAGCACTGGAAAAAGCGAGATTTAAACCAAAATTATGGCTCAGATATGTAGACGATACGTTCATAATTTGGAACCATAGCGACCGTCAGCTAGACCTTTTTCTACACCACCTGAACAACATTAAGCCATCCATCAAATTCACCATGGAGAAAGAAAGGGAATACTCATTACCATTCTTGGACGTCCTCGCAAAAGAAACAATGAGGATATTGTGACATCAGTTTACAGAAAGCCAACTCATACCGGCCAATATCTGAATTACGACTCCAATCACAGTGGAACAACAAAGAAAGGGATTATTAAATCTTTAGTCGACAGAGCTCACAGACTATGTAATACAGAGGTAGGACTACAAGAAGAAATCAAGAACATTAGAAGAGACCTTAAACAAAATGAGATTACCCAAAACGAGTGGTAGAAATTGCTCTACAACTCTCTAAGAACCAACCAGCCATGACCGAAGATAAACCCAAAACACTACTCAGCATTCCATACGTCAAAGGATTATCTAAGAAAATAAAACGGATAGGAAGAAATTATGACATTAACAAGCAATGTAACTGAACGAAGTACAACAG